>JAGPOW010003648.1:78219211-78259862 GCA_030014935.1 Caiman crocodilus
CCCCGGTGCTCTTTCCTGCCAAGGCAGGGGGTCGGACTAGATGATCTGCCCAGGTCCCTTCCGACTCTAGATACTATGATACTATGATACTATGAAGACAAAATAATTCACCACGACAAAGGAAACGCAAATTATTCAGTTCTGACCAATTATCCAGACCAATTCTGACCAATTCTCGGGAATTAATTATTGGCTGGAAGAGGGAAATGGGAATGGGAAGGAATTAAGACCACCACCAGTAAGGAATCAGAACAACAATATCAACTAAACAAATTAATGGAGTTTACTGTATGGCACTTTGAAAAAAGCAAAGCAACTGGGCTCAAAGCCCTAAGTGTGCTGAAGATGCAGATAACTCTCTATAAGATGTTCCAAGGGGAATGAAGGGTGCAAGAACCTCCCAAGTATGTTGTCATTGAAAATACATTATCATAAACTGCCTGAAAGGCAGAGGATGCAGGTAAAATAAAGCCCTATGGGGAAAACAGTGTGAGATATCCTAAACTCTGCCAGGTGGTCTGAGGGGAAAATATGTTTTTATTGTGTTAGTTCTTTTCTTATTGAGACAAAGTATCTGTTGAAAGGGACAGAGGAGATACAAAAATATTAAATATTTCATCTGCCACAGCAGTTCCAAAAAAAAAAAAAAAAAAAAAAAGCATCTTCACCAACCACAGAATGGAACTGGTCAGCACAGGTAATATAAGTACCACCGCTGGCAGCCCATCCCTCTGGGTAGCATAGCTTAAATGATACAGCTGAGGGAGTTCCTATCAAGCCTACATTCTTGAATACCTTCTCTAGGGTTTCTACCTATTGAAATGGGTAACTCGAAAAAATCTCTTGTGCTCCACTGCAATATTCCTTTAGCATTCTGTATTTTTTGTCTGTCATTCCATTTCCTTAATGAATCTCAGTAGGATACACAAAGGATCACAGCTAAGTACTTCTTAGATATTAAAAAAGCAGTATTTTCAGTATATTAGAACTGGAATGTAATCAAGATTTTTATGGAACTGCACAATAATGCCTTGACAGGCCTCTAAGTGAAGAAACATCAGGGGCTCTTGCTGTTTGGCATTGAAGCCAGATGTGCGCTGAGTGAGCTCTGTTAGAATTCATTTTTATTTACCTTTTGCTTGCTGGATTTTTATTTTAAAAGTCATCTGACTTCTTTCCATTCCATTAAGAAACCGGGCATTTAAGGAAGTGTGCCAAAACCAGACAAAGGTGACAAACAGCAGCAATTCCCCTACCCTACTCTGACAAAGACAAAGGACATAGTGCTATTACTTCATGCACTGACTCCTGTGGGATATGTATACAATCCTACTTTTCACAAGTTGTGTGAGATCATCATGGCTTACAACAATAAAAGATTGGATACTTTATACAAACACCGGCATCCCAACAGGCCACAATTTTGAAACTTTTATCTGGGGATGAGAAGATTTTTCAGCTCAAAGCCTCCTTGAGGGCTCTGATCTCCTATTATTTTTACTAATTAGTTCACATATTGGAACACAATTCCCTGTATAATAATGCTTCTATCAACTAACACAAACATTAACAACCCATGAAAGGGCCCCTAAGGACTTACTGTAACTGGCTGCATATTGTCCTTAAACTACTAATATAAAATAATATGTAAACACAAAATACTTATGAAGTATAAAATCTGAAATGTTCTTATTTTTATATTGTACAGCCTGGCAGTATAATACCTGGCAATCTTTCCCTGGTGAAGCCTGTTGCAAAGGCAGGTTTACTTCATCTGGGAATCCTCTCATTTTGGCTAGAACATGGTTTGGCTTGGTCAAGTTAATTAGGCCAATTCTGACAAATGATTTTAAAATTGTGCAAGAAACTAAAGCCATGACACAGCATTCTATAGTGGAAAATATAATGATGTTTTCCTGCAGCACTGCAATTGGTATTAATTTGATGACTGAAATCCAGTTTAAAATTCTGAAAGTCTGATATAAAAATGTTCCAAAGCAAGACCACGAATAATTAAAGAAACTCTACCATGGTAAACGGGACCTGCATGTTACCAGGCAAACCGAAGGCTGTGGTTAGTTTGAGGCAGCCAAAAGGCTCACAGCTGTCATTTATAAGGCCTGACAACCTTCCTTGGCACTTGCTGATTTATCAAGACTCCTTGCATGTACACCCTTATATTCCTTAAATGGTAAGGGATACAAACTTTTATGGGAACAAGTGGAGAAAGATATTACTGGGCCATGGCTAACCACTGGCTTTATCCCCTAATGAAGTCCCACAATTCCATTTGAGTTGCAAGAAACTGAGCCCTTTCAATTATAGTTGGGCATTGGCTGAAGGATGCTTTTGTTCTGCTATAAGGAATAAAACAAGTTGTGGATTCTCTTTCTTCCACTGAATTGGCTGAACTATTCATGACAAGTATAATGATCTGTGATCCTGCATTGATCTAACAGAGATTAGACAGCTTGTCCAAAATCTTAGTTAGCCATTTACCTTGCCTGTCTGAGGCACTGAGCCAACTGAATAAGCACCAAAACTGCTTCTAGCCTTTCAAAAGACAGAAGGAACTCTGCTTAATTTACACGTAGCTCAGTATACAGAATTGTTTTTAAGAATTCAAAGCCTGTGTTTTCCTGTCATAAGATGTCAACCAAAGTGACAAACAGATTGCATCAAAACCAAAATATGGAGTGGACATCAGTAGCCTGGCAAGCCAAGAAGCAAACATCACATTACTTACACCTGAAAGGGAAGGCTAACTTTGAAAGGAAATGCCTATGGTATAATCTTACTTTTTAAATACACAGCAATAACTTTTGGAACTAGAGGGCAGACAAGAATTTGGACTTCCTAAAAATGAATGAGTCTAGCACCTTTTTTAAAGGCTATGGTTCTGCGATTTCAGAACACCTGCTATATAGCAACAGGATTCGGTTAACTTTTTAGCTGCAAATCAGTTTACAATACAAGCTGCTGCTTTTCTGCACAATTCTCTGAAATATTTACCTTTCTGGCTGAAAAGATCTTGGCTAAGCCTCTAGTCAAAGAGGTTTTAATTTTTCCTTATGTAAAATCAAAACAAAAAAGTAATTTGTCCTCTTTGAATTAAGTTATGGGACTGAGTTTCAAGATGGAGAAAACAACAAATCTAACAGTACCTTTTTGATCAAGAGTGCAGCAAAAAGGCAAAAGTCTGAAAATCTGCCTTGGACACAATGGATGCTGACAGACATGGGGGCGCTGGGAAGCAAAACAGCACATTACTGGAAGAGGAAGCATGTTAGTTTGGCCCAAGCATTTGTATTAGAGGTGTACCGATACATACGTAAAAGGAAAACTGACACTATCAGCAATCGGCTTTTTTTGTCTGATGTCACCGATAAATACTGCATGCATGTGCACAGCTGCAGCATACACACAGCCAGGAATGTAGCCCCACACCTTGGAAAGCAGCGTCGAGCCAGTAAGTCTGTGGGAAGTAAGGAGTATTGGGGGGGAGGGCAGACTGAGTCCCCCATGGTGAGGACGGGTAATGGGGTTCCCTGCTGCAGTGGGCGAGGGCACAGGAAGGAGCCACGGGCGGTTCATCCAGGGGGCGTGGGAGGGTGATACCACTGCGTGCACCCTGGAGCACGCATGGAGGGCACATGCCCCCAGATTTGAATGCAGGGCAAGGGCAGGCCGCCTGCTGTGGGCTCGGGTCTGAGGGCTGTGCTGGCCTCTTCCCAGCAGGGGGGCTGAGCTGGGGCTGTGCTCGGGGTGGGCAGTGGCAGGGCAGGTGGTGGTGGCACTGGGAGGCGGGGCTATGGGGGGAGGCTATAGTAAATTTTGGGGCGGCTGTAGCCCACCCTGTAGCCCCCCTCCAAGCACCACCACCGGCTGTTCAGAACACGGCCCCAGCCCAGCACCTTCACCTGGAATAGGCTCGTGCAGCCCCCAGCCCCAAGCCTGCATCAGGCAGCCTGCCCTTGCCTTGCGGCCAGATCTAGGGAACATGAACCTCCCGTGCCTTCCTCTGGGGTGCGTGCATTGGCAGGAGTCTTTCCCTCTCCCCATGCCTCCCTTCCCACCTCTCCGTGTCCCCCAGATGAGCTCCCTGAGGCTCCGTCCCATGTCCCACCCCGACTGTGCAGCACCTGCCCCTGCCCTACTCCCTCCTTCCCTGTCAGGGGGGGCCTTGATCAGCCCTGCCCCTTCCCCACAACAGACTTACCAGCCAAACATTGCTCTTCAAGCTGCTGGGCTGCACATTGGCAATCGGCATCAGCATCGGCTGACATGGCTGGTTAATAATCGGCCAAAAAAATCTTTATCAGTGCACACCTAGTTTGTATTGATTGGGCATTTCAGCAGGGCTTTTTGGCACTTATATCTGATAGCTGATTTAATCAGCTATTACATTAAAGCACCAAAAAGCCCTGCTGAAGCACCTGATCTATACAGATGTTGGGTGAGCCAGGTCAAGTTAACTCAATGCCTCTTCTGGCATGCACTGCGCTCAGTGTGGGGGGCATGCCAAGTTTGAAGGGCTGGAGGGGGTGTTCACATCTGTAAGTAGCCGATGTTCTCAGTACATAATGTTCTGCACGTTAGTGCTTAGGCAATGTTTGAAAGAGTTTACTCTGCGCATACTGAAAACACATTCTTTGAATCCACAGGTGTGCACTTACATGAGTCATGTCACTTAGTTCACTTTACTTGAGTCATGTCTCTTAGTTCACTTATTTCAATGAATATTTGCTTAGAAACCAATGCCTATTCGATATCTACTGGTGCATAGTATGCAAGCTAGTTGGTACATTTAATAAGACCCATAGCCAACTGTTCAGGAGAAAAGAGGCCTTTCAGATGTGTCCTAACAATCAGACTAGAGAGTTGCTCTCTGGCCCAATGAATATAAATACTTTATACCACGTGGAACAGCTTCAACCAAAAAGGCTAATGAAGCCATACTTTTCAGATTGATTGTTAGGACACACTGGAATATCTCAGCTCAAATCACCGCTCCAAATTTGGCAAATGAGGAATGTGAGCCCAAGTCTTCCACACCTCAGATTAGAAATACAAACCCACTACCAATTATTTTAAAGATAGTGTCAAGACTGACAGATCACAAAGGAAGTCACAAATCCTCATGTGCAATGTTTAAGATCTACCAAGGAGAAAAAAAATGAGAATTATACTATTTGAAGGAGTTCAAAATTGTTGGCCTCAATCCCACAAACACCTAAAAAAGTACTTAGTTTTACTCCTGTGTTTTGTTTCAGCCAGAGTGCTCAGGTATATATAAAGCTAAGCACATTTTAAGTGTCTACAAGATCAAGGTCATAGAGGTGATAACACTTGCAATGTAATCCTGACATATGTTGGAGAACAGAAAAACTATTAATAGTGGAAGAACTAGCAGTGTCACTTTAACTTAGAAACAGAGTATTATGCTTACTTGCCCATCCTGTTTTAGTGTCACAAGATTAAAATGGCATTAGTTCGCACAAATATGACAAAGAAATAAATCATTCCTCATAAATAATCAATATACTGGGCCAAAAATGACTGAGGTGCAAGCAAGAGGAATGCCAGCAAAATCAATGGAGAACCACCTGCTTATCTCACTCCTGGTCTTGTCCTTTATGGCAAAGTCATAATGCATCTCTGCAAAGACAGGATGTTATTCTGTCTACAAAGGCAATAATGTAATTAAAAAAAAATCACAACTGGATGGCAAAATAACAGTAAATGCAAACTACTAAAATGAAAACCTTAAATTTAATAAAAGGCTTAACATGAAATTAAGCCTTCTCTCTGAGCAGCTTTAGACAAAGACTTACTCCTTATTTCCTAAAATACAAATAAATACCTTTTAAATTATAACAATTGTAATAACAAAGATTTTTAAGAGATCATTTGAAAACTGCAATTAGAGCGTTAAACTCACAGTTGGTTGATTACCAAGAATAATAAAAACAATTTAACTTATGAATACATATAGATGTATTTATATTTACTCAGTGTTATATATTATAACAGGATATATAAATCTGGGTAGCAAGTACAAGAACTTAAGAATTGTGAAATGCAAGAATTAAGGATATCTGTGCAATCTTAACGCAGACCTCTTTTGCATGTGCATTAAGATTTGACCTCTCATTTCAAGATCATACTACATTTTTTCCATCCACAGGACCCCATATCTCATTCAGTGCATAGGATGGAAGGCACTCAGTATAATCAGGTAACCTTGTTCACTACACAGTGCACTTCGAAGGTTGCATATCTCACATGCTGCAGAAAGTGGGTGCTGCAGGGTACCATACAATATCAACACTGTTAAGTGTGCAACACTCATACATTATTCACCAGATAAACCCAGAGATTTCAAATAGGAATCCACAGTGTCAAAAGCATTCTGGCCTGTTGTGGTTTTTCTGAGTTCTCTGCAACAGAAAAATTGCTTTATTATTTTTTCTGTAGTCAAAAATAAGTGAAAACTCACAGCTGACATTTGCTGAGAGATGCTTGAGTCTAACAAGAGGTGCCCTGAGTCTAAAAAGGTTGATAATCACTGCACTAAATAAATACTTAGGAGCAGGGAGGAATTCAGGAAGTGGAGAGGAGCTGACCTGGTATGCCCAGCTGAAAGGGCAAAGTGAGGCATCTGTATCCACTTGGGATTCTTGAACACAAACCTCCTCCAGGAGTCAGCTACTAGCTTGGGTTAGTCCCTTTAGATAGTCAATGGCTCATCTTTCTACTGTCTCCCTGATGCTTTGACTCATGATCATGCCCAGTCCTTCTTACACTCATCTTACATTTCCCACTAGCCTATTCTTCTTTTGCACACATGTGATGCTGCACTTGCATCTGCTCACTGCTGTGGAGTCTGACAGGTAAGTGGCTTTCTGTGCTCTGAGCACACCCTGGAGTTTGGGTCCACTAGACAAGATAGACGTTCTCCTACCTAATTAACAAAAAAATCTTGCTTTACGGCCTATAAGAGAAGGAGTCCAAACAGCCTATTAGCTAAGATGGCAACAGGACGCAAGACAAGACAACGCTGAAGATAATAATCAGTGAACAGTTTGGTACCAACTGTGCTAGAAGGCAATTAATGAGGACGTTAAAAACACTTAAATGGTGGACGTAGGTGTCTATCTGCATCTTCAGACACCTAAATCCCTTTTAAAATCTTCCTGTCAGATACTAAGAATGATGAGCACTTTATAAAGGAACTCAAGAACACATGAACAATTCTGTTTCCTTTCCTCCTTTGGATAGCGTCTACTAAATTAGGCCAGGGCCAATTATTGAACTATAAGGATAAATGTTTTGAACAGCCACCTTGTTATTGGTCTATCAGTAGCAGTGAATGAGTGAGTCTGTTCCAATGCTGGATGTGCTATTGCAGTGGAGGCCAACCTTGGAATAGAATGTACAATTATTATTTTGATGGGCTGCTAAAAAAATCCTGAGGAATGCAAGCACTGGAGGGGAAACAATGATTTTGGAAAACTTATCTCAGCCAAACCTGAATGGAATTTCATGGGACAAAAAAAAGAACAAATGAACAAACGGACAAACTTCTGACTGCAGGTTTTTTTGGTCATTGAACTGCAAAAACCTGCTGCAAACAATGGAAATATTAATCTTGCAGCTCTTTTCTGAGAATTTTTTTTATGCTGGGAGATAGTATAAAACCTAATTAAAAGGACCACTACCAGCTTGCCCTATTCTATGTGCACTAAGGCATATATTTCGTGTGTGAGAATTTTTGTAGGTTAAATGTACTCACAGTGGTAGAGACACTAGTGAATTATACAGTTCCTCAGAACTGAGTGATGAAAAAACATTTATGGTACATCAAATCAAATGACCATACACTCAGTACTTGCCAAGTGTTATAGGAAAGTGGACAGAGACAAAATAATGGACATCAGAAGACCAGAACTCTTCTAGTCTAGCAATTCCTTGAAAATAACCCTATTCCAAGGAGGTAGACAGAGTGTACAGTATTAATCAGAGAGTTTATTACATGCTGCATAGGCTGAGGGCAGAAGTCTCAAGGAACCAGAGCTAACATTAGGAGTGTAGGTACTAGACAGTCCAACTTAACAACTTCAGGGAGTAGTCTAAATGATCCAATTAACAGAGTCTGCTCCAATGTGTTCTAATCAGAATGTGTCACAGCAGATGTATAGGTACTAGGGGTGCACCGATAGAGATTTTTGGGGCCGATACTGATAACTGACATTTTAAGAGGCATATCAGCTGATACTGATCCAAGGTCTAATGCAGCTGCTTCCACCTGGGAAATCCGGTGTAGTGAAGAGAAGGGAGGAGGGAAGGGGCATGGGGGCTAGATCAACATCTTCCCTGTTGAGGGAGGGGGCAAGGCAGGCACTGCCTAGGTGGAGCGGGGGTGCGCGGGGCTGGAGCTGCAGCTCCCACCATTGCTTGCACCCTGGGAGAGCATGGGGGGAGGAGGAGGGGGACTGTGACCCCAGATCTGTGCGGGGTTCTGTGAGCTGCAGCCAGTTCTGCATGGGGCTCTTCTCAGCAGGGGCTGGGCTCAGAGCAGGCGCTGGGAGGGGCTACAGCCACCTCAAATTTTACTGCTGCTCCCAGCACCGTCACTGCCAGCTGCCCCATGCAGCCTTGGTTCAACGCCCTGCCTCCACCCATGCGCCAGGAAGAGGTAGGGCTGCACTGGGCAGCTGGCAGTGGTGGCACTGGAAGTGAAGGGGCAGTGAAATTTGGGGTGGATGCAGCATCCTCCCAGCAACCAGTCTGAGCCCAGCCCCCAGCCCGTGAAGAGCCCCATGCAGACCTGGCAGCAGCCAACCCTGCCCTCTGAAGATCTG
Source organism: Caiman crocodilus (assembly GCA_030014935.1). Classification (NCBI taxonomy): domain Eukaryota; kingdom Metazoa; phylum Chordata; order Crocodylia; family Alligatoridae; genus Caiman; species Caiman crocodilus. The sequence continues at coordinate 78,228,076 of JAGPOW010003648.1, forward strand.
GGGGGCAAAGACCTCACCCCCTGTGCCCTTCCAGGGTGCAAGCAGCAGTGGGAGCCACCTCTCCCAGTATGAGCCATGGCTCTGCCCCACACCGCTCCACCTGCCTGCCCATGGCCCCTCCCTCAGCATGGGGGGGTGTTGATCTGCCTCCCCACACTTCTTCCTTCCCCACTCCCCTTTCACCAAACCGGACTTACCAGTTGAGGGCAGCTCTCCACACTGCTGGCTGTGCTCCTCACTGTTCAATACAGCCAGTTTTCTTTATATTGATATCAATCTGATATTGGCCCAATCTATCAGTGCAACTCTAATAGGTATCCAATATTCTTTCTAGCTTGAACCAGAAACTAGAATAAATGCTTAGGGAAGGTCTAGATCAAGGGGGCCTACCTGTCTCTGTGCATGGCAAACAGCAGACCAGAGAGGAGACAGGTAGAAGAGTGGCAGAGAGAGCAGCAAATCAGGCAGGGAGCATGGGGAAGAAAGCAGAGCAGCCGATTGGGCAAGGGAAGGGGATTGGAGGGGCACTCAGAGATGGTATGGTGCTAATAAGTACCATGCCTACCAAGAAGGCTGGCCCGCACTCATCTAGACTATCTGTACAATTATCTTACATGGAATTAAAAGGCATCAATTACCCACATCAAAAATGACACTAGAAACATAGTATTTGGCAAGCATAAGAGACAACATGTTGATTAATGTTTTTTAAATGCCAAATTAAAACAATCTTTGAAAATGTTAGTAGCCTTTTATCAGTCTAAAAGAAATTAAATTACTTTTATATAAATGTGTGTATATTTTATACACATACTACATATATGCATATATAAATAAAACACACACATATATAACATGTCTATAAACAGCATTTGTTTAAAATGTATATAATTAACATCAATTAGTGGTCATGAGGAATTTGTTAAACAACTCACCCATGCTTCCAGCATAGATAGCGTCTGAAATTCTGCAGAACAATAAGACTAAATTATATAGCAGTGTACTATTTTGCTGTTGTGCACACACTTGCGCAAAGGAGTCTTCCAAGTCCCCAAAGACATACCAAATAAAAAAAATGGAGAGAAAGAATCTTAGTTCTTTTTTAAAGTAAAATAAGTATTTTTGTGTTTTTGAGATTAGCTCCAAAGAATATTTGATACTATCATATACACAGACATAGGCTGTCATCCAGAGAGTTTCAACAATCATTGACACTAGTGGCTTGAAATAAACACAAAACTCAAATGGGAGCAGTAAAAATCAGCAATTGCTGCCTGATTTCTAAAGGCTTTTATGCAGGCTGTTATTTTAGCCAACAATTACTGAAAGGCCATTCAAAGAACAGTTCCTACTTCCATTATAGCTGACAACCTTTTTATAGTTTATTCTAACCACTATCAGCTAGCAGCAGCATATGACAGCATGTGATTATCGTCATGACTTTAATCACAACACTAGATGTCAGGGTATATACACAAAGTCCAGAAACAGCTGGCATGGGCCCATCTGTTCTGTGGATGTAGAATCAGAATCAGAGAAAGCTGGAGCCCTGATTATAGCTTACTTAAAATCTAACATAGGATCCCACAAAGCAGAAAACAGCGACTTATTTGTGCATCTTGGAGATTCTATGCATACCTATATCATATTTACCCAGATCCAAGATGACTTGAAAATGAAGATGACCCCCTGGTAATTAAAATCTATACATGGAAAATGATAACAAATGTTATCATTGATAAAATTTATTATCTTTTTCCCTGAAGAGAACGTAATTATTGGAGGGTCATCTTAAATCTGTCTCCCTAAAGCAGCAGCACAAGGCAAGGGGTCAGACTCTCAACTCTCACCCTCCCCAGTCTGCCTCCCCTTCTCCCCCCTGTGACTGTGCCTGCCCGCTGCTTCCTGTCACTCCTGCCACTTGCCCCCACCAACTGCCTGCCCCCAACTTGTTCCCAGCCCCCTGCTGCCTACTCCCCTGTCATGTGCCCCTCTGCACCTTACTTCCCATGCCAATACCTTCCCCTTTGTCATCTGTTTCCCCTGCCCTTTGCCTCCTGCTGTCTCTCCCTCTTCCTCACAGTGCCTGCCCCCAATCCTACTGCTCCCACACTGCTTACCTTCTGGGTAACTCTGGCTCTGGCTCCAGGGTAGTCAGGAATGGCAGTGGCCCAGGCCAGGCCCAACCAGAGAGAAGTAGGTCTGGTCCTGGCCAGATCAGGACAGGAGGGTCTGGAGCCAGAGCCAATAGTAAGCATTGGGTGGGAGGCAGAGGGCAGGGTGGAAGGGAGGCGCAAGTGACTTGGAGGGCAGGTGGGATGGCGTGTAGGCCGGATGGTTTCCCCTGTGCTCCATCCCTCCAAGCCACGTACCACAGGTCTCTCCCATGCACCCTCTACCTCACCCCCAATGCATGGTCTTCCACACACTCTCCCCACTGCGCACCCCCCTTGCCATGCACAAGCCATCTTGGCCCAGGGCGGGTGGTGGCTCAAACCTGGGGTTGAAACCAGAACTGAACTGTCACCTGCCCCAGGCCAATACTCAAAGCTAAGAGATTTTTTTCCCCCCATGTTCATAACCTCATTTTGGACTGAAGCAAATATCGGTTGTACTCAGCACCGGAGATAGGTCCGGTACCACCAGGCTAAAGAGCCCAAGAGCCCATATAAGCCCTGTACACACCTAGGCTTATATGCCAAGAGCTTGGCCTTGGTACACACACGCCTGAGAGCCACCCTTCTGTTCTTGCCCGCCACATCTTGATTATATTAAGCAGAAGGCTTGTTGTTGCAATGAGGCTCTGCATGTGGCTCTGTAGATGCTCTGCGGGGCTCCTGCCTTCACTTCACCTTGTCCATGCACCAACCAAGTACTTGAGGTCCTGGAGCCAAACTTAGGTGAAAAAAAAAAACTGGCTCACACCAAGCCCTCTGGGCTAATTAACTGTCCTCTCTATACAAAGGTAAATTTTTCTTTTGCCTTCGGATCAGACTGAAGGCAATTCATTAACTCAGTCCAGCCAAACAGTTAATACCCCACAGTCGGCTCCATTAAAGAAGAATACATCAATTGGAGAATTAGCAATCAATTGGAGCCTCACTGGCTCTCTAACTCACTTGTTGACCCTGCAACCCGGCTCCTCCAAGCATCCTTGCTGGGGCCCTGTTATGAAACAACCAGGGCCTCTTCATTCACAAGGATCAGCTCCCCCACCATCTCAATTACCACAGAGGGGTTGTTGCTGGTTCTCCGCTGTTCAGTGCTGCTCCAAGCTCCTGGGCTTCAGGCTGTTTCCCTGTGTTAGAAGAATTTTGTTCCTGAAGCAGCGCCTGCTTTGCTCCAGTGCTATGCTACCTTCTCACTGTGCCCTCTCTCTCTCTCTCTCTCTAGCTGGCACCGGACATCCAGTTATACCAGATGTCTTGGCACACCAGCCTGTGTGTAGCAAGCACACATATCTAAAGTGTGCCCGCTGCTGTGTCTGCTGCTGCTTTGCCGCCACTGCCAATGTTCCTACAGGTATGTAGGAAACATCTCCAGCCCTTACTGGGCCATATTGTTTTTACTGATGCTCTGGGATGTTTCCCCAGGAGTTCCCTTTCCTGGGTTCCTTGGGGAGCTGGGTCCCAGGCTCCCACAACAGTACTATAAATATTATGCTAACACTGAAATATTTCCATTCTTTAAAATATCAATTTATACCCAATATTAATTCAAGTACCAAAAACTAAAATATATATTTTTTGTTGCATAATGTATAAACTGCAGCTGTAACCCAATTTCATTTTTAGCCTGAGAGCACTGGACATATGCTATGCAATGAACACCACACATAATGGAAAATACTGGAAAAATCTTTGATTGCTATTTTACAATGCAGAAATTTTGCCTGTGCTGTTTCAAAACCTAAGCAATTATGAATGAAAGGGTACACATGCCTCTAAAAGAAGAGAGGCATTAAATTACCAAAACCTATGGTATAAGGGTCTTGTTAGAGCTCATGCGGTGAGCCAAACAAATGTTAATTGGCTAAGTGTTATTTGGCTTAGTACAGCAGTTGAACAATAAGGTGAAAAACCTGCTCTGACTGTCCTTCACCTGCACAGCTGTGATTTGCACTAGAGGCTTGGTGAACAGGGGCAGGACTAGAGGCAGGACCTGCTTGCTGCTCCCGCTGGGCACAGAGCAGACCCACCACATCATCAGCTGGAGCAAAACCAGAGAAACCAGGGGAAGCAGCTTCCCTGGGGCTCTCTGGTCTCACTGAAACTGCCAAATGGGCTCTACACTGAGAGCAGGGCCTCCAGGTTTAAGCCCTGACAGCCCTGCTCTCAGTGCGGAGCCACTGTGTCAGTCTCAGTGAGACCAAAGAGCTGCAGGGCTGCAGTCCTGGAGCTCTCTAGATCTGAGCTTCAAGGGGCCTGATCCCTTTTTCTCCTGAGCTTAAGCAGCGCCTGCCGCCCACTCACACACACACAACTGCTGGGAGGAGTGGAGCCAGTCCAGGCAGTAGCAGGAGATACCATGGCTACTGGGCGTTCCAGTGAAAAAAGAATTGGGCCGCTTAGAGCATTATGGGATAGTTGAGGACTTCAACTTGGGCAGAATAGCTGTGGGAAGTGATCACACAGTAATGGAACAGCAACAACATTAAGCAGTTTGGAGATAATCCTATACTTGAGTGGCATAACTCTAAAACGAATAACAAGAACTTTAAACCATTTAAAAGGTGTTAATGTGCAACCAGTCCAGGGGTTAAGAGCTCCAAAAGCTTCCCAAATTTACCATGTAACAAGGCCCTAACTTAATTCATAAATGAATTTGCAAAGCAATGAACACCTGAAAAATCAATAACAATGGGAATTAAGCATCTCTGAAGAACCACTCAGTATCTTGCAGGACTGGTTTTGAGATGCACAACTAGGAAGAAACTGACTTGAATGCATTTAGGTCAATACAAAACACTTGGAGGATCAAAGTCAGATCAGCTTTGTTATGTTAAATGAAATACTCATCTTTCTTTGATAACATTTGGTGCCGGACCAGCTGCTTTGAAGCAGGGACAGTTTGCCCCAAAGAAAGTGCCAAAGCAAGACAAATTGCCTCCTTCAAGTTGCATATTAAAAAACATGCAACTAATTACATTCAAGCAACATTAAGAGCTTGACTAAGAAAGAAAGGAATAGAGTTAAAACTGGCACAACAAAGGAGATTATTGTAGAATACATGTTATACAATCTCACACACTAACTGCAGATGTAAAACCTCCCAGCACAATGGGCTGGATTAACCAGTTTATCCTTACTTTATTTTGGATAAAAAATAACTTCATATTTCTTATTAAATCCCACAAAGTTTAATTTCTATTCCCCTATCCACTCTTTAAAATGAAATGAGAAAAAGACTATGACACTGACATGAATAGGGATCTTTGTCTCTCAGTTTCCTTTGCACGAAACAATAAATCCCAACACCGGTTCCCAGTTCATATTCTATTATTAATATAAAAATGAGTGCATATAACTATTATACATAGAGTCCTAATTCTGATTTTCTGTTGATGCAAGTCATAAGTAACCATTTAAGTCAGGGATGTCAAATACAGGCGGTCTCCAGGTTATGAACGAGTTATGTTCCTGAGACTGTCTTTAAGTCAATTTTGTAAACACATACCTTTTTAATGACAGAAGAGGCGAGGGGAGAAACCAGGCTTCACCCAAGGGCACAATGACTTAGGACAGCATTAGCCGAAAGTGGGGGTGGGAGGGTGAGAAAGAAAAATGGCAGCCAAGCGCAGAGCGCGAGTGCGGTCCCAGCGGGGCCACATGAGTGCAGCGCCCAGCAGGACCCCCGCGCCCCTCCCAGCCTGTGCCGTTCGTAAGTACAGATGTCCGTAACTCGGATGTTCGTTAACTGGGGACCGCCTGTATACAGCCTGCAGGTTCGATCTGGCCCATGGATTTGCTTCATCTGGCCCAGAGAGCTACTGGCAGGCTACTGGAAGTGAAGGTATGGCCTACCACAGAATCCAAGGTCTCTGGGTCCTGGAAGGCATGGCCATTACCTACAGGAGGGCAAGTGAGAGCTGTGCGAGGGCAAGTAAGAGCTGTGCTAACACAAAGTGGCTCACCCTGCAGCCACTGGTCCCATGGCCGCTTGTCCTACAGCTGACAGTCCTGCCAATTCTACCACCACTGCCGCATGCCAGATCCTTCACAAGTAGCTCCGCAGTCCAGATAAGGCACAAGGAGAGTTTGACACCCCTGACTTAAATCACCAGAATTATGCTACTTTTTACATTTGCTTGAGACCAGACTTTAGCCTAGTAACAATAAATGTATTAAAATCCATTAGCTTATAAGTAGCTTTTCTAGATTTTAATGGCTCCATTATTGACCAGGGGACTAGAGAAGTAGGGGGGACATTATGCTTTCCCCCTGAATCTAAAAGGTCCTCAGTGCAGCCTTATGTTATTACCTACAGCAGGGGTTGGCAGCATGTTATAGTGGGGGGCTACTTTAATAGAGCTTACTTCCAAGTGCAGGCTGCTTTCAAACTGGCCAGCACTATCACAGCTGGAGCCAAAACCAGAGATGAAACCACCTCTCCTACACCCACAACATCAAAGCTGTCATGTCTCCCAGCTACCAGGTAGAAACTTCCCACAGCCAAAATCCTGCCAAGGTCTGTAGGCTAAATCAAGAGGCTCTGAGTGTTGTACACTACTGATTGCTGACATACAGTATATCACTACACAACAAGGCTGATTTCATTTTAAGATCACATTTTTTTTTTAAGTTTGATGAGCTCTTTTCAATTTTCCACGCTGAAAACACATTTCCAGAATATTTGATGAAGATTGCTTATGGGCAAAGATTACCTGGATCAAAGTTCAGCCATCTTTTCCCAATGTTAATCTACGACTACTTTGAAACAGCTCCCATCCTCTGTCCCTCCCCATCTTATGGCATATACATGAAGATTACTCCAAACAGTTCAGTCACAGGCTCTTGTCAGGCGGGTGCTAATCGTATCAAATTGTGCAACGGTTTTGTAAATAACCACCAGAACAAAATTCATTTAAAATCAGATTCTGACCACAAACTAAAAGCTAGCTCACTAATCAACTGTGTCATGTGGACATTTGTCATGAGGAAAACTGACAAACCCTTAATTAAAACTGATAAGTTTAACTCATAAAATGATTACTTCTAAATTCATTAAAGAAGATTTATTTTCTTTATAATAAACTCCATGGCACGTTGCATATTACAATCACATCCATTTACATCCCAGCAAGACAAAGGAGGAAATTTGAAATGAAACTTACCCATTTTTACTGAATACCCTTATCCATGCTTGGATATTTGGTCCTAGCATACACAAGCAGTTCAAAGTTGTAAATGTAGATAGAAGGACTGCAAACAAAAATGTCTCAAGCACTGACCTACAAAGGAGGGTAAGAAACATAAATTAACTAAAGCAGACTCAGAAGTTTTAAATTTCAGAAAAATGCCCAATTTGCAAAAAATACATATGCTATCCTAAAATTACTGTAAAAAGTTATTTTTTCCCCCCTCAGCCTCTGGAATGCAGGAAGGAAAAGAATGAATATAATATTCCTATATTGTCTTCACCTCCTAAACAAAATATGAAGTGTAAAAGCTCATCTTCATGGTTTATTACCTGAAAGCCACTTTTTACCTCTGACCCACTGGCTTTACTTTCCCACTCCTTTCTTCACTCTAGTTTGACTTTGTGAAACAACATCATGAGATCATTCTGCATGATGTCATCCTTACTCAGCAATTCAAAACAGCTTTCCAATAGCAGCCAAAAAAGACCTCAGGGAAATTTCTCCCCAACCCTTACATCCCAAATTCTAAAATAGAAAAAGAAAAGACATAAATGTGTATACAACTACAGCAACAGCAACAGCAGCCTTCCCAGATATTTTTTTCACTTCACCACTTTCCACAGAGTTTATAAAAAAAAGAATTAATCAAGTGAGTTGCTTGTCTGTTTTCAATCTACATATCTACCTCAAAATATATATATCTCACCAGGAAGGAGGCTGTGGCTGGGAGGAGCCCCAGGGTCTGTGTGGCCGCTTTCCTATCCCCCATACAATGCTGTCTCTGGGGACAGTATCATGAAGAGATCATGTCTCTACTCATATCAATAAGAATTTTAACATAAACGTCAACTGATTCAGTGGTTCACCCAAACTGTAGAAACACAGATATGGTAAATGAAACATCATGATGACAGGTACAGACTGTGGACCTAGCATAAGCCTAAACTACAGATAATATGTGCTGAGGCTTATGCAGATAGAAGTACTTAACATATAATCAATAAGCAGTAACCTGGAAATATGGAACAAGGTCCATTGGTCAATGACACCAGTACCGGACTAAAAAATGTTTATTAGACTATTAGAACAAGCCATTTATAAATACAAGGTATAGACTAGAGGGAAAATTGAAGAACTCAGCAAATTCAAAAAGATCTCCTGCCAGTCTGTAAGCTACCTCTCTCTCCTGAGTGTCTCCAGCTGGTGTAGCTTGCTGTTGTGGGTAGCTACATAGGTGCTGGAATAAGTGTTTATTCTTGTACTTCTGGGATGTAACAACAAAAGGGCAGGCAGTAGATTGGTCTCTTGCCTTTTTTCTGAAACGGGTGCCGATACTCAAAAGAACTCTAACTTGTACCCTAAGTTTGTGCCTGAATGGTACTCATTAAGGGACTTGTAGCTGCACCTTAATTCCATGTCTAAGCTTGCAGAAGAGGCACTGATCATACATGGGCTGTAGTCTTATCCTTCCAGAGGCCAGAGTCCCAAGTGTCTGGTAACAAAAGCTGTTATACCAGCATTTGTAAGGAGAGGTAGATCTTAATGGTCTTAAGTGAAGATATGGTTTTCAGACTTACTCTATTAATGGTGCTCCATAAAGGACAATAATTCCATGAAACACGATGCAGGACATGAAGAAGTATATGCAGCATTTCAGAAATCTAGATATCTGAAAAAAGGAAATGATAATTTAATAAAATATCAGGGTAATCATCTATATTAAATTCTACAAATACATAGCTAATTAACTACATAATCATTTGGTTGAAACTAGATATTTAATATGCAAGAGGTCCTGATTATTTTAAAATAATTTTTATTTTAAAAAAATAAACCCTTCTTGGTTTGAAATTGTTTTGTCTACTGCACTCTTATAACAAGTAGTACATCCAATGATTGCAATGACTACAACTGTAAAGGTAAATGAGGAAAAAAGTCTGTTTCTCAGCTTGGTTCCTCTGCACATTTAACATTATTTATTAGAATCGTTCATATAGCATAAAGGGGGAGGGCAGGATCAATACAGGAAAATGTACTAGTTCAGTCGATCAGTGCTTTACCAGACATTCTGTGCACAAAAGTATTGCCTTCAAATGTCTGGCTTGTCCAAGACTGAAAAGCATCAGGTTTTCAATGAGCTAGTCCTTTGGCTCAGCTACAGAGGCAGGGAAGACTGAAAAAAAAGAAGTCTTTGAGCTATTTTTCTGCTTCCCTGCCCTGGTTTGGTTGGGTTCTGGATTGTGTTCCACTCTCAGTACCACAAACTACAATATGCAATGCCTTCTTTAAAATGAAGATGCTGGTGGGTACTGATGTGTTTGTACAAATGACACTAAAACTGCGTCCAGACGAGCATGGCCATGCGGTATGTGGTTCCGTAGACCGCACATTCAGTTGTTCTCCACGCTACAAGGGAGCAGCACAGATGTTTTTTTTGACCCCTGGATATCTGAATATATCCACAGAGAAAAAAAATAGAGCAGTGTACTCGCAAGCAGCACGCACCACTCAAAAATGGAGCCAGGCCAGCCAAAGCCACACTGCGGATGCCAGCCAAGCTCCATGCAGCAATATTGCCACTGCTGCAGCCCCAGGAGGCCCCTAGGACCCAAGATAAGGTTGCTTGGGCCAGTCCAGTGCTTGCCCCAGCCTCCCCTACCACCCGTGGGGTAACTTGCTGAAGCATGCGTAACATGCATGTTCCCTGGGGACAATTAGCAGCAGCACAAGGTGTCCCACTGGTAGTTGTCCCTGCGGAAACAAACATCCATACACATGTGGATGCGGCCTAACTGTCCATTTTAACCGTACTGAACATTCAAGTTTGCTAAACATTATCTTTATGCAATAATTTGTGAAGCTCTTTTAAAAATGATTCAATGCTCTTTTCTACCTTAGATTATTGATACCTATTGACAACTTTTAGCTGTGGAGAGATACGTTCATAATGCTGGCTTCAGTCCTGACTCTACAATGAGCTCCAAGCATGCAGTCTTCTGTACCCACACTGACTTTTCCCAGACTGAAGTCTGGTGGAGGTTCAAAGAAAGTCTAACATACTTTCAGAAGACAGACTAAGAAATACTGTATATCTGCATGCTTTTAGGTGTGAGAGAAAGTTTAGCATCTGTGAAAACTAAAAACCCATTTCAGAAGGTACTACACTTAGCCAGAACTTCACCAACACTTGTATTTATTTTGCTCTTTCATTTTCCCACTTGGTTCCTTCAGTACAAAAAGTCAGTTCTCCCTAGATGCCCTTAGTGTTAACTTAACAGTATAAAGTCTTACCTTGTGAGCAAATGAACTTCTCTTAGAAGATGGGTTTGGTTTTACTATTATGTATAAAAATATATTTACAGTAGTGGCACAAGCAGAACAAATACACAACCAGGTAAGGTGTGTTCCCAAAACTGAGAAGTTCTCCAAGAAGAAAGGTGGAACAACAGTTGACAGAATAATGGAAACCACACAGAAAATGTGGGCAAAGAGGAGTTTCTTTATTTCTGTATCTTTCATTATGTTATTTGTTGAATAGTCACCCTATAAAAAACAAATTTTAGTTAGTTATTGAAAAATAAGTGGTACTAGAAGACACTATTTTTCCTAGTTAAAATATGTAGTAAAACACATTGTGGTCTGCCGTTGATTAGCAAACTCAGTTTAGGGGCAATCCAGATGTTCCCCTGTAAAGAAAGTTTTGGAGAGTCATGAATTCATGTGGGTGATATCTTTTATGGAACCAACTGTATAGTTGGGAGTCATACAGAAAAGCTTTTGGGCATGAAGTACTCTTCTTCACAGACCTGTTATACTTGAAAACTTTTCTGTATGGCCCAATAAATGTCACCCACAAAAATTCTTGCCCCTCACATTTTTCCTTGACTGTGATGGCTACACCACCACCCCAACTCTACCCAAAAAAAGTTTTGTAAATCAAAAGCCAGCAGTCAAACACCTAGTGATTTAAAGCTTGTTTTAATACTGAACATTTACATGGACTGCCTGGTGTTCTTCCAATGCAGATACCTTTGATTTTGAGACTAATGGCAGGTCAACAGTAAAAATACTTTGGGAAGTTTCACATACAGGCTAAATTGCATATTGAGGGCTTATTTGGCAACCAGGAAACTTCCCCAATATGTGAGGTAAACAGTTAATCCCTCTGTTAGACTATTTCAACTGCTGACAAGCCCTGAACCTCAGGAGTTTCTGTTAATTTCAACGCTGCCATTAGCAGGTAAGATACTTTAAGTAAAAATATAACTAGCATTATTGAGGTGTGAAAAGCTGACAGCAGGCTTATCCCACATGAATTAGCAACAGCCTTTTTAAATCAGCTTAAAAAGTACCTTTAATATTGAAATCAATAGAAGCTGTCAAATGGCTGCCTACCTTATCTGCCCATGTGGCAAGTAACTTATACTGTATACAGCAATCATAAGCAGAACTTGAAAACCTAACATGGTGATGTTTTGCTTCCCGTGGTCTCCCACAGAAAGAAAATGTCTAGAAGCAAAACGGAGCTGTTTTGTTCTCTACACAAACCAAACTCACCCCCTGACCTCAGGCCACAGTAATACTGAAACATAAGTGTTAGTGATTATATCCAGCTTCACAGGCTGTACTAGTATGAAATGGAGGAAATGGAAAAAACTTGCAATATTTCTCACTGCAAAGATTCTCTGCTGCTTTCTAGCTTACAACAGACATTTATAGCATGCAGTAATATCTGGTTCTGGGAGCAGGGTATTCAGTTTTAACTATTACCATTTCCTACTCTACTCTATACAGATCAAAAGAAATCAAGAGGTTCCAAAAGTGATGCTTAATGCTTTGGCAACACAGGCCAGAGGAGTGGCACAGAGCCTGTCCATGTATTAACTCACACCCTGGATGCCAGGACTGGGCCCTAGGGCCCCATGCCACCCCCACCCAGCCCCATAAACCCACATCAGGCCTTGCACCTGTTACTGAATGCACACAAATCTGCAGGGAGTCCCACGGGCCAGATGACACAGTGCTGGGGACCAGATCTGGCCTGCAGGCCAGATGCTGAGCAGCCAGGGACTATGGCATTAGCCCACCTGCCCTTGTGAGGAACCCTGGGAATCCCAATTTCAGTGGGCAGGACAACTGCAGAGCTGTAAGGTGCACTTTGGGGGCATGAGTGGAGGAGGAATCTGCTCCGACCACCATGAACACTGCTGTGGTTGAAAACAGGAGGGAGCCCCCAGAGCTTCCCCAACATCCCTCTGGTGACAGAGTGCTGGTGTGGGGCTGGCAGCACAGATGGGCACCCTCACCAGGCCATGGCCTACCAGTGCAAGGAAGTGGCCGATGTGTACTTGTAAGTGTATGCAAAGGTGCAGGAGCATGTGCAAGTATGCATACATGTGCAGATGTGTGTGTATGCATGTGTCTGCAAGTGTGTGCATGCATACACGGTATGCATACAGGTACGTATATGCATACATGGGCACAAGTGCAGGAGTTAGTGCACGTGTAGGCATACATGTACGTGCAAGCGTGTGCATGCGTATCCATAGGCAGGCTATGTTCTTTGAATAGGTGTGATATCTTTTATTAGACCAATGGAGTGGTTTGAAAAACGTTTTTGGCAAGCTTTGGGTTGCAATCACCCTTCTTTAGGCAGGGGGAGTCTCTGATCAGCAGTATATATATGTATACACCATGGATGTGTAGGTGCACGTGTGTATGCATACAGGTGCATATATGCAGTGTGGGGGTATGCATGTGTGTCTGTTCAGGTGTGCAGTGTGTGCAGGTGCGTATATGTGTAAGCATGTGTGTGTGTGCAAGTGTGTGTGGGTGTACATGTACATGTATACAATTGGCGTGTGCACGCTGGCACATGTACATGCATGCACGTGGGGGTGCGGCGGGCAGGTGTGTGTGAGTATACATGTGTGCTTCCGTGCTTACGCACAGGCCAGGCCTGCATCACCAGGACACTCATGTCACAGGCAGGGTGAGTGAGGATGAGTTGCGGAGGGGGGAGGGGGGGGGTCCCGGCCGTTGCCCGCCCCGCCCCCCGCTCTCACCTGCGTCTCGCCCGCGCCGCCGCTCCCCGAGCCCGAGGTCAAAGGTCACCAGCCACCGCCCCCTCACCCCCACCCTTCCGCAGCGCACAGGTGGCGATCCGTGAGCAGGCTCCGGCCGGTGACGGGCGGCTTGCAGCGGCCAATCCGCGAGAGGGCCGGGTCGGGCCGGGGGCAGGACAGGAAGTGCGTACAGGGAAGTGCAGCTGTCAGGGTTTACCTCCCCGCCGACGCCGCCATCGTTATGGTCTGCGAGAAGTGTGAGTGCACAGGGCTCTGCCTCCCTGTCCCGCGGGGCCGATCCCGATCCCCCGGGGGGGAGGGGCCGGGACAACGCTGGCTGCCATCCGCAACACTCACCCGCCTCTAACCTCCTCCCTCCGGGCTGCATTGGGCCTCGGGAGCCCGGCCCCGCCCTCTCGCAGCCCCCGGGCCGGGATTGCCCCCTCTTAGGGCTACCATATTTCCAGGTCCAAAAAGAGGACACCTGTCACGGGGGGGTGGGGGGGAGTGACATGCCCCTGCCTCTGCCTCTCAAAGACAAAGCTAACCCCCTGAAGCCGTGCTGCTTCCCCTCACTCTGGACCCACTGACCCCCGCCCTGCCAGTGCCCTTCACTCCCACCCCACAGTCCCCTGCTCCCTCCCAGTCCTGGTGGTGCCCCTCACTCCCAGCCCTCAGCCCATGACCCCCCCTAGTGCTGCTAGTGTCCCTCACTGTGGACCTGTAACTTCTGCCCCCCCAGCTCTACTGGTGCCCCTCACTCCCAACCTGCAGACCCCTGCCCTGCTGCCCAAGCAGCTCCCACATTGAGAGCATGCCCGTGTGCTCTCTGGTTACCTGGCTTGTTGAAGCCTGCATGGGGAGCATGTGGCCCCTGACAGCCAATCACCTTGCCAGCTGCTCCTAGCTTGGAGCAGCCAGCCCTGGAAAGGAGAAAAACTGGACATTTGCTCTTATTTTAAAAACATGCCCGGATGTGCATAGGAGTCAAAAAAGAGAACATATCCAGGAAAACCCAGCGATATGGGAACCCTAGCACCTGGAGCCTGATCCCACCTCTTTGCATCTCCCTTAGGCCAGAATTGGCCCCTGGGAGCCTAGCTCCACCCTCACCCCTGGCTGGGATTGGGCCTTGGGAGCTTGCCTTCCTCCATTGCTGCTGAGATTGGGCTGCCAGGAGCCTGGCCCCAACACCCTCATAGCCTCTCTGGACATGATTGGGCCTTGGGGGTGGGCATTGCCCTGCCTGGCTCTGCAGACTGCGGTGGGGCCCAGTCCAGCGCAGGGTCTGGGGCTCCCCATGGGCCTGGGAGTTTGGCCATAGGGGAGCAGTGCCACAGACCCTCACTGCCCTATTTCCAGACCTGTGGGGAGCCCACGGGCCTGATGGCATGACACCATGGGCTGGGGGTTGAGCTCCCATGTTACAGTGCATGTCCCTTCACAGAGGGGCCCCAAAAGGGACAAGCCTGAGCCTGCAGTTGTACCTGCTTATACCCTCCCACCTCAGGGTACTTGGGGGTTCCCTGCTTGGGGCTTGAGGCTTTAGTAGAAACCTTCTTTCTGCCATTTTCACTTGCATCTCCTTGCTTTTTCCTCTTTTGTCTTTTTGGGCCATAGGTGAGAAGAAACTGGGCACTGTGATTACCCCTGACACGTGGAAGGATGGGGCCAGAAACACTACAGGTACTCTTTTTACTTTATTTGTTTACTTGAAGTACTTTTAAGCATTTACTTAGAAAAATCTTAATATTCATTGCTCAGTAAGCATTGAACCAGTTAGGTAATTAAAAGGATCTGCGAAGCATCTTACAGCTCTGACAGCATGAAGCAGCTGGACTGTTCCTTTTCTTCACTTTAACGTACTGCAGCTTCTTTCTCATTTTCTGTGGGAAATGTCACAAGTCTGACTTTTCAGTACTGCATTCCTCCAGCCATGATTTGTTCCAGTGTGAAGTAATGATACTTATCATGTGTATTGACATATGTGTGTACTGGAGAAGTGCATAATTCACCTAATGGAATAATACAGTGCCAGTCTGAGTTTTACACTGCAACAAATGTCAGTCAGCCTCTTGGCTAGTCATATAAATTATTTGCCTGCCTAGGAACTTTTTTGGCCTGATGTCTTTGTAATATACTCTGTTTAACTGCATAAGAATCGGTGACATTAACTAGCAGCAAAACTAACTAGCAGCTCAATTGTCAGGCTTTTAAGAGCAACCCAGAAACTAGCTTGGTCCTGTTGGATTGAAGACTCTTGTTAGAGACATAAGGGCTCTGAGTAGCAAAATAAAGAGACTTAATGAAGTACAAGCTTCTCAGTGCAAGGCATTTTGTCTGAATTTATTAGCTAATTCATCTTCTATAGTGCCTTTAGTATTGAAATCAGTAGGCTTATACTGTACTTTGCACACGAGTTATTGTCTTCTGTAGCTGTTGAGTCTTTTTTTAGGTTAAATTTAGATGAGTGAAAACTTATACTTTTTAGTGCCAAGGTATGTACTTTCATGGACTACATTGCTTAAACATAACAGAAAGTCCTTTTGTTGCCTCACGTTTTAGTCCTAATATGTATACAATATTTAGTTTCTACCTGCCAGCTTTTCTTTTAAATGAGTATTTCTAAGACTTGGCTTTGAATTTGCTGTTCTTTGAGCTGACTAGTTAGTCTGCATACATTTGGTTATTCTTGGCCATTTATAGGCCTTTAGCTTTTTTGTTGCCCTCATGCCATCACATATTTAGTAGTTAAAAAAAATCCATATCCTAAACAAATAAATACTAACCTTAAAATAGGATACTGAAATATAATTAAATATTTACACTCCTATGAGAGAAAGGAAGGGGTATTGGTAGTTCAGGCACAGGACTTTAGATGGGAAACTACTAGGAACTTCCATTTCTAGCTGTGCCCTCGACTTCTATATAACATAGCGTAAGTAACTAAAGCTTCAGCTATGCAGTGACCATTATGTAGGTGAAGTAGACTGGTCACCTAGAGTTTGTTTTATGATTTGGGCTTCTCACTGAATTTTTTAAACAAATAAGAAGAAGAATGAGACCTGCATTTTATCCTCAAATGCCAAATTATAACAAACTATATCAAATTATAACTAGACATAAGAACTTAAAATGTGAATATAGAGAAATCAATGCTTTGTTATGAAAATTTCTGTAAATATGTAAAATATTTGAGTGTATACATCTGCAAAGTTAGGTTTTAATGAACTAAGTTTCCAAGCAAAGTAATCAAATTTAAGTTAATCAAGATAGTAACTCTATTACATGCCCCCATGGATAACTTTACAGATTGCTTATAATATATTGCTTCTACTATGTTTTGTGCATACTGTATAAAGGTAGTATGACTGATCTCTTAGACATAAGAAGCATAACATATGGGGACGCGGTCGGGAAGATCAACCATACCTTGTCATGCATCCACAGATGCATCTCAGGGAGGTCCAAGGAGGTGATCCTCCCCCTGTGTGTGACACTGGTCAGGCCACAGTTGGAGTGCTGTGTCCAATTCTGGGCGTCACACTTTGGGAGGGATGTGGACAACATGGAGAGGGTCCAGAGGAGGGCCACCTGCATGATCAGGGGTCAGCAGGGCAGGTCCTATGAGGAGTGGCTAAGGGACCTGAACCTGTTCAGCCTCCACAAGAGAAGGCTGAGGGCGGATCTAGTGGCCGTTTACAAACTAGTCAGGGGGGACCAGCAGCAACTGGGGAGTCCCTGTTCCCCCAAGCACTCCCAGGAGTGATGAGAAATAACAGCCACAAGCTGGCAGAGGGTAGATTCAGACTAGACATCAGGAGGCACTACTTCACTGTCAGGGCAGCTAGGATCTGAAACCAACGTCCTAGAGAAGTGGTGCTTGCTCCTACCCTGGGGTCTTCAAAAGGAGGCTAGATGAACACCTTGCTGGAGTCATTTGACCCCAATACTCTTTCCTGCCATGGCAGGGGGTTGGACTCAATGATCTGCTCAGGTCCCTTCCGACCCTACCTACTATGAAACATTTCTGGGCTCTTGCTTTTGAAATAATTTTTTCTCCTTTGTTCAAATCAGGAGAGATGTACTGATGTGCCTGTATTGTCCTTAATTTACAAAATAAGCTTTCATGTCTTTGAAATTAAGAAATACGTTGTTGTTGTTGTTTTTCCTTTCTAGAAAGTGGTGGACGAAAACTAAATGAAAACAAGGCATTGACTTCAAAGAAGGCAAGGTTAGCTTTGTAATCTTAATTTTACTTAAATAAGGAAAATAAGTTACCATATTTGCACTACAGCCAGAGCAAGATTCATGAATAGTTCAGTAGCTTGAAAAATTTTTTAAAACAATTAACCTTATCTGTTAAAGAGAGCAAATAATTTGGGCAGAGACTATGCAGTATTTGCGTGATCTCATACATTTTATTCCTGTATTTAGGTAGGACATAATTGTCAAAACTCTGTAATTCTTGCAAGTCCTTAAGAAACTTGAATATATTTACACAAATGTACATTAATGTGTGGGGTTTTTAGGAGAAGAGTTCAGAAATTGGGTCTCCATTATTGCCTCTGTCAAGACTGTATATGAGATCATAGGAGAATCACCTAATCTCTGAGGTCCTGTATACTGTTTGGAAAATAGTGACGATTGCCAAATCAGAGGCTGTTAAACCATTCAATGGAAGCTACTGAGATACAAGTATTCTAATGTTATAAAAGCTTTAATCTATCTGTCTGTATGTCTATAGCACTTTATTTGTGCTCTGATTGGCTGACAAACAGCCAATCAGAGTGCAAAGAAGCATTCGTGCAAGAGGTGGCGATGCAGCGGAGCACCACCATAATGGTGGGGACACAGGGAATGCAATGTGGGGGCAAGACCATCACAGCTGACCTCGCCCCCCACTTCCAGCTCCCTGGAGGCAGCGGCAGTGGAGTAGACAGAATGGGGATAAGGCCAGTGCCTCACCCCCGCCCTGCTCCCTGCAAATGCCAATGATGGAACGGGGAGGGGAGCTAGGCCACTGGAGCTGCTCTCCCCCTGCTCCTTGGAGGTGATGGCAGTGGCGCAGAGGGGGGAGCAGGGTCAGGCCACCATGGGGGAGTGAGGCCACTGGCACTGGCCTCAGCCTGCCCCTCCCCGCTTCCATCGTCACTGCTGATGTGGCGGTGGGGGTGGGGAGGAGTGGGCATGCTGTGATGGTGGCAGTAGGGGGGAGGGAAGGAGTGGGCCTAGGCTCGACATGGGGGAGGTGTATCCCCACCCTTGGGCCCACTTCTCCCTTCCCCCCCGCCACTGCAGTGAGGAGGATGAGCAGGCCCAGACCCCAAGCAGCAGGAGGGAAGCAGGGAGTGGGCCCAGATGGGTGGGGGGCCACAGGGCTCTTTCCTCACCTGCTTCCTTGTGCTTCCATCATTCTTGATAGGCAATTGGCTAGTCCTGTGATAAACACACTAGAAATAAGAAATTGCAGTTCGTCAGCCTTGTCTCCATACTGCATGGATCTCTTCCTGTAGAACATGAAATTAGCTTCCCTGTACGTCACTTGGCTTTATGACTGTATTTAAATGTCTGTCTCCTTAGACCAGCATTTCTCAACCCATGGGTTGTGACCCAAAAGCAGGCCACAAGAAATATATGAAAGGGTTGCAAACAAACTTTAAAAATGGATTCTCCATTAAAGGAGAAAAACATGGAAAACTGTGGCTTTTCCTTTGCATGCTGTCAAAGTTCTAGCCTGCAAGGGGCTACTTGCCCCTACTGCACACACTGTGGGGTGGAGGGCAGTGGTCAAGAGTGGAGGACACGGTTGGGACTGGCCATCTATGTTAACAGCTGGATCCTGATACAATAGAAGTTGAAAACCTAGACTACAGTATTTCCCTTCATTTCCTTTTAGTGGGCACTGAGTTTGATGATCCTACAAACAGCAGACAGATGGAAGTATTTTCTTATATGGCTTTTTTACAAATGAGTAACAGCCATGAAATGTTTTGCTTCTTCATAGATTTGATCCTTATGGAAAGAACAAATTTGCAATATGCCGGATTTGCAAGAGTTCTGTTCACCAGCCAGGGTCTCACTACTGTCAGGGCTGTGCATATAAAAAAGGTGAGACAGATGTGTAAGAACACAATTGTGCCCTCCGTCCCCATTCAGCTTGAACTTGGTGCACAACAGGAACTAATTTTAATGTTGTTCATCCTAAAAATAGATATAAAGGATGATTTAAACCTACAGTGGTAACTCTTAATTTCAGTGTTAGATTTCTTAAAAATTGTTGTCCTTGAACAATAATTCCTTATTGTATAAAAAGAATTGGAGTGTGTGTGTATGGTTTGATTAACCCCTTGTAGATTTAACAGACTTGCTCAAGAACAGGTTATCTTGGAGTGAATGGATAATGTAAGCTTTAGAAAGTCTTTAAGTTTTGTTGTATAGCTGAGCGTTCTTCCTCAGAGGAGAAGTTTTGCCCTCAGTTGAGTACAAGGAGCAGAGAGAAGAACCTTCTCCTGGTCAGAAAACTGGGTGATGTTTTATAAAGACATAGCATGTCAATCTGTCTTTGTGGCTGGTTCCAAATCCTTGTGTAATCAGCTGAGAGATGAAAGGTAATAGAGAAATCAGCAGCCCAAAGAAGTCGTTTCCTGTGGTATGCACAGCATAATATAGGGCTATTCAATTTTCAAGCTACGACCTCTCTGGGTTGCATACCTGTTTCCTGTACCACTGCGCTGTGTAGATGCACCTTAAAGAGGGAGAGGGATCCTGGAGGCTCCAGCTGCAGTGGCAATGGTGGAATGGATGGAGCAATGGTGGAAAGTGGCACCTAGGTGGGAGCCTAGAGGAACACAGCTTAAGTCCTACACCCTTTAGGTCACCAGCTGGACAGCCGTACTATAGTGTATGAATGTTTTCATACCTTTGAGTAAGGCACAGATAACAGTGTATTAATATTCTATTGCTACCTATGTATTTTTTAAATTGTCAGTTTATAGAGGACCTTTTAATGTTCTCTTTTTTAACAAACTGACCAGTGACTTCTGCTATGCAAGTTGTTTCACTGAATCAGCTTTCTTTAGTAGTGTTTTCAGCCTTAACAAAGAAGCCCCTTTTGGGCACTCAAAAGGCTTCTGCTGTGCCTTTAAGCTTCTCTTTAGGCTTCCTAGTACACTTCCTTAGCACAAGGCACAGATAGAAGTAACAATTTTCACCCAATCTGGCCACAGAAAGCAGTTTATAGCTATGACTAAACACAAGTGCACAGCTGCAGGCAGCTTCAAAAATGGCCGATCCAGTGAAAATCACTGCATGAGATATCAGATGAAGGTGGTTTCAAAATGTAGCATCTTTTGTAGCTTATGTTTGCCTGTTGCTGTTTTCAGAATGGTAATGGGGAAGGGAGGAGAGGGAGTTCAGTTGGGGGGGTTTCAGCATCTCCAGTGGGGCAGGTGTGTTTGGGGGAGGCCTCCAATTCACCCCACCCTTCAGCACTGGCTGGGGAGCCCCAAGAATGAGCTCCCTACACTGCCTTCCCCACCTCCCATTCTGAAAACTGTGACACTTGCAGAGAGCCCTGGCCCTTGCTATGGGGACCTGGCTGCAGGCTACCAGCCAGCAGTTAGACTCCCCTTCCCCCTGGAACCAATAGCGAACTTTTGTTTGGTCTGGGGTAATGCAACTCTGGGAGCTGCATTTCTGTCTGCCCCAGACTATATCTGTTACCCCTTCATGGGAGCGGATATGCCCCCCCTCCGTGATTGCTATTGACACCTCCAAAGAACCCCAGTTGCTACTATGCACTCCACCACCTAGTTCTGATCTTGTGCATACCATACCTTACAGGTCAGCTTTTCAGAGATGTGTGATTGTTGAAACACAACACACAGTCTTTGAAAGGTTGCAAAATTGATTAGTGTGTTTGGCAGTTAGATGCAGATCTATTCAAACAAAACAGAACTACTTACCCTTCCCTGTCCCAGTTTCTTCACTGCTATGGAGTACTCTTTGGGATTACATTGAAGTCTTGTAAAATTATCCAATATCCTCTCTGTTTCTGTAGAGCCTGAGTTCCCTCCCTACCCTCCTGGCCCCTTGTCTGGTTTCTTCTCCCTGTAAAATAGCTGGTGATAATCTATTTTCCCTAAAAGTTGCAGTCCCCTCTGTCATGTGGCCTGTATCAGCCTTGTCATGCATTCAGAGTCCACCACCCTCTGATCCATTGTTTTATTTCCAAATATGTTTTCCTGTTCTGCATGCAGTTTGCCTAATTGGCTTCCATTTGAATATAAAGCTTTTGAGTTTCAACAACTGCATTTTTAGCCCTGTGATAGGTTTAAGAATTTCTTCTGGGTGTTTTATAACATGGAAACTCCAGAATAGTTCTTCAATTAAAATAGTCTGAAAATAAAATGGAGATTCTGGTCTAAACTAGAATTATGTCATCATATACTAGATATGATGTGTGATTAGCGTAATGTGCCATTTCCATTTTTAATAATGGAGAAGATACACAAATAATTTAAGAATGAGAGCTCATCCTACCCATTCATCAACTTTTCCTATTTCTGACCTCCTTTTGGAAGATACTCTTTATAAAAAAGTACTTGCAGCCATCAAACGTTGAAAAGAAAAATTCCCCATTTTTTAAAATGACTGATATACACCTTTTGCCTATTTTTGCAGGCATCTGCTCAATGTGTGGAAAGAAGGTCTTGGATACTAAAAACTACAAGCAAACATCTGTCTAATTACATTGAGTGAGCTTCTTATGGACTCACGCTTTTTCTTCCTAAAACTGCTTTTGAATGTTATTATTAGAAGTGGATACATGTCTCTCAAGGAAAAACTGAACACACACATTTGGCCCTAAGTTCAAATACAAGCCCAATGTTATCATTTTAGTGTTAATTTGTAATCTTGATGTTTAAAATTATAATTGTATAGATAGTTGGGGTAGAACTGATTTAGAAGGAGAGGAAATATGCAATGTCTAGTGGGCAGTTCAGAACTGCTAGTCACAGCTAACAAGCTCATATTCTTACTCTACCACTTACCTATTGATGTAAACAGTTATCAATGCTTAAACTGTGAAATGTAATTCGTTATAATTGTTTCTGATTTTTTTTATTCACCTTATTTTTGGTAACTATGCATCTTTATGTATTTGTAACATTAAAAAAATGAGAGTTAGGTTTGTCCAGCACAGAAGTACAAGGGGTTTTCTGTGTTTTTAATCTTAAAACATTAGCATTCTGAGCACTTTATTGTTGAGATTTCAGTATGCATTCTGGCCACAGTAGAGTTGGTCATATTACAAGTTATTTGAGTACTGAATAATAGAACCATGATGTCCCACTTTCTTAAAATGACAAGCTTCACCTCATTTCTGCGGGGAGGGTGTCATGTTTGTCTGCTCCTTTGAGATTAGTAGTTATACCTGTTTTGCACAGGGATGTCTATTTGCTGAAGGCTATATTATGAACAGGCACATATTTTTTTAACACCAGTCTCCTGATAGCTCTGTGATCTAATTGCAGGAAGGCAGTGCCATGTTGTATGCATTTGCATAAATGGCAAAATGCACGTCAGCGCTGAGAAAATGGCAGGAATGCACTTTTGAACTAAAACACATCAACAATGTTTTAGTTTCACAGTGCACCACTGCCATTTTCTTAGGGCTGATGTACATTTCATGATGCATGTGATGCAGCTCTAGGCGCATCAGTTCACATGGTCTGCAGACTCATGCTCCGACGTGCTGGATTTCTGGCACATCAGTGCAAGCAAACGTGTATAAATGCCCTGAGATACTTGGATTTTATGGTGTTATACATGCTTACACTAAACTACAGAGTAGACATTTACAGACTGAGTTGGAGATAGAAGTAGAGCTCACCTCTCTGGGGAGGAATGGTGCTAAGTTGAGAGACAGTCTAGAAGTGGCAGTCTTCGTAAAGGTGAGCGTACACATCTCAGCTTCTGCTGGGGCTATTCATTAAATTTAATCTTACTGATGGCCTGCAGCTAATCTCTACTGTGTGGAAGTAGTTTCATAAAAGCAATACAAATATCCTGAGCCAAAGGTCTGTATAACTATTTGTAGCCATCTAAATCAGGAAACTTGTTACTCCAAGGTTGTCAGGACACGTTTAAATCATTGAAATCATCTTACTTTCTTCTACTGAAAAGTTGCTTAAGCATTACTAGCATCAGATACTCCATGTACAGCTACACAATGTGACTCATTCTATTCCCTTATAAATAATTTATATGAATATTGCTAACTTATTTAAGGAGCACTTTCCCTTAACACTATCCTTTGAGCCTTATTCACAGTTTCCCCTCAACTGTCACACATTTTGTTGCTGGAAAGTTTCCTGCGATTAGCTATTTTAGTTTAGTTTTTTCTCTTGCCATTGCAGCTAGTACTGAAACATAACCTCAGGACTGTAATTAGAAGTGCTGCGAACAGCTGGTGGAATTTCCTGATAGTAGGTGGAAAAAACTGATCTGGAAGAAAACATTAGGGGAGCACAGTATTTATTTTGTACCTCTTCCCCTTCAACTGCGCTGTGACAGCAGAGCTGGATACAGACTTTGTAAAGTGCTGCACTGACACAAGCCCCTCTCAGCCTTAAGTATCAAGGAGGAAGAAAGTGGAAGTGTTGTCATCTGAGGCAGTATGGCAGGCAACATGGATTTGCCTTGCTATTTGTGGTAGCGGTGAGAAGAGACCTCTGCATAGCTATATGTTTAATTAGTCAGGTGAGACTAGCCTAGTGTTTCAGCCAAGCGCCTTGTTATATATTTAAACTGCTTTAAAAAAAGCAATGTGTGCCATTATCTGTCTTGTTTTACTCCCAGTGAAGAAAGGATGGATGATGTTCAGTAACAGTACTGCATTATATTGAGGACATTTTGGCAAAGACCAAAAGAAATGAGTCATGCTGTGCAGTCTCCTTAAAACCAAATACCTGAAAGTGGCTTGTAGGAGAACAAAGAAAAACTGCTCCATCAGTATTCAAGCCAGCTGCCTAAAATCTGAGTTGGACAGGATTGGGGCACTAACATGATCTGCATTCCATCTGAGATGGGGTTGTTGGCCAAAGGGTGCTAACCCCTGTGCCACTGATTCCTTGTGTGAAGATTTACCAGGGAGCTGACCAAGGCCCTGCGCAGACAGATGCAGTTATACAGACCATCCCCCTGGCCAGTCAAGTCTCTTGTCTTGGAGAATACATATTGCTATCAACACTGCAGGTATAATTTGTAATTGTTTTTCTTCTGCAGTGTGATGTACAACTGACACATTTTTATTCTCTATGGTGGATGTTAAGGGTGTGCACAGTAGACCCCATTCGATTCAGATTCAGCATGAATCAGGGACAGTGATTCGATTTATTGATTCGGATCGTTGTCCCCAATTCAATTCGGCCAAATCCAAAGCGGAAGATTCACTGCTGATTCAGAGAATCAGTGATTTGGCCATAGACACAGCTTTAAAAGTTTATCTTCATGCTTTGAGGTAGCAGGCGCAGCTTGTGAACACTGTGATGCTTGAGTGGATGGAGCATCCCACAGGAGGAGGTGGGGCCTTCACGTGCTTGGCGGTGAACCCAGAAGTGGACTGGAAGTACTTCTGGTCTACTTCCAGGTTTGCCGGGGGTGGGGATCAGAGGGGCCCACACCCCCCTGGCTCAGCAATTAGCTACAGGGGGACCCTGGGTGCTCTCCTTAAACCCAGGAGGCACCAGTGGCTGAGCTGGGGGGGATGGATCCCCAGCGGACCCAGCAGTGGACAGGAAGTGCTTCTGGTCCACTTCCGTGTCTGCTGCTGAGCGCGCTGGGGAGTCCCCCACTCTCCTGTGGGGCACTCCATGTGCCCCAGCATTCACAAGTTGCTTGCTACCTAGAGGGAGGTAGAAAAAACATTTAAAGCTATGTCTATGTCCAAATCTCTCTGAATCAGTTCTGATTCGATCTGGAGGAATTAAGTTTGGATTTGAAAATTTGACCACCAAATCCAGCTGAATCTCTGCCAAATCGAATCAGCGACTGAAGCTTTGCACAGCCCTAGTGGATGTGCTCATCTAGGGCAGGGACAAAAGCATTTTGCGATGAGGGGTTGCTTTAATGCAGCTAAACTGCGAGCATAGGCTGCTTCCATCCCAGCCTGCACTGCCACAGTTGCAGCCACAACTGCAGTTACTGCTCCCTGCTGCAGTGCTGCCACTTTTCTCCACTGTCTTGGCTAAGTGCTCTAGCTCTACAGGTTATCTAAAATGGCTCTGTGGGCAGGATCTGGCCTGTGGGCTGGAGGTTGCCATGTGCTGATCTTTGCAAGTTCTGCTTGTTCTCCAAGTTGCAGTCTGTAGAATCAAAATTACTCTGGTCAAAAAAATTGCAGTAGTTAGCTCAGGCTACCACCTCTTTATCCAGTTCATGCTACCCTTACACGTCATCATAGACTAATAGAAACCTCAGGACATCATCTAGTCCAAGCCCATGATCAAGGCAGGATCATCCTTGATTAACACATACCAGTCAATTGCCTCTCTAATCTACTCTTAAAACGATCTAAGGGGTGGCAATTCCATATCATCTCTAGGCAGCCAATTCCAGTTTTTAACCTCTCTCCAGTGAGAACGTTCTTCCCAATATCTGACCTAAATTTAAATGATGACCTCATCGCAATGGCTTTTTAGCTGACTGCTATTCTTGTCCCAGTGCCCCCCTTGCCGCATCCACTATGTGCTTGCCCGCTGACTGTACCAAATTAAAAAAACAAACAAACAGCCCCACTGCTTATACAGTATACGTGAGAGCAATGCGTTTTATAGTTCTATTGTAATGTATATGATGTGTTTTGAGGATGCTGGAAATCAGTTCAGTTCATCAGTGCATGAATATTTGTGATTAGTGAAAAATCTCAGCATGGCATTTTCAGTAAAACCCCTAGCAAGATGTTTTGATTCATATGAATTTTAGAAAAGCATTTTATATCTCAAAATTCTAAGGCTACTTTCCCCTCCACAAATTATTAATATACTACAGGTCAGGAATAAGCGAGCTACACTTGATAATAGTTTGCAGAGCGTTCTGTGCAAGTCACCAATGCTGCGAATTCTGAATGTTTAAAACTCATTGCAAAATGACACTCGCTACCAAATAGCAAAAC
This sequence comes from Caiman crocodilus, assembly GCA_030014935.1. NCBI lineage: Eukaryota > Metazoa > Chordata > Crocodylia > Alligatoridae > Caiman > Caiman crocodilus. The sequence continues at coordinate 78,254,681 of JAGPOW010003648.1, forward strand.
CAGGCATGTGTGCTATGAAATGGACACAGAAACATACCTGCTATCTCCGAACGTTAGAAAGCCTTTCCCCCAGTTCCAAATAGATGCATCTGCTATTCCATCCTTTCAGAAGGGTCATTCTGGTGAATTACAGCAATGTGAAAAACTTACTTGGTTTCTCTGAGCTTTGGAACTAAATATTTTCTCTGCTGCTTTATCACGTGGAGCAGGAACATGTCCTCCAAGATTAAATATGCCTGTGGAAGCACAAATTCAGTCACTAGGCTAGCCTCATCAGAATCTAACCCCCATGAATATGCTGTTAGTAAGAGCCATTTCCCAGTGCCTGCTCTTTAATATGAAATGCAGTACTGCACAGGAACAATGCACTATGCCCAGTGCAGCAAACAGTAATCCAGTCACCCATGGGTAAGTTTTTGAATGCTAGAAAATGACATACATTATAGCTCCAAAGCACATGGGAGGAAAGGTGGAGGGAAAAAAAATATCTTACCAGCTCCATTTCCTGTGACTGGGAAGAGGCTTTGGGGATGACATTGCAACACTGTAGGATAAAAACGGTCTTCTCTTTGCTAGCATAGAAACTAAACAGTGAGCAAGACAGCTTGTTATATTTTTGTGCTTTACAATGTGGGCACTTAAACAGGTATCCAAATCCTGGAGGACACCAACTCAACAGCTGGCAAACTTGAGTGGAGGGTAAAAAAGTGGGCAAAGGAAGAAATGGGTTGAGAAGTCACAAGAGCTTCTGAGGAATGAGGGAGGGCTGTTTAGGAGTGAGGGGAACATTTCTCAAAGATTAGGAGCACAGGACAGGGAGGATAAAAAGGAAGGTCTCCTGGTGATTGAGGAAGGGGTTGGCAGAGAAGGGGACTGCAATGGCAGAGTAGAGCCTTGCTATGCCTGCCTAGACTACAGAAATGTACAGAGAGATACAGAGACAGCACAGCTTTGTTACAAGGGACCCCCTAAGATCAGGAGGAAAGTTTTTTGAAGTGAACACTCTCTTTTAATAATGTTAGTTAATTTTCTGAATCATACTGAAAAACTAGTTAAATTCACTTGACAGCCAGTTAGGGTGGCAGAGAGCAGTTCCTATAGCTCCCTCCAGGTAAGTCTAGTGGGGCGAGGGGCAGGGCACAAGCAACATAGCAGAGGGCATGTGTCCCCTCAGACTTTGGTGCCCACAGCGGGGCATGGGGCTACAGTCAGGCTGGACCAAGGTAAGATGCAGCAATGCAGAGTTATGCCCTCTGCTGTTGCGGGGTGGGCAGGGGGTACCCCACCTTGGTACCATGACTGGCAGCACTCCCTTCTGCATTAGGCCCTGCCAGCTGGGCCACAGAGACGGCTCCTGCTCAGAGCTGGTGCGGCCCAGCTGCAGCCTTGCACCCCACTGTGGGCACACAAATCTGGGGGGTGGGCACTGATACTATACAGACAGCTCTTAAACTTATGACACAATTGGTTCGTGAAAACTGCATCTTAAGTCAAAACATTGTAACTCAGAACCGATTTTCCCATAGAAAACAATGTTATAAATGGGGGATTGGTTCCTGACCCAAGGCCCAATATCCTACTTTTACAAAATTCTGGGTTATTTTTGGTGGTCAATCAATTATAGATGAGTAATATAGCTACATTAATGTATTTATATTATAACTAGCAATCATATTGATTTGGAAAGACTTCTTTGAGGAGACTTTGCTGAACATTTTGAAGGGCTCTTGGCTGGACTTTTTGAAGGGCTCTTGGCTGGAGTCTTCTCAGGAGTCTCAACTACAGGTTTTTCTGGAGTTTTGTCTGCTTTTTTAAAGAAAGTGTGCAAGGAAGTTTGGACAAATGTTCTCCAGGGAGATGGGTGATGCAGCGAACTTGTTCACTGGCATGGGTTGGCATCAGATCAAGTGTTGTAAAGTCAAAACTAACATCAGAAAGTTGAAACAGGGTGTCAATTTATAGAAGTAAGCATGAAACATCGTAACTCAAAACCTTGTAAGTCAAGGACTGCCTGTATGTAAATATATGTAAAAATCCCAAATTCTCCAATTAAAAAAACCAAAATCTGCATTTGTCCACTATTAAAACGAAATGCCTCTCTAGACAGACACACACACACACACAACCCAGATGCCTGATTATGAGGTTGTACTGCTCAAGGTATTGCTGAAAAGAGATCAGGCTCAATCAATCAGTGTTGCTACTAACATTCTGCATTCTCCTCCAGGACCTTTGGCTCACACAGCAGCCTCAAGGCTCACCAGCCCTAGACTGGCAAACGCTGGGAAACCCATCCTTTTGGGAGCAGCAGTTTGCAACCAGGACCATTGCCACAGGCCTGTAACAAGGAAAACAGTGGCCAGTGGAAGCCATGCTTCTTTAATAAGGGGTGGAGGGATGGAGGGGGACAGCACATACTCCCATGCCCTTCCAATGCATCACCTATGCCTACACAATGGGTGCTGGGGCCTGGGGGAAGGGGGCAGCAGATAAGGAATGAGGAGCACTGGCAGCACCATAAAGCAGCAGTGGGACAGCTACAGCTGGACCTGTGTCCTGGTGAGTGAAGGGGGCAGGGGGAGGTCTGATTTTTCACGATAATAAAACCAGAATCAAATGCCAACATATATAGGTATTTAGCATTTATTTTATTATAATGATTGAGGCACTGGTAGGCTTCCAAATTTCTTTAAAATTGTAAATATATCAATAAAACATAGTGTTCAACTGATACCTATAAATAAAATGGCATTTCACTTTAAATTGCATAAAAATGTAGATTGTAGGGGTTCTTATCAGAGAATTTTGGATTTTTTTTCCCCCAGTGAAAACCAGAATCCTGGCTTATAAGCAATTCATAGATTGTTCGGAGCTGGAAGAGACCTCACAGATCATCAGGTCCAGCCCCTTCCCACCCCTCCCGCCTCTAGGCAGGATCCCCTTGTACGCTAAATAGACATGCCCTGCATTTTGTCTGCCTTGGTTAAAAGCTATTTCTACATAATTGCTACTTTCCTGTGTCTCTGTGAGATTGAGCAATCAAATGTTTGCTCAGTATTAGAAACAATAGTTGCAAACTAAATAACTCTAATCATAAGCAAGAATTAAACTAGATTTGTCCTGTTCATTTGAGCAAACCAGCTTTATGCTAACAAAGCAGCATTTCAAGAAATGGTTGTGAAAGAACAAGATTAAAAATATTTAGTATAAAAAAAAAAAATCTTCGAAAAAGTGTAATCTGAGTCAATAGTATGATTTCTCTTGTGTTTGTAGAATACTTCCTAAAACATCATGGGACCTAGTGCCATAGTTCATCATCTCCAAGATGTCATTGTGTAACTTTGTTTAGTTCTCATCTTACTAATTTCTGGAGGATTTTGAGATGGAAGGGATGCTTTCCAAAACTACCATTTTCCTGCTTTTTGACCCTCCTCCAAATTCTGCTCCATTTCTTTCTTGTCCATCCCAGTTTCTGTTTCTTCGCTACCTTCCTACCAGCTCTCTCTTCATTCTCCTCTAGCACCTCTCTCCTTTCTTCCACCACCTGCTCCCTTGTCCTAGCTGCAGCTTCCCCCCACCCCTTCTAATCCTCTACTCCTTCTTCTCTCATCTTTTATTTATTTTAGGGCATTGTCCTATTTCTTTCCATTGCAGTTTCTCACAGCTATGTTCACGAAAGACTTGAAAGCAAGATCCAAATCAATATTGCAGGTACCTCAAGAGGGCCTAAAAAGAATGTAGGTGCCCAAGTCAAGAGTTATCCAAATCAGCCCTGTGCAGTGGCCACCAAATCACTCAGGCACCTAGACTTAATAGTCATTGCTATTTTGCCCTCTTCTCATGCTGACTCTGGCTCACAGGGCTGCCGAGAACGCAAGATTCCTGGAGTGTGGAGGATCTCTGGAAGCAAGACAAGACAGTGTGCCTCTGTAGACTAGTGAAGAGGGTGGGGGGCAAGGAGTCCTGAGTGCCAAGTCCCACTCCCAGAGTAGTTTTCTTGTTAAATGTACAACTGTCTCATGAAAATGCATAAGCCAACCTGGTGGCCAGTCACAGGACCCAAAACTCTCCCTTGCAGGGAAGAGTCATAACTTTATGAATCTCAACCTTACCAGTGTGTTCAGAGTACGGAGCCCTAGCTTCCAGCTCTCCCAAACCATTGCATTTCTTTTTTCCATTCTTTCTTCAAAACAGTTTTTCTGCAAAGTGGTTGAGGATTAACTCACCCAGGGACCCAAATATCTGGGTCAGCAGTGCATAATGAGTCCATCAAGGCTTGATGCACGCGAATAGCTATTCCTTATCTGCTTACTTAGCTTGTAAAACTCCACAGCGCTACATATTGTAACTGCATCTGGCACACAATCAAATTAATCTTACTGGACTTGGTGTTGGCTACAGGGGAGGACTTGATAGGGGAGCTGCAGATTCCTGGTCACCTTGGGGACAGTGACCACCAATCAACTGAATTCACCATACGGTATAGCATGGGTAAGATAACTAGCAGGGTAGAAGTGTTTGACTTTAGGAAGACTAACTTCAGTGTGCTTAGGAATCTAGTCAATGACACACTACAGGAGAAGAGTATTGGTGAGATGGGAGTCCAGGAAGGGTGGTTGTTCCTAAAGGAAGTAATCCTTTGGGGGCAGAGGGAGACTATCCCAATACGAGGGAAAAGAGCCAAAAATTTTCCTTGGCTAAACAGGGAAATCCTGGGAAACCTAAGGGCAAGAAAGAAGGCATATAGGCAGCAGAAGCAGGGGGAAGCTACCAAGGAGGAGTATACCTACTTGGCCCGCACTTGCAGGGAGACAGCTAGAAAAGCCAAAGCAACTACAGAGCTGAGGCTGGCAACTCATATTAAAGACAACAAAAAGTCTTTTTTTAGGTATGTAGGGAATAAAAGGAAGGTACAGGGCAGCATAGGACTCCTACCAAACAAGAAGGAGCAATTAGCAACAGACAGGGGGGACAAGACTGAGCGAGTCAATGAGTTTTTTGCCTCAATGCTATCACAGTATCTAGGGTCAGAAGGGGCCTAAAGCAGGCCATCTAGTCTGACCCCCTGCCAATGGCAGGAACCAGTACCAGGGTCACAGGACCCCAGCCAAGTACCTATCTAATCTACTCTTGAAGGTGCCCAAGGTAGGAGCAAGAACAACTTCCCTAGGAAGCCGGTTCC
>JAGPOW010003648.1:78259962-78273621 GCA_030014935.1 Caiman crocodilus
CAGCCCAGTCATGGGTCAGGTCCCACCAGGTTTCCGTGAGCCCAACCAAATCTGGGTCTTCCACAGCCACCAGGAGAGACAGCTCCTCCTGCTTACCTCGCATGCTGCGAGCATTTGTATAGAGGCATTTGAGGCTACACACTGCCGCCTCCCCCTCTCCACTTGTTTCCCCCAAGCTACAACCACCTACGCTCGTCTGACTTACCTGGCTCAGCAGCAGAGCATCCTGTCCTCTCCCGGCAGGCCCGTCCCCTGGTGGACGTTCCTGAATAAGGGTCAAGATAAGTCTCCTAATGGGTTCTTAGACAGGCACAAGAGGGACACCAGCCTGCCAACTGTTGATGCTGACTTGGTGCAGAGTCACTTGGATGGACTGGATGTGATCAAGTCAGCAGGCCCAGATGAGCTGCATCCATGAGTACTGAAGGAATTGGCTGGTGTCATAGCAGAACTACTGGCACAGCTGTTTGAGCCTTTGTGGTGCTGGGGTCAGGTCCCAGAGGACTCAAAAAGGGCTAATGTGGTCCGTATTTTCAAGAAGTGGAGGAAGGAGAAGCCAAGTAATTATAGGCCAGTCAGTCTCACCTTCATCCTTGGAAAGCTTTTGAAAAGATTATGAAGGATCATATTTGTGGGAGTCCAGTGGGAAAAATAATACAGCAGGGAAACCAGCATGGATTTGTGGTCAGGTATGATCTATCTGCTAATCTAGTTTCGTTTTATGACTGGGTCACAAAATTTTTAGACGCAAGAGTAGAGGTGGATGTTGTTTTCTTGGATTTTAGCAAGGTCTTCTGTCATAACTTAACTTAAAAAGTGTCCCTGACACAATGGAATCTACCAAGCAACTATCATTACTTTTAGCTTGTTTAGTTCCAGTCCTAGTCTGTCACTGATTTGATTGACACATGGCACAGCAAAAGTAGGTCACAAGCAGAAAAATTCCACTTAGTCAGGTCCCTGTGACTGTGTGCCATGTCAAAGAAAGTTACAAATTAGAGAAAGTTCCCGCCAAGCTTATGCAGATACGCAAACCACTCTTTGGCCGATTCTAAATTATTCATGTTTGGCAGCTGGTGATTGGCCTGACAGCTATTTAAAAGCTAAATTAGTTTCCGCCCACAGAGAGCTGCTCTGGAGTTTTTCTCTGAGGAAAATCTGCCCTGCAGTTTTCTCTGAAGAAACATTCAGAGAGCACACCTGTCACCGATAGCCATTCGGCGTACCCTTCCCCACAACCGAGTCATCTTGCAGCTCATTGCATCGCTTCTCATCTTGTTGCATTGGTTCTTTGCAGTTCGTTCATTACATCGTTTCTATTTTCTTGGTAATTCGTTAATTAATTGCAACCAAGTTAAAGACAACTGTACCTGTGATACAAGCATCAGTATTGTAAGTAAAATAATCTTTCAACCACACGCTTCGGCACCTAATTCCTCTCTATCTGTTCAAAGTACCCACCTGCTGTTTCAGTCTGCCTTACCACCCGACCGCCACACCTTCGATATGGTATTTCATCCCAGTCTCATAAATTAAGAAGCTGTGACAGGGATGTTTATACAGTCCGGTGGGTGGCAAATTGGCTTAGCAGTCACACCCAGAGAGTGGTAGTAGACAGGTCGGTATCAACCTGGAAGGATGTGGGTAGTGGGGTCCCGCAGGGTTTGGTCCTTGGACCTGTACTCTTCAATATCTTCATCAGTGACTTGGATGTGGGAGTGAAGTGTACTTTGTCCAAGTTTGTGGACAATACTAAGTTGTGGGTTGAGCTGCACACTCCAGAGGGTAGGGAATGATTGCAGGCAGACCTAGACAGATTAGAAAAGTGGGCAGTACCCAATAGGATGCAGTAGCACAAGGACAAGTGCAGAGCGTTGCACCTAGGGCGCAAAAATATCCAACACACCTACTGACTGGGAAGTGAGCTTCTCAGCAGGACAGAAGCAGAAAGGAATCTCAGAGTCATAGTGGACTCCAAGATGAACACGAGTTGTCAGTGTGACAAAATCATCAGCAAAGCTTACTGCACTTTTGTCATGCATCTGTTGATGCACAACAAATAGATCCAAGGAGGTGATACTTCCCCTCTATGTGGCATTGGTCAGACCGCAGTTGGCATAGTGCATCTAGTTTTGGGCGCTGTACTTCAAGAAGGATGTTAATAGACTTGAGAGGGTCCAGAGAAGGGCCACTCGTATAGTTAGGGGTTTGCAAGTCAAGCCCTATGAGGAGAGACTGAGGGACCTGGACATCTTCAGGCTTTGCAAGAGAAGGCCAAGAGGTGATCTTGTGGCTGCCTACACATTCATTAGGGGGATGCAGCAAGGGATCAAAGATGCTCTGTTCACCAGGGTGCCCCTTGGGGTAACAAGGAACAATGGTCACAAACTGACAGAGCAGATCTGAGTTAGATATCAGAAAAGACTTCTTCATAGTAAGGGTGGCCAAAATTTGGAATGGACTCCCAGAGGAGGTGGTGCTCTCCCCTACCTTGGGGGTCTTTAAGAGAAGGCTGGATAAGCATCCGGCTGTGGTCATCCAACCCCAGTGCTCTTGCCTGCCTAGGCAGGGGGTTGGACTCGACGATCTGTTGAGGTCCCTTCCAGCCCTAACATCAATGAGTCTATCCTAATAATTACTGGAAGGCGTCCTCAGGATCCCCTTACACTGTTTTCCCTCCCTCCTGGGCTGGGATCTGAACTACTTTTTCTATGCAAACTGAAAGACCTTGGCTTGTATGGGCTCAGATATACACAGGAGAATATGGCCCCAAGATCCAGTCCACACACAAGAGAAGAGAATGAGGAACTCCCAGGTAGTACTACCCTTGGTACTGACATTCATCTCCATGTCATTCTTCTACTCCCCCTAGGTCCCAGGTTCTCCCACATATTTGATCCTCCTCATTTACCTCATTAAAATGCCCCCTGCCCTCATAACAGCCCCAAACCTCCCTCCTCTCATTCATCGACACTTCCCCACTCCATAAGTCTTCTGTTTTCCAGGTTACTGTTTACCACTGCAAGTTTATCTTATACAAGTGAGCAGCTACCTCTGCAGTCTCAAGTAGGTGGTACTGCTTCATGAGCTGGCTCTTAAACTAGAAGAAGGGTAACCATGTCCACATAGTGTTTTGGGCAGTCTAATTAATACTGCTGACAGGGCCCAAGTAATTTAATCTATCCATGACACCATGGAAGCAAAGTTATTTGACTTCCATTTGAGGAGACAGGATGTGGAGAGCAGCAGGGTGTACCAGAGGACACCGTAGTCTCAAGCACTTTCCAAGTGTTCTGCAGTACTGAGATTATACCCTGCCTTTAGAGGCAAATTTTTGCAAAAAGCCTCGCTTTTACTGACTCCATTTGGATGTCAGTCATCTTTAGTGGCCATGACACATTCCCTGGAGCCATCCAGTTCACATCAAAGCCAGCAGCTTAAAAAGCCTTTGCCCATATGTGCAGTGTAATCTACATAACCTGTGGCTTGGATGCACAGCTATCTAGTTAGCTTCCCTTTCCTACATACCATTCCTATACCATGAGAATAGTACTAAGCACCCTGGCCTCACAGGAGCAAACACTCAGTGATCCAGAGCATTTGGGGACTTGAACAGAGCTGGATTTCAAGCCCTGGATCTGCACAATACTAGCACAAAAAGAATCTGGCAACCATAAGAACTGCTTTTTCAGGGGTCTGTATTTTTGCTAACTCTCACCTTAATCACCACAAGTTTGGAACAGAAAACCTAACCTCCACCTTTCCATCGCCACTCCAGATGTTACAGCAATCTGAGGAAGTACTTAAAAGGGTCATTTTTGAAGAGAAAGGGCATTCAATTATAGCAGAGCTGGTGTAGCTATAATGCAGCCATATAAAACACTTTGTATACAGTAGTAAGCATGGGGCTGTGCCCCACAGTCCAGAGTTCAACCCCCCTGACAGTCAGATCTGCCTGTAGTACTCCCCAGCACCTTTTTATTTCCTTTCAATGAGTTTTGGGAGGCTGCCTCTAGAGGACAGATCATTTTTTTTATTAAGTGCTTCCCCTCTTGACCACATCTCTCCAGGCTGCTTTACCCATAGTACCATCTCACTTAATAACTTTGTCTGCCATCACAGGTTTAGCATTTCTAGGGTCCCCACTATCAAGCAACCATACCTTTTTGGCACTAATCATAGCCTCCAGCCTCCCCCATAGACACAGCTAGGTCTCACAGACCTGCAATTAGAATTTTGAAGTGTGATTCTTTAACTATTTATCTTCCAAGCAGTCCTTGCTCAGTCACCTTCACTTTAGGATCCATAAGTCTTCCTTCCCTTCAGAGCATGTGAACTTCTGCCCTCAAGACTCTGCAGAGCCTCTTTCTCCCACAAGGCACACAGAAGTTTAAACCTACACTCCTGCCATTGAGCCTGGCTAATAAGTGTCTCTGCTCTCCCCTTTCCAGGCACCTGGCCTAAGATTCCTTTAACAGAGAGCAGTAGCTTCCTATTAGCTTAAATGACTCCAGCTGCAGTCCTGCTTCCCTCAATCAATTGCCTATGGCTCAGTCCCTGCAGCCTGCTGTTTACATTCTGCACTATCTGGTGCCACCCTTGCTAGCAAGATTTGAATATCACATCTCATGATGTTATAGATCTGGAAGCCACTTCCCTCCCTGCTTTCTACCCCACCTCACCCCCTCCTATTTCTGCCCCAAGCCCTGAGCCTGGCAAAGGGCCCTCTGCATTCTGAAGTCCTGTCTGTATTTACAATGGGGCTTTCTTAAAGTTAGTGCGCCCCTCTCTGGCCTTCTCCCTCTCAGCAATGGGGTTGGGGCCTTGTTACAGTATTAGGAACCTTTGGTTAACATTTGTTGCCAAGACATTATGCAAGAGAAAGCAAAAGAAAATTTGTAATAGCATATGGCTGTTGACTTTTAATATGCCCTTCTCTGGGTTATTCCTTAGGGTTATGTAAGAAACTTGTAGTGCCAGATTTTGTGGGATTAGCACATTCTCCAGTGCTCCTGAATTTCTTTAGCATTGATGCTATTCATGCACTCAGTACTAGTGCTGGTGAGTGATCATAGAGTCAAGGGTAACAGTAACAGCTTGACAGAGATTCTTAGGAGTAGACAGGATTAAATATAATGCCAAAAAAAATATTACTCTGCATGCAGCAGCTAAACCAATGATAACCCACTAGGATGCGTTCTTTTCCTTTATGTAATAGCCAGAATTTATGTCTATTTCATCCCATCTGATCTCCTAGCACTGCACAAACTATATAGAGGCCTCATTTCCCCTGCCACAGAGCTGTTCTGTTCTACAGCAACACAACAATGCAGTTTAGGGCAGCAAGTAAAGGGCATCCAATGACTAGGGCATATAGGCTGCTTTAATTTGTTCATTTATTAGAAAGATTTATATTTCAGGGCAGATCCTGTCCCTTCAGCAATGAGAAGAAGTAGTTTGCACCTCTCCAGTCCCAGGGGCCAATTGATAAATCCTTGGCATCAAGTCTAAACTATTCTGTCTTGTGCCCATGTCTGGTGGCCTCTGTGGGGCTTTGCAGGGTTACAGAATTGTCAGAGCATAGGCCTGCCCCAGCCAACCACAGGTCTGGCCTGGGAAGGTGAGACCCAAGTTTGAGGTCCCCTTGCCGTAAGTAATGCCTGACTATGGCCTGGTAGAAGCCAGGGTAGAGTTGCACTTTACAACCTAAAGTATATAGCACATACTGAAGCTCTCTTCGACAGATGCTGCAAAAAGATGTGCACAAAAGAGGAGACATTTGAATACAAAAGACAAAAGGGAGGAGGGAAGAGGTTAGGAGGGCAGTGCTGGGAGAAGGAAACAAAACAAGCAATCAACTCATAGGAACAAAGAAATCTAAACCTAATTCAGGTAATGAGATCAGAATCATAGTCCCTGTTTTGGCCTGACAGTCAGAGAAATGTAGGTTCAAACCCTCCAGGAATAAGGGGGGCCTAGAATCTGGGTCTGCTGCTTTCCAGACAAGTTCCCTGACCACTTAGCTGTGGGGGTTAAAAGACAGGAAGGGTTGCATCCTCCCCCTCATTTTTCCAGGACTTTCACTCAAGTACACACATCTGCCAGAGCCAGAGCAAAGGCTACAACCTGAGCTCAGTAGCCACCTGGTCGCTTGCATGTCTTCACTGTACAGGGAACAGGATTACAAGCGATGCATCAGTGCCAAAAATGGAAGTTATGCAGCTGGATAATTGCCATTTGGAAATGTAAAGGGAAATCAGATTCTAGTGTATTGACTCCATGTTTGTTGTTCTTCATGGCACGGTACAGCTTAGGATGCATTGCTGAGAATATTTAAACAGTTGTGTAACTAGGGCAAGGGGGGACACCCAACCTGGGCACCAAATACAAGTCTTTGCTGTGGCCAGGGAAGCCCTGTGCTGCCCATGCCCAGCCACAGGAACCGGGCAGTGCAGCGCCACACCAATCAGTGTGTCCAGGGAGCAAGCAGAATGGTGCTCCCTCTCCCAGGAGCATTTGCAGTAGCAGGGGAAGCTGCCTCTTCCTGGCCACAGGAACCAGGCAGCACAATACCACACCAAGCAATGTATCTGGGGAAACTGGGAGTGAGTGGGGCAAGCAGAATAGTTCTCCACCTTCCCCTGGGAGCCTTTTCCCGAGCAGGCACAGCTATGCTTCCAAATTGTATGTGGGGAACGGAAGTGAACAGAGCACCAGAATCTGCTCCACAGGGCTGCTGCTGAAGCTGATGCTACTGATACTGAGCGGCAGCTTGGGTAGGTAAGACTTCCCATCCTCTCTGCTGTGCCACTCTCCCCTCCCCTGCTCCACTGTGGTCAGCATCACCTGGAGCAGAGGGGAGGGGTGAGGGTCTCAAGGAACTCACGATGCCTCTGTACTCAAAAGCTGGTTTGTACAAGTATTACTTTCATCCTTGTCCCAGTAGCGTTGTCATCTTTCCTGGTGTGAAATCTGCACTCCTTTATGACATGGCGATGAGCCTGTTTATATTACCTGATTTTGGAGACTGATAAACCTACAAGGAATCTAGAATGCTCTTGGGTATGTTACTGCTTAGTCACTGGGTCACAAGTTCAATGGCATACTAGAATATTGTAGAGAGGTTGTTAGCCATGTTAGCCTGAAGTTGGGCAGAAGACAGGGTAAATTTGCACCTTGATAGACTAAAATCAGAATACTATAACACCTTTTATAAACATCATTGGTTCAGTGAGACAGCCGTGTGTTTTTCTTCTCTGAACCAGAGTACAGGAAGAGCCAGGGAGCAAAATGCACTTGAAATACAATTGCAGGATTTCTGCATTGCCACAGCATGGCTGTGCAATTTTCTACTCAGCAAAAGTATCTTTGCAACTACAGTCAGCAGAACTGATGCTGTCTGATTAAAGAGGTTACTGGCTCTTAGTAACAGAACCAAGTGCTTCTCCCTGTGGGGAACTGCAAGTTGGTCTTTCGAGAACAACATTAGGATGCAGATCAGCCTGTACCACTTCTGTTGCAATTGCACAAACATAGGAGCATAAAAATGCATTATCCATAACAGTCAATTTTTCACCTATTTTCAGCAACTGGGGGCTAAGGCTTGCTTGCACCTGTAAAGTGCTCATGTACTTTGTGACTCACTGAGGCCAACAGGGAGAATCTAGGCATACTGTGGATCATGACCGTCATCTCAGTGCAGAACGCAAGAAGCAAAGATGTGTTTGAGAGGCTCCTCAGACATTTAAAATCCTGCCACCAACGCAAAGGAAAGGTGGGCACAATTCCCCTACCTACCTCTCTGACTACCATGAGGGATGACTTTCTTCTGGGGTTCACAAAAATATTTTTGATTAGAAATTATTCTTACCTTTGGCATGGATCAGCTTGCAATCAGTGACTGATAGATTTTCATGTAAAATAGTGATGGGGCCAAATAAACCCCTTAGGGGGATATTTCTAGAACAGCTTTCCCATGGCAAGAAAGCCACAGAGGCCCTCATTCTCCATTTCCAGCGATGCAAATTAAAGACTGATAAGGTACTAATATGTATAAATCATAGTTTTCAGAAATAAATTACAAGCATTTCCAACAAATACACTTAATATGTGCTTATTTGCCAACTGGCATTAGGAGAACAAAAAATTCTCTCTCTCCATTCTACCATAAATATGTGCTTTTGGGTTTCTGACAAACTTATGCTGGGAAGTTTTGCTGGTGAACTTCCTGAGGTTTATTTCTCCATAGAGAACAGTGCAAGCAGAAATTAATTTATTGTTTTGCTGATAATACTCAACTTTACTTCTTTTACTCAGATCAAGAGTCTCCATTGTTACTGCTTCCTCTACACCTGACTGAGAAAGAGTCATGTATTATTACTGAGCTTTGAATATGTAAGTAATAGGTGGACAGAAATGAAACAGACAGCTCAGCATTATCGTACATGAAGTATATCTATCTAGATAGATATATATCTATATATAATTTAAGACTGTTACATGCATACATTCATTATAAAACAGAACACATTTTTTGTATATTGGATGTAACTAAGTATAATACAAACAAATACAGTAATATAGAGGACCAGAAATTATTTGAAAGCCCATGTGTTAATTTCTATTTCACTTTGCTCTTTAAAGCGATTATGTAAATACTTTCAAAACCATGAAGACTGTGTGCCAGTTCAGTATTCTCATATTTAGGTTTCTTCATTTTTATAAACACAGTTTTTTATAAAGCAGATATTTTAAAATATGGCCTTAAATCACAGGATCATAATTTGTTATGATCTGAATTTATGGGGTAATTGTATTTAACAAAAATTACCATGCAAGGTAAAAATGTATAGAAGTTGTTGCATTGTACAGTACCATATCTTCCTATTGTATTTTGTTTATTATCTTTCTGTACTACTTATAGTATAAAAGTCAAGGCTCAAACTGAGGGGGAAGATCATAGTAATAACACTTAACACATAAATAGTTAATTTTCATCTTCAGGGAAGGGCAAACATGACTTTACCCTCACACCATCACTGTGAGGTAGGTAAGTAAGAAGCATTCAATCTATTTTTACAGAAAGGGAATGGAGGCTAAAAAAAATAAAAATACTAAGCGAACTGGGATTAGAGCTGGTAGCTCCCAAGAGTGTACCTAGGCCTGTAGACAAACACTTCCTGTCTCTATGCCTTCTATTAGTGCAAAGTAATAAGTTTGATGTATGTGGGACAAAGGCAGACAAGAAGGACACTTTCACATGAACCCATGTAGCAAAGCAGTACAAGAAAAAAAGCCTCATGCTATTTCCCCCACCCAGGAATCCTCTAATGCAGTTTCTCTAAAACATTTTCTATATCTGTGTTTGTGGCATCAATGTTGAATGCTTTAAATTATACAGCTATTTTACCAATATGAAATTTTCCTCCCTCAGAGACTGTTTAATTTTTTAGCTTTGAATAAAGTTACCTGTAAACCAGTATTTATCATTTCAACTTCCTGTTTATATTCATTTGGACAATTGCTGCTGTTATCCAAGTCTGCCAAAGATTAAGGCACATAGCAAGTTTTTGTATTTCAGAGTTTGGTCCTAGTGCAATAATGTTACAATACATTTAGAATATCTGCTTGTGTGTCTCAAAATACATTTGTTTGAAAAAAAAAAAAAAAATGCAGCCCTTGTGAAACTGATGCTCCTAAAAAACAAATCAAGGAATCAGTAGATGAGAAGAACAGCTACCACTTTGCTAGAGCAAAGAACCCCCAGCAGCCCCCCCCCCCCAAAAAAAAACAAAACAAAAAGAAAAGAAAAGAAAAAACATTTATAGAAAGCAAACTTTAAAACTCTAAAAGTTCATGGCCTGAATCTGCCTATTCCTATTCATGTGTGTAATTTCTTACTCCAGAAGCAGTTTCCTCGTTTCCAATGGAATTAAGAGATTTTGGCGTTTACTGCCCCATGAATGATTCCACTTCAGTGGGAGTTAGAGGCCTAACTAGTTTGAGAATCAGAGCCTAACTGCACCATAAAGGTACTATCGAACGTGAATAAGAGTAACGGAATATGGCCCTCTAGTGTTCTACGATTATGATTTCCACAAGAAAATTCCATAGCTATACTTCTGTTGCGACTGGTTAATAATGCTGTGTAGCTTACTAAACAAACAAACATCAGTGCCATTGCAAGAATAATGATAGTAACACTTAGATAAGAATTCAGCTGTCCTGCCTTATACAGACACTACAGTTCAATAGGGGCTGATCTTTTCCCTAGTCAATGGGATTTGAAAAAAGTTATTTAATTCCAGAGATACAATTCTTGACTTACACTGCAGTGCCTAAAATTGTACCAAGACCTCAAAAAAACACTAAAACAAAACAAAACAAAAAACCCAAAAAAACAAAACAAACCCCAAACCTACTGTCATGCCGCAGAAACCTCAGTGCTTTTTCTTGAGAAGAGACGAAAGAAAGTATTTTAGGTTAGGGACAGAAATTACACATAAACTGGTATAAGTGATTGGAAACCAGTTCAAAACTGTAACACACCAGAAATTCAGTGCACATAAGCTACTTTCAAAATGGCCAAAACTGGTTTAAGATAAACCTGGATGGATGTAGTATCACATACCTGATTTAGGTTAAATCAGTTTGTTAACTTCTGTCCCAGATCCCCTCCAGATTCAAAATAAAACTTAATCTCCCAGCATCCCAGGATGTTTTATACCTTCCCTGCAAACCCCACAAATGCCCCACTGCAGGGTGGATGAGCTAGCCTTGACCCTCTACTCCTGCCAAGAAAGGAGGCAAGCTCTAGCAACCCTTGGCTTCTTTCTGGCTTGGGCGTCTGAAGCCATGTGGTTGTATTTCCAGAATGAAAAACGAATGTCTGTTCACCTGCTTATCAGTTCTATCTATGCAGCTTAGACTAACCTGTCAAGACTGAATCAATTCAATCTCAGGCTTTTTGACTATCCATACTTAGCCTTAGTGAGTTAGACTGCAGACCTAGCCATAAAACAAGATTCCTCTTGCAATGGAAGTGAGGTAGATCACTCACTACTGATGGAGCATTATTCCTATTGGGCAACAAGCTGCTGCAACTTGCTAAGATCTAATGAAATCCTACTGATATGTAAAAACAGATCTAGCCATTCTGGAAGAGTTGTTTAGGGTAGAAGAAAGGATCAGGAAATTCAAGTGTTTGGGAAGAGGGGGGAAGGAGAAGGCAAAACAAGATATGCACAGCTTCATCCCAGTTTGATGCTGCTGTTGCTTCCAACTCTACAGGAATCCTCTATAAAAATTGTGCTACAGTAATTTGGGACATAAAAGCATAGCTGGGTAGAAGAGAAACAGAATTTTAGAAAAAAAACAAAAAATCCAAAAAACTATTCCTCCTACAGTATTCCCTTTATGCACATCTATGGGAATCTCTGTTCTGTTCTGTGAAATTCTCTTGTGGTGAATGTTGGGATTAGCCAAGCCACAGCCTCATTGCTTCTCCAAACTATGCCCAGCTGTCTATGACCTCCAAAGGGCATTCACTCAACAGTGGTTGCTAGAGTACAGTGGCACTCTGGTCATGCTGCTTCTATCTGGCAATTCTTCTGACTGCTCTCTGCACTAGGATCAAGAAGTGGTATGGCAGGGGCAAGTTTCACTAACTCAATGCTTCCCAGACTTTCCCCTAGAGCAGGAGACTCCATGTGGGATGTCTGTTGATTTTCATGCCTCTTTACTTCATATGGGTGACAAAGGAGAGGGGGTGAATATTGAATGAAAGTAACAGGATTACACCCCTCCAAGCTGTTTAGGTGCTTAACTCCCATTGAAGTATAAGGGACTTAAGAGGCTTTGTGCCTAATTTTACCTCTCAATGGCTTTCTTTGTTGGAAGGCATGACTGTACCTCCAGCTAGAAAAATGTTATCAAGATACCATGCTATATTTGTTAGGAAACATCTTGAACCAGATCCACAAAGGTGTCTAGGTACCTACCTGATGAATCAATGGGAAGTCAGATGCCCAAATACCTTTGTGGATCTGGGCCCTTTTGTCTTTTTTCCATTCAGGAAATACTAAAAGAAGTTCTTAGATCCTCTAGCAAATATTTTATGACATTACAAGGTGCTGATGAGAAGTGAGAAGCAAGCTGTAATACAGCTATTTCTAATACATGAACTCTGCAGGCAGGCTCATATCACATATGGCAATTAATTTCTGGCAACTGGTTTTGCTTTTTGATCCAAACAACAATGAACTAAAATCTGTTTCCATTTAATTCTTGATCAGGGTGAGAAATTCTTCTCTGGATTTTGGATCCTCACGCAAGACTCCAAGCATGGTGCTGGTGATGGTCCTGCTGTTCATTTTCTGAACCCCTCGCATAAGCATGCACATGTGTCTATAAGGCAATCAATCATAGAGTCACTCTTAGTTTGAATATGGTAAAAACCTGCACATCTGGAAAAAATGGTTTTAATTACCATGACAGCATTATAAAGCAGTGATTCTTGACCTGGGTGATGCAACACCCCAAGTTACATTGAGAGTCTTTCAAGTATGCCATAGGGTGTCACTCAATCTGAGCTCTTTTAGATTAAGGATACACAAGAGATACACAAGAGATACTTAAAGATGTCAAATAGGAATCATAATGTCAAAAAACATTCTGGTCTGTTATGGTCTTTGATTTCATTGCATAAGAAGAACTGTTCTATGATTTTGTTAGGGAAAAACTGAATGAAAACTAAAAGCTGACATTTTCCAAGAAGTACCCAAAGGTTCGGGATAGACATTACATATAACATATATGTATATGTTTATTACATACATGTTACATATAATATATAAACTAGTTTAAGTGATCAGAAACTGGTTTAAACCTCTAAGAGAATGCGTGTTCAGTGCACATAAACCAGTTTGAAAATGGCTGAAACCAGTTTGAGATAAACCTAGTTGAATGTAGTATCAGGCTTGACTGGTTTGGGTCAAACTGGTTTATGCAATGTCTGTCCCAGGCCCCTTCCTGGTTTAACTTAAACCAGAATCCCCTGGCATCCTGGCATGCTTTTTGGGCTGGGCGGGGCTCTCTGCTCCACAGCAGGGCTGGCTCCTCCCCTCTGCTCCCTGGCTGGAACTGTGGCAGAGACTGCAGGTGTCTGCCTGGCTTCCCCCTGCTCCCCTGCTATCCCTCTGCCTTACATAGACACTTCTTAGCATTAGCTAGCATAACCACATGCTGGCTACAGTCTGTGCTGTGGCAGACCGGTTCCTTCCTTCCTTGGAAAAGTTGTTTAGAAGAGCTTGAACTAATGGAGAGAGGCTTTGTTTTCTGATAGCATGAGAAACACTGTGCTATCAACTGCCTGCTAAGCTCCTGGGACAGGGGTGGGGAAAATACAGTCTGTGGGGCCCCTAAAAGATTTAGAAAATTAGTATTTATCCGTCTTTGGTTCCTGTCAAAAGTGACAGGAACCAGGGACAGTGGGACCCAGGGGAAACCCAGTGGGCTCCCGCAACAGCAGGGCCTGCCCAGCCCTGCCAGAAGCCCCAGCCGGGACCATGTGGCTGCATGGCTAAGGACGGGGGAGGCCGGGGGGGGGGGGGGGGGGGCCCGCCAGCGGGCATGCCCAAGCCCGGGTAAGGCGACCCCCCG
>JAGPOW010003648.1:78280975-78308009 GCA_030014935.1 Caiman crocodilus
ATTGGGCAAACCTGAAAACTGGGGAGTCACCAAAGTCTGCTAGGGACAGATAAAAGGCAGTGAAAAGTGACCCTCAGTGGTGCCCTCTTGATCTCCAACTCGACCAGACCTGTCCAGCAAGAAGGACCAGCCAGTGACCCCCTTCTGGAAGATAACACCATGCTGTAAGAAGCCTTGATTGGCCATTGATGGCAGACTCCAGCGCTTGTAGGATAGGTATACCTGACTTTGTAGCCTGCTACTCTGTGGGGGGGGGGGGGGGGGACCACCCCCAAAGTTTACAATTACAGTGTTTCAATCTGCCTAATAAACTAGAATTTTAAAGATCCCGAGTTGGACATTTGTAGCCAACACAGTCACTCTAGTGCCAGATTTAGGCATAAGCTAAGAAAGCTGCAGCTTAGGGCCTTTACATCAGCCCCTGGGCCACGAAGGGTTGGCTGTTGGACCAGAAGTACCATGGACCAGTAAAATCCCAGTCCCATAAAGCTGGGAGGAGAGGCTGTGACTCCTCCTGCAGCAGCCACAGAGGAGGTTTGAGCCCACCCCCTCTGCCTGGAGGTATCTTTACTTGTGTTCTGGCCAGAAATTCCAGCCATGGGGCTCTGTATGGTGGTCTGCAGTTTGCTGGGCCACAGCATAGAACATTTGGAAATGCCTAGTTTAGAGCCCCACCCTATCATAATCCAGCCCTAAGTCACTCTCATGGACTTCAATGGAGATGTTTCTGTTTAAGGAGTGCAAGAGAAAATGCCCCCGAATACCACTCCAATTCCCTTCCTTTGCCTGATCTGCTGTTCTGTTTTTTGGGCATCTGTGCATGTACTCCAGGGATGTGGCGGGCAGGTTAATTAGAGTGGCTCTTGGGAACCACTCTAACATGCCCACAGCATCTCATGTATTCAGCATCTCCCATTTCAAAATGGTGATGAGGGTTCTTTAACTAAAGCTTGTTCAATTAAATCAAGTCTGCTCTGATGTGTTCCAATGAGAATGCCTCGGAGCATGTGTAAAAGTACCCTCTGCTCCCTGCCCATCATTTTCTCTGCTTTCTACTCCTTGCCCTATTTGCTATGTGCAACACACCGGGGCTGCCCTCTATAACAGTCTACTTGTTTTTAAAAGAAAACCAAACATGAATATGGAGAGAGAGAGAGAGAGAGAGAGAGAGAGAGAGAGAGAGAGAGAAAGTATACAGGTGCATATCTAGTCTGCCTTCTGACTAAATCATACAGTACCACACTAGGCATGAACTACTCATTCTAGTTTTGAATAAAAAACTGTTTTGTTTCCTTTTGTTTAGCACAACACACACAAAACCCTCTAAAATGATAAATATTTAAACTTAAGTTGAATAGCTACCTTGCCAAAGAAAGGTACCAAGTGGTGCTCACAAAGGGAAAACATGTCAATATCCTTAACGATCACCATTTCATCATGATCTTCATCAAAGATTGCACCATTGAGTACATCTGAAAGTACAAGATGAGCAGTTAATGAATGAAAAAGTTTAACACAGGAGTCTGCATAAATACAGCAACAAATGAGTACTTCTATAACCACTGAGCAGCATCTGATGTGTGACAAACATAAGCAAAACTCAAACCCTTTAAAAATAGTTTCCATACAAGCATGTTCTTAACAGAGAAGAGAAGGTGAAATCCTAAATTTGAACCCATTCCTCTCTTCATCTACAGCCACCTAGGAAAATTCAAATCCTGATCTGGATCAAACCAACAAGATCAAAGAGTGGCCTTTTATTTGTAAGGGTGGACACATTCTAGGTGCTCATTTAGCAAAGCAGAAGAGGCACTGAATTTAGAATGCAAGATTTAGGTAGCTTCGCAGCCTCAAAGCACTATACATATTGGCGTTCAGATCTCACATCCAAGCTGAAATGGTAACATTTGCCATGAGATCTATTATTGTGAAATCTCTCTCATCTTCCCTTTTCTCACTTGTAGCTTTGGCCTCATACCTATGAGGCCTATATTTTGGCTTGTCAGTATACACCGGTATCCTTCACAGCTCCTATTCTTTTTTAGGCTGGTAACTATCTCACTACAGGGGAGTTCAGGTTCAGGTCACCACCTTAACCTTTGTGAAAGGGGTCTTTTAAAGTGGAAGGTGATGGAAGTCTGCCTTACAAAAATGCGCAAGTATGGCTACAATCTACTCTAGGCCATGCTAGGAATCCATGTGCTAGAAATCATGTACACTGCACTAGGGAAATGCTTAAGGGCTCTTTTGCCTGTTGTGTGTTTGGAGAATATGTGGGAATTGTCAGGCTCATTTTACTTCTCCGGGACCTAACTGGGAAAACCCCAAAGAAGCGATACAGGCAAAAATCCACCCCCATCCAGTGAAGAATGGAAGAGATGGGTGGAGGTCTCCTTCCATGAAACAGCAGTAGCAAGTAGGGTCACTGGTGGAGGAGGAATTCAAGCCGTGATGGATCCTACATTCTCCTCTCAACCCCCATTAAATAGAAATTGGCTTCTTTCAGAGTTTGGATCACAAAATGAGTTGGGATTCCAATTCTGGCATTGTGAACCCAGAAAGGAGTAATTAATTCTGTTTAGTCTGAAGTCTGTCAGAAGGCAGGGTAGATATACACCTTTATAAACTAAATAGAGAGACAGATACAGAGCACAAGATTTTATGAACTTAAACACCATGAGCATTAATATGGTATTAGTCAGCTCTGGAGTTCTGGTTTGCAGCCATCTTTACTCATGACAGCAATACAGAACAGTTGCAAGTTGAACTGGGTGATTTATTTATTTTTAACTAGGAGTTGGTTTCAAATTACTGCTGGCTCCTTTGTTGCCTAAAGGCTAGGACAATCAACCAGGATATGGAAGACCCAAGTTCCATTCCCTCCTCTACCTGGGGGAAGATGAACCCATATCATAGAAGAATGCCATAAGCAAGTTATAAGGAAGAACAAGGGGTGAGGCCAGAGGAAGAGCCCAGCTCATGATCTCATCTGTTGATGTGTGTTCTACTGCCTATAAATAATTAAACAGGAAAGAAGCTCAGGTGTCCCACATGCCAAGGGACCAACCATTAACCACCGACCATCTGGTTAGAGTCAAGCTCTCCTTTGTATTTTAATACAAAGTAGAAGGGCTCTAACAGGAAAAACTGAACAAGTTACACCTAAAAAAAACACCTTATTCTGCATTGGTTAGGTTAGGGTTCTCTTTTGGAAGGGGAAGATGTGTTCAAATGCTCTTGGGCACCATAGGGAATCAAACCTGTATCTCTACACTGTAGTCCAATGATTAGGACACTCGTCCAAAGAGAATGCCTTCTCTTCTGGCAGTGTTGTGAATCTAGCCTTTCAATTCTTTATTTTTCTTAAAATTGCACAAGATGATAAGGCTTAGTTTCAAATTAACAGAACATTTCATGTTGAACAAGCTAAAATGTTTCATTTCCTTGTTTCAATGAGGAAAATTAGAAGGCTATTTCAAGTCCATCTGACATGTTTGATGCTTTGATTTGGACAAATGGATACAAAATGAATTGTAGGCACAGGCCTAGGTCACAAGACCATTTCATCAAGAGAGAGAAAAAAGAAACCCCCAGAATGCCTGGGTTTTATTCCTGCACCCATCTCTTAACTGGTTAATAACGTTTGCCTGACTACCCAGCCTTTCAGTTTTTACATCTGAAAAAAGGGACAATAACAGAGACCTTTCTCCCCAACAGAGAAATTTATAATGATTAGTTAATATCCTTTTGAAAAACTATTATGAGACTTTACAAACTCAAGTACCAAATGTGTGTGCATCACGATAATGCTAGAACTTTAAAACAAACAAACAAACAACCCACACATACACAGAGAATGCTAAGGAAGTTTCCTTTGCCTATGAAAAGCCAACTATGACTCACTCTAAGCAATGAGAATTTTGCAAGGCTGAATCAATGTTTTCAAAATGCTTTGAAAATGCAAACACTGTTGGTACATATCAAGCAAGCAGACACTTTCCTGGGGAGGGCAGAGGGGGGCGCGGAGGGAGAGGAACAAAGGGGAAAGTGCCAGATCTACTGAATGGGCTGATCTAGTATCTGATTTAATTTCTCATCACTGTGTTGTTTGACACAGGTGACCACTCAGACATGGCAAGGCTGGCCTAAAGCCTCCAACAGGGCCTAACCCCCCACCCATTCCCTGTAGTGGCCAGTCAGGATCAGCTGATCATCCACTTCCCCTATATAAACCTCTGCACAACAGGTTGATCTGTGACTGCCACCAAATGTCCAAGCCCTGTGGCCAGATGACATGGTCCCATGCACTGGATTGACTCTGTGCTAGATTGGGCCCATGGACTGATCCCGTGTACTAGATCCAGCCCACAGACTGACCCTGCACCATTTATTCAGCCTCTAACCTGGAAAGGTTGGGCACCACTTACCTATACTATTTAATTTCTGTGACCCGAGATTTTCTGTATATTAGAGAAATCCTTTAAGTCCACTTATAGCACTTATACTTCCCCTTTAAATAGGGTGAAAATTAAGCTAGGACCTAGCCTGACTCCATTATGACTTGGTTATACATACTATATTAAGGTGTCTTCAGTGACACTGAAAAGTGTTTTGACAGATAGGTCACACCCATTTTTCACAAAGCTTAGTCTAGCAAGATACATTATATGCACAAAATTTAGAGTTGATAAAGAAGGCATGGTGATTATCATGTACCCATTCAACCTCAGGTGCAGAATATACTTCCTGCCATCACTACCAAAGATCAAACCAGTTGAAGTTGTCCAGGTGACATGAATCCAGAGACATTATAAAGATAGGAACTCTGTAATATATATGTAAAAACTACATAAAAAGTACCTCCACCTCCACCCCGAGAGTGAAATCACTAGGTGGAGTCACTCAAAATACCACACAGCACTGAAAATCCTGTAATACTTAAATACCTATAAAGAACTGTTAGCTTACTTGAAAATAGTTTATATGAAACTGCTTTGCCAGATTATTCAGTGCCATTTTAAGATAAAACATTCTTGTGGGTAACCTATTCTTGATTCTTCAAGTTGGTTTTGCATCTACAATCATCTACATATTGCCAAGCCCTAGAAACAGACATACCCTTCTGTTGCAGCATACCTTTCCAAGGTACCCATAATTCATTTATGATCTATACCAGATGAAGCAAGAGGACAAAAGATTAGATGTATAGAGATAGCAAATTAGATTCACAGAAAATTCATATATAATCTATCACAAAAGTCACAAAAATGTTTTGTAACTGCATTTTAACAATTGCAGAATACTGGTTCAGGCAATAAAACACAGTTAACCAACCCCAAATGTCTGGTGCAGGACCAACCGAGGGACCAAAGCAATCCCCCCTGTAAACTGTCAGAGCAGCAGAATCAACAGGACAGCAGGATTGAGGATTAATACCATTCTTGTTCCTTTCTAACAGCAGTGCACTGAGATGATAGGAGCCTATAGGTGCACTGAGGAAGATCAGTACCAGCACAAAGAAGTCAGGTATCTGCTCTTCATGGTTGGTAAAAGTAAATGTAGAACAAATTAAACATACTCCTGGCCATGGCAGATCTAGGATTTCAAAGAGTGGGGGCAGATGGCATGGTGCATCAAATATAACACACGTTTTTCTCTAGGTAAAAAGAAATGAGAAGCTTTACTAGTATGCAAGAGGCCCAAAGGAAAAACAAATACAGTTTTATTGGAACATGCATTAAGTTGCTATAGCATGTATTATGTATAAAAACACAACACGTTAGACAAAAATAATAAAAAGGTGTTGTTTCTTTGGGTCCTGTTGTCTTTAAATTAAATACACATCTCTTTCAGATTCATAAAACAGAATCTGGCCTTCTTGAGCATCTTGGAAGTGCATCCAATGCTTCACTGAAAGCGATTGCCACACCCGAGTTAACAATTCCACACCTGGGTTGATGTTTTTAGCTAGAGTTAAAATGTCTGCAGGGCTGTGAAATAGGAGCCATGTTAAGAAAAACAGCTACTAGAAAAATTGTAAAAGAAAGAATGGCTTGATTAGTGGGACATCAAGATCATTTTTTAAAAAAGGAGAAAGCATCACACCTGTGGCATGAGAAGGGATCAGATAGATTACAGTGAGCCAGGAAGTCAGGTGACTCCCTCACTGCTGCCTGAATAAAAATGCTGCCACTCCCAGGCAGTTGGTTTTAAACTGTGTGGACCAGGAGTCAAAAGAGTAGGCAAATGTACCTCCTTTGGATCCCCTCACTCCACTTCCTGGCTGATGTTACCAACATCTGGGAAAGGGCAACCTGCTGTAGAGATTGAAGCAGCTGACAACTTCACAAACTGTATTATGAATGAATGAATGAATGAATACAAACTTTGTGTAAATCATTGACTTTTTGCTCTGAGTAATTTTTAGTTTCCTGGGCAAGCATTTTTTTTTTTTTTTTTTTTGTAATAAAAATAAGTGCAAAATTGGAGCCACATAGTTTAGAAGACTATGGAAACAAGTGTGAAGACAGTGCTCTTCTATTACAGGCAAAAGCACTGTGTGGATGGGATCATGCATCTCTGCCTTGTCCAGGTCTGAGTTCACTAATGCTGCTGACCAAATAATAATCCAGCAATAGTGAAAAAGCTATGGATTTTCAGTGATACTTAAAAAGGAACAACTGGCAGGTTAAAGGGAGTGCTGGTCACATCAAGGTGGCTTAAAAAAAAAAAAAAAAAAAAGAGGCCAACACTCATTCTCTAAACATTTAGGAGCTTCTTGGTATAAAAAAAAAAAAAAATCAGAGGGGAAGGGTCCCCAGTAAACAAAATTCTTTATCAAAATCTGTACTTTAAAAGCTACAATTGTTATCTGTGAAACCTGACACCACTCCATGGTGCTCACTTGTCAGAAAGAAATCCAATACGAAAGATCAGAAAGATGAATTTGTCAGCTCCCATCACCGCTATTAAGATACAGCATAAGAGAACCCTTTAAACCATGCAGAAAAGAGAAACCCTTTAAACCATGCAGAAAAGAGAAACAGGAAGGTAAAAGGAGAGAAAGATGAAATGAAATAAATGTCAAGAGTTGAAAGAAACATTTAAGTACCTCAGAATAAAATTAAACAATGTAATATTGGATCTAAACCTTCCAACAAACACAGAAGCGCCTGGAACAGTAGCAATCAAACTTAGTTTTATTTTAGGAATAAACTAGGTTCACACATCTTGGGTCTGCTAGTTCTCCTGTTGCCTCCGAGTTATTTTTACATGTGTGACTAGTGCTGACACTAAATACATCCACCTGCACAAATGTTCACACACTCCCTACTTTGTTTTACAAAAGCCTGGAGACAGTGACTGCTCCCTCTCAAAATGTAGTTACTGTGCAAGTAGAGACAGTATACACACAATTGCCCAGCCTCCTGTCACTCGTCCTCCTCCCTCGTTCTTGTTGCCTGTGACTTCATAATTTGCACAGTGGTGGTGCAGAGGAGTCTCGGTCCTGGCGCAGGACACGGTTGTGCACACACAGAACATGAGGATCAGCCTTAGCGGACTGCCACATCAAAAAAAAAAAAAAAATCAGGCCTCTGGTCTCATCCATCTGATCATTCCCTTATAGGCAAGAGATCCTGGGTTTCTCAGATTTAAAAATAAATAAATAAAATAAATCCCCAATTTTTGGATTAAAAAAGTACCCCCAAATCCACATTTTTCCATGATTAAAATAAAACACTGCTAATATATAGATATATCTAAAGTGGCGTTTCATTTTAACCATGGAAAAGTTTGGGCAGGCTGTTGGGGGTGAGCGAATCAAGGCAGCCACCCTGCACTTTCGGGGGCCCCACAGACTGTGTGCTGCCACCAGCTTCACGCCTGGCTGCTCGGCACCTCCACCCACCTCATTCACCACTGCCTTCCTCACATCCAGGAGCAGGGCCCTGCACAGGCTGATTTGCCCTGGGCCGCGCACCCTGCTCCGGCTGCCTCTGGATCTGGGGTTACTTTTTTTTAAATCAGGGAAGACCAGTTTCCCAGATTATAACTAACAAGGGAAATGTAGTTTCCCAATTACGTTCTGCCCTGTGCCTGCGACACCTTTTAGGAGCCTGGGAAAAATCCTAGAACATGAGGGCTGGAAGAGACCTTAGGAGGGCATCTCCTCCACCCCCCACCACCCCGCTCAAAGCAGGACCGGCCCCACCTAGCTCATCCCAGCTAAAGCTCTGTCCAGCTGAATCATGAGGGGGGGAAACCGGACAGCTTCAGAAATGCCTCTTTCCGAAGTGCAGGTGCCACTGGGCTCCCCATCTGCAGGGCCCACGCAATTGGATGCCAAAGGGGGTATTCTCAGGGTAGAGGAAAGGGCACCCCCTAACTGCGGGGGGCACTCACCCTCGGTGCTCTCCTGGTAGCCTTTAGTGAGGAACTGCATGGCCGTGGCCGCTCTGCGGGGCGTGAGCAGGAGCCCCTGCCGGCCGGGGTCCTCCCCCAGCGCCCTCAGCACCGCCTTGTAGGCGTCCTCCAGCTCCAGGGCGGCGTTCCCCTCGTGGTCCCGCTTGTCCGCGGGCAGCAGCCGCCGCCTCGCCCGCCGCCCCTCGCAGCCTGGCGGCTCCTGAGTGCCCGGCGGGAGCGGCATGCTGCCTGCCAGCGCGCGCGCCTGCTCCCCCGCCTTTATGCGCCCGGGCGGGGGCGCGCCACAGAGCCCCATTGTGCGCGCAGGATGCTCCCGTTGGACACGGCGCCCCGGGGCGTGCCCCCCTGCCCGGGAACAAGGCGTCTCTCAGCCTCCTCAGCAGCCGGGTCGGGGCTCCCTCAGAGCATGAGGCTTGAGGAGGAAACACTATGACGCCCGCGGAGCAGGGGGTGCCCAGCCCTTCAATAGAGGCATTATTCGCTCCCGCAGCTGCCAGCCCTGCTGGGCCCTGAGGCAGGAGGCCGAAGACGGCAATACATTTTTTTAATATATATCTTTTTTAAATCTTTATCCAAGTCAAATCCGTATCCAGTTCAGGTAGGCACGGCCCCAACAGTCAACTGAGCTCTCTCGAGTTAGGGTCGCTGAATCCAAATCTCTTCTGGGAGGTTTCCGGAGCGCCGACGTGCCCGTGACACATGATGCGAATGTGTCCATGGGCTTGCATGTGTCGGGCACAGGTCACAGGGCGTAGGGATCAGATCACTGATCAAGGCGGCAAAGGCACATTGCTGTTACAATCCAGAAAACCCACTGGACTACTGTATAAATCGGACTCAACATTTCCTGTTTATGGTAATG
This sequence comes from Caiman crocodilus, assembly GCA_030014935.1. Classification (NCBI taxonomy): domain Eukaryota; kingdom Metazoa; phylum Chordata; order Crocodylia; family Alligatoridae; genus Caiman; species Caiman crocodilus. Next base: position 78,290,262 of record JAGPOW010003648.1, read on the forward strand.
CATGCCCTATCATTTATCTCCCGGGTGACTCTCAGCAGCCTCCTGGAGGTGTAGATCTAATTCCTGGAGACTCCAGGGCAATCCTGGAGGTTGGCAACCCTAGCTCAAGTCTGCGTGGCTCTGCCACCAGGCGAGTACAGGTTTCCCTTGCAAATGGCAGGGGTTAGGTTCCTGAAAGTTCCTGTGGTTGGCTTATGGGAAAAATGGGGTTAGGGACTTCAACATGAGTAATAAAGGAACATGCCATGCATAAAAATCAGTTTTATATTTGGCACACACTCTCCACGTGCTAGATGATTTAACAACTCCAGTTTTTGTTTCCAAGGTCATCACTTTTCCTTGTCCTCTTCACAAATTGCTCACCTTCACCACTCGCTTGCTTTGAGGCCATGACTAAGGGCATAATACAAAAATCACAAAGAAATCAGAAGAAAAATGCAGAGCACCTGCAACTAGATATTAACCACGTTAAGCACAACTCAAGACTGTGTGTGTGTGAGGATATGGGAGCACCATGGATGGCTAGCAAGACCCACAGTAAACCATCATACCATGGTAGTCAAAATGGTATATAGAATATTAAGCGTGGATACTCAAAACCGTAATTGGCAAACACCGTGGTTGGCGAGGGAAACCTGTATCCTTCCCACATCCATCCATCTGCGTGTTCCCCAAAGCTAGGCAGGCATCTTACCTGCAAGCCTCAGGCCTGTAGGCCTTGGGGATCAGGTGCCTGCTGCCTCGCTTGATCTGAAGCCAGCAGCAGATTGTTTTGAGCACTATAGGCATGTCTACATATTCATTAATGTGCCTTAGTACCTTAGTTACTGCACATTTAGTTTAGTGCTTCTTTAATGAAGTACTAACTAAATACACAGGAACTAGAGTTACTGCACAGTAGTGCTGGCGCACAGTTATTTTGTGATGCTTACTGTACATTAGCTTAATTACACCACACAGTAGGCTATTAGTATGATTTTCAACTGCTGCCCTACTGCGTAGTGTTTTATTAAGCTAATGTGCAGTAAGTGTGTGTATTCACACCTTTAAGGGTGCACTTCAGCTGGATACTCCTCTCTGCTACACAGGTCACCTCCCTGACCTATTGTACCTCAACTTTATCCACTTCACCTAGGTCTTGCCAGCTGTTATCAAAGGGGACCTTTCCTGCTAAAAGAATCACACCCTTGTCTGCTCATACGCTCAAAAATGATAGATTTCCCACTTCCTTGGAAGAGGCCCTTCTGTTTCCTCAAATGCTCTGACATAACACTTACCCCTGGCAATAATAAGTTATAAAAGAAAAGAAAACAAAGGACTGATTATTAAAACAAGGGCAAATGTAAGAAATCAGTCACCTGATATTGAGGCACAGACAGAAATATAAACAAACAAACAAAGGAAAATACCAGAGAAATCATTTTACCTTATCCATGTATCTTAGCCCTAAGCTCTAAAAATGCAGTTTCCACCTCTCAGCTCAATAGGCTAGAAAGCAGCTGCTGCCCGTGATCTTCCTATCAGGGTTTCCTGCAACTTCTTCAGAACACAGCCTGGTAGTTGAGGGACCAAAGCACCTTATGCCCAGGAAACTTTAGATAAGCGCTTACTCCTATGGTAAGGCTTATGTATGGTTTCTTATGTGACTATTTACAGACATTATCCATTGGATGCTCAGGGAACCCATACAATGCAATAGAACTTGCCTTCCAAGGGTGTGCCCGCTTATCAGACCAGGAGTCTTTTCTGATCTAATTATGACTAGGGGAATATTTATATCCTTTCAGATATATCCTGAGGGTACCATCTCTCACTTAATTTTCCCACTGTGAGAAATACACTTTGTGAGTAGCCTGTTTCTAAGTGTTATTCTTGCCACAGGCCTCTCCTTTTAAAATGTAAATTCACCATTGCCTGCTTTATGTGCCCCAGACCATGTCTGCAATTTGCACATCTACTAAACATACCCATGTCAGAGGCTGTCTCAGTGGATGAGACAGCCCCCCACACACACACACACAAACACACACACACAACCCCCCGCCACACACACACAAACCCTACACTTTACAGGAAGCAGCAGCGCATTAGTTTGAACCTGCTCCACAGCATCTGCATAGATCGGGTGCTTCAGTGGGCCTTTTGGGTACTTTTATCTAATAGCTGATTCAATCAGCTATTAGGTAAAAATGCCAAAAATCCCTGATAATGGACCCAATAGATGCAGACGTTGGGCAGCTAGGTCCAACTAATATGATGTCTCTCCTGGGCGTGTGCTTGGCTCAGCATGGGAGTTCACTGAGTTTAAAGTAAAGCACCATTTTGGTTTTTTTGTAACGTCTGTAAGCAGCCAGTGATTATATCTGTCAGCCACTTAGGCTTTGACCCTCTCCTAGATGCAAATCCCAATGTTCAAAGGGTAACACCTAAAAATCAGATTATGCAATCCTGGCCTTACTATAACATTGAAAATACATTTCTATCAAATACCATAATACATATGAACATAAGGATGATAAGGCTTAATATAGCTTGATGCTTCTACCTATCTGTACAGACCACCATATCTGTAAAACAAATCCAAAAAACATGTATGATATTCTATGAACAACTCAAAACAGGCTTGGGTCCATAGGGAGTGCAATAGCAAAGATGGACCCCTCCTTTTAGACTCGATGGCACCATAGGATCCTCTGGGAACTTGTTGAGACCAGGTGAAAATCCGCCTCAGTGTTTAGAGGCACCTCCCACCCTTCCCCTTCCCCTACCTGGTGCTGCTGTCCTGGGGGTGGCTGAAACTTCAGAGCTTAACTGCCACTTTAGTCACTTAAGTCCAACATGTAAACAGTTATGTGACCACTGATTATTGAGGGCAGGACTTTGTAACAAACAATAGGAAATTGCTCATTACAGCTGGGCTGCGCTGGGGCTGGGCTCAGCTGGGACAGTGACAGCAGCAGTAGCAATGTAGGGTGGGAGGAGGGGATCACAGCTCTGCCCCAGCTAAGGACCATGCTGTCACTTCTGCAAGATCCCAGCCCTGGCTCTAGAGCAGCTCCCTGCCCAGCCATGCACCCTGCCAGTGCTGCTGGGGCTGGATAGTATCCATAGAAACCTTGGCTTCGTGCTGTCCAGCACCACCACTACTGGGATCTCCATGGAAACTGGCTGCAACAGTGCATGCAGGGGCTGCTAGGAAATAGAGTCTGTCATGGGCCCAATCTGGCCCACAGGCTGGAATTTGCTCATTCCTGTTCTAACTGTCATGTACAGCTGACAATAATTGTTAGCTAATGAAGTCAATGGATGGCAAGCTTTAGAAACTCATATCTAATATGTTACTATTATTTCTGACCTGCATGATTTGATGGCATATGCAGAGCCACTAGTGACAAAACAAATCAAATGTAACAAGTGTGCTATCTGCTACTTACATGATCAGGAGCAATGGGATCACAATATTCTGATGTTTGCATGTCTGCAAGTGAAGTCAGTCAAATAAGTAGGGAATGGGAAAATCATTGGCAAAGATCCTTTGTAATCCCATACGCAATCTACTGTTTTGGTGAGAAAATACTTAAGTCTCTTACTGTTCAGAAAATACCAAACCTATAAAAAATAAAGCATTCATTTCAGCAAGCACTCCATTTCAGGAGGCACTACTTCATAGTCAGGGCAGCTAGGATCTGGAACCAACTTCCAAGGGAAGTGGTGCTCACTCCTACTTTGGGGGGTCTTCAAAAGGAGGCTAGATAATCACCCGGTTGGGGTCAATTGACACCAGCATTCATTCCTGCCCATGGCAGGGGGTTGGACTCGATGATCTACTCAGGTCCCTTCTGACCTTATCAACTATCACCCTATCAACTATCAAGCACATGGAATTAGTTTTCACATATGAATAGCACAAGACTACAAAAGTATGCAAATGTTGGAATCAGGGGCTCGATTAGTTGCAGTTTCAGGGTTTTCTAGACCATGAGAGAATGAGTGCAGTCATTTTAATGAAGCATTGGATCATGTGCTACCTTACAAAGGACCATTGCTAATCATCCTATTTACAGCTATGCAGCCTGGAAATTGCATGTGACTGTTCACATATGTATAGTCTCTCACATATATAAACTTGCCTAAACTGTATTACGTCATTTCTAGTACACTCAGTTCCACTCTTAGGTTTTCAGATTCTTAATTGTTAGGTGTAATATACGGATAAGGCCAAACCCAAGAAAATGTTGAAATTAAAAGTTACATTTAATTCAGATTTAAATTCCATAGAATCATTTAATCATAGAAAAGTAGGGCTGGAAGGGACCTCCAGAGGTAATCTATCCAACCTGGATCATCCCTATCTAATCAACCCTATACAAATCCATTGTCTAACCAACTAGCAAAGACAGTTCCAGTAACAAGTTTTTTTGTTTTGTTTTGTTTTTAAATAAAATGTAATTTTATGGCTAGTTCACCTGAGAGGGTTCTTTAGTACACAAAAAGGGTCCAGTCCCTCTGCAGTAGGCAGGAAAAGATGACTGGGGTCAAGTGACCCCAGTGAGGTGACTGTCCAGTCTCTTTTTGAAGATTTCCAGGGTTGGTGACTGCACCAGCACTGGAGGGAGTTTATTCCACAGTCTGGACACCCTGACTGTGAAGGAGTTTTTCCTAGAATTGATCCTGAAGCAGTCTTCCAGGAGTTTGTATCTATTGCTCCTGGTCTTCCCCAGAGGTGCCTTTGGTGAACAGCTGTTCACCGAGTTCTTGATGTACTCCCTTGATGTAGCAGTAAGCCACTACCAAGTCCCCTCTCAGCCTTCTCATCTGTAGGCTGAAGAGGCCCAGGTCCCTCAGCCTCTCCTCGTATTGCTTGTCTTGCAAGTCCCTGATCATATGGGTGGTTCTTCTCTGGACCCTCTCAAGTTTTTCCATGTCCTTGTTGAAGTGCAGTGCCCAGAACTAGACTCAGTACTCCAGTGTAGCATACATACATGGGAGTATCACTCCCTTATTTTTGCATGATATGCAATGGTTAATGCATGCCAGTATGTTGTTTGCCCTGCTGGCCACAGCATCACACTGCCAGCTCATGTTCATGCGATGGTTGTTCACTACCCCTACCTCCCTTTCAGCCATGGTACAAGTCAAATTGTTGCCACTAAGTCTGTTGGTGTGTTAGGGATTATTTGCCCCCAGATGGAGCACCTTACACTTCTGAGTCTTGAACTTCATCTGGTTCTGGTTTGCCCAGCTCTCCGGCCTGTCCAGGTTCGTCTGTATCTGCAACCTATCTTCTGGCATGGCCATGCTACCCCATAAATTGGTGTTGTCCGCAGACTTTTCCAGCAAGCTTTTCACTTCCACATCCAAATCATTGATAAAGGTGTTAAAAAGCACCAGTCCAAGCATTGACCCCAGAGGCACACCACTGGCCACTTCTTGCCAGGATGACACAGATCCATTCATGAGAACTCTCTGGGTCCTACCATGAAGCCAATTTTCCACCCACTGAACTGTTGAGCAGTTAAGCCCACAATCTTCTAATTTTTTCACAAGGATATTGTGGAATACCAGATCAAGAGCCTTTTGGAAGTCTAGGTATATAACCTCGATCTTCTCTCCCATGTCCAGGTGGCGAGGGACCTGTTTATAGAAGGAGATTACATTGTTAAGATAAGACCTGCCCACAACAAAGCCATGCTGGCTGTCATTCAGAACCTTACCCTAAACCAGCATATCGCACATAGATTCTTTAATGAGTTTTTCCAGGATTTTCACTGGGATGGAGGTTAGGCTGCTTAGCCTATAGTTGCCCGGGTCCTCCCTCATCCCCTTCTTGAAGATGGGCACAATGTTGGTCCTCTTCCAATCCTCAGGCATTTCCCCTGTGTGCCACGATTTCTGAAAGAGTTTTGCCAGGGGTTCTGCAATGACCTCAGCCAGCTCCATCAGCACTCTCAGGTGAAGTCCATTTGGCCCTGCCGACTTATAAATATCTAGCTTTTCTAGTTGGTTTTACACCAGCTCAGCATCCACAGTGGGAAGACTATCATTCCCACCATGCCCCCTGTGATACTTATCTCGCTTGTCTTTCCCCTTGATCTGCTGAAATACTGAAGCAAAGTGGACATTCAGGAGCTCAGTTTTTCCCTGAGTGTCCATTACCAGCTTTCTTGAGGTGTTAAGCAGAGGCCCCCTGCTTGTTTTCCTTCTGATCCCTACATACCTAAAGAAGGACTTCTTATTGTCCTTTACTCCCTTGGCTAGCTTAAACTCAGTCACTGCCTTAGCTTTCCTAATCATTTCCCTACAAGTGTGGACCACTGTTATGTTGTCCTCCTTGAGGACTGTCCCTAGCTTCCACTGTGCGTACGCCTCTTTTTTCTTTTTTCAAGTGGACCACAATGTCCTTATTTAGCCAAGAGGGCCAGCCCTTCTGCTACCTTTCCTCTTCATAGGAACGGTTTTCTTTTGAGCTTCAAAGATAGCATCCTTGAGGAACAACTACTCTTCATGCACCCTATTCGCCTTCCATCTCTGGTCCCACATTGCCTCCCCTACTAATGCCCTGAGCCTGTTGAAGTCAGCATTTTTGAAGTAAAGGACCTCAGTTGAGGCTAGTTAATTTGTCAACCTTGTGATGGACAGTGAACCTGGTGAGCTCATGATTGCCATCACCCAGGCTACCCTCAATGTTCAAGCCACACACCAGATCGTCTCCTTTGGCCAACACCAAGTCTAGGAGAGCAGTATTACTTTTGGTTGGCCCTTGCACTTCGTGGGTCAGAAAGAGCTCCTTGATCACAGTTAAAAAGCTACATGACCGATCCAACCTAGTTGCATGTTCATCCCAATCTATGTCCGGGTAATTGAAGTCACCCATGACAATCAAGTCCCTTGCATGCGTGGCCTCTGTCAGTTCCTGAGAGAACTCCAGATAGGTCTAGTCAGAGGAACAATTGTGCTAATCTTTGTCAGACTGTAGGCATGTGCTGGCAATTTGGCTTGATATAACTAGCTGACAAAAGCAAGCCATTTAAAACCACTCTTATTAACCTTTCAAATGAGGCTCGTCCTTACAGAAGCCTCAAACCATCACCTTAGTCTTTGTGCTGCTGTTAAAACCATTTTTCCCCTGTCCTTTTGGAATCACTGCCATTTGCCAATGCCTACTTCTAAGGTCCAGTTAAAAAAGGCAGACTGACCCTACTGCAGCATCTAGGGTATGATACATTTATGGTACTAAATAAGAAACATCTCAAATGTCTTCATTTAGTTTTCTATAAACCACACAGATTATGATTCTACCTTTTTTTTGTAACTGGAATTGTGGATGCCAGGACTGTCTAAAGGCTCAGTTATTCCTTGCTGATACATTTCTTCAATAGCATGTAAGTTTTTCCCTTCTTTGATATGACAAGAACTCCCTGGTGTTAGCTATGGATTTAGGACCCAGTTGCCCTATTCGGGGTGGGGGGGAGAGGACGACCCACCCTCAGGACCTGAACAGAACCTTTCCATTCAATAATAGAGAAATTTATTAATACACAGTGATAACAGAAAAGAAACAATACATGCAATCAAGCAATTCTATATATCTACCAATTCTAGGGTTGTCATCAGAGTCAAAAAACATCTGACCAGGAAGCAGCCTTCCCTCTAAAGCTATCTCTTATGTGTTATATGTCAGCATGCCAGCAGCCTGGAGGTAGGCCCACCCCATCCCTGCTTCAGCCAGTGGTATGCCCTCTGTCCATGGTGGCTTTGGGAATCCCTCCTGGGAGATGGGGATGGGGATCTCTCTCAGAGACCCACTTGGGAAGAAGGATGGGGAGGAGGAGGCGCCAGGTGAAGGACTCTTTGTTACTCTCAAGTCTCTGCTTTTGTATTCTCCTTCCCTCCTGATGACTCCTCATCTGTGGCTGTTCCTCTCTGTGGTCATCATACTGTCCACATTCTGTTTCATCAACATATCCCAAGCCCGTTACATGCACACATACTAATTTGGTCTTTGTGGTACTTCTAATTTGGTCCATTTCCCGCAAACCAGGACTCTTCTTTTTTTGTGAATTATCCAGCCCTTGTTTTAGATCTCTTTCTCAGCTTCCATCTGCTCTTATTTTTATTCTTTATGGACAATTTTGATTTCTGTGACAAGCCTCCTTCTTTGTTCCATTTTGCTTCAGTTGAAATACTGCTTCTTCTATCAGTATTTCATCCTTTGAGGGGATAGCTAAAAAATCCTATATTTAAATTCAGTTTCCACAAACACTCATAAATACAGCTTTTCAGTTTCCCATTTTTGCTAGTATTATTAAGAAGTGAATGCAAGAGGGGCTCGAATAATGAATGTTTAGTTGAGAATGAGACCAAATATCTCCATTGATTTTTTTAAATGTTCACACAACTGTATTTTGTGTTGAGATCAGGACAGATGATAGGTCAGATAGTTGACAGTAGGAGATCTATGATCCATTCATGTTTCTAATGCTGTGTGAAACTGATCTTGCTTATATGTTTAATTAATTTCTTCCATTTCTTCAAAAGTCTTGCCTCTTTAAATTATAAAATCTTTGAGGTTGGGGGTACCATATGGATCCTTGATGTAACTGGCACCTTTGGAAACCATTGTGATACTAATAATAAATAATAGTGAATAAATTTGTAACATTACCCAGTGTAGAGAGATTGAATGAAAGAACTGCAAATCCCAAGCATTTAAAATGAGTTAAGACTGCCAAAAATCATAAAACTGTCTTGAAAATCATACCATTTTAGAAGTACTAACTTTGGGATTCACATTTGCCTTCTGCTTTTTAAGTTTCAGAGTTCATGTTTTTGACCTTTTTCTGCAATCATAAGGGCAACTTGTTTCTCTTTAAAAAAGTGAAGGTGGGGCACCACCCATAATCACACAACCCCACAAACTGCAAGAAAAGAAAAACACCAAATACTGTGAGATTCATGCTAAAAAACACAGAAGTTAATTGTGCCAGGATCCTCTCTTCCAGCCAGCATAATAATGACCTAGACAAGAAGGAAGCCCCGGTTTTTGTATTTAATTTCCACTTTTTGGAATAAATACAACTATGCATTTTGATCACAATTTGGCTTCCACTGGAGCCACTGAAGACTTTGGTTGATTTCAATGAGCAGTTGAGCAGGTCCTTTTGTGAGGTAATACACTTTTTAATACTGATGTGTTTGGAGAATAATTTAATTCTCTGTTTATGATTTGAATATGGAACACATAATGGAAAAAGAACCTCAGTTTTACTTACTAGCAGAGCCAAACTAATTTATTGGCTAAGTCCAAACATAGCCATGACATTAAAAACCTGAATAGCTTCTAAATAGCACTGACAGTCTGAGTGAAATGTGAGATAATGAGCTTAATACTTTGCCAGACCATAAGCCAAAGGACACATACACTCACACATGGCATTGTAATGTAATTTACACAAAGAAGTGTGTGCGGGGTTTGGTTGATATTAAGAACATGGATGAATTGATTTAAATACTGACATGATTTAAACTAAATTCAGTTAGACTAAATTTAATTATAAGACACTTTTTTGGGCTACCTACTGGTATGAAATATTTGACTCATTTTAGAGTCAGCTTATTGCTGCAAAATGTTATTGTCCAGAAGTCCCGTGGGCACAGTATCTGTAGATCCAGCTGTTGTCCCTATTTAGTGTGTTCAATCAAACGTGACTCAAACCAGGACTCCTGCAGCATTGGTAACAAATGCGTCACTTCATGACCTGTTTATGCTCTGTGCCAGTGATAGTCATTACTCTTAGCCTTAGCGACAGCAAATGAGCACCTACATTAAAGACACAGTGTGCAACTAGCACTTGGCAAGGCAGGACAGACACAGCATGATAATTGCCTTCTTAGAGTTTGTCCACTATCATCCTATTGACATTTACATGCGCTCTCAGCTTGCCCATTTTTAGTCCAAATGCTTATTTACATGTTCCCTGAATCAATCCTGTGGAACGTGCAGTCACCAACGGTTATAAGAATGCCATATGGTTCCAGCACTGAGAGACTGAGTAGTGTTAAGTGACTGATAACTACAATCATTGACTTAAATTTATCTCCTCCAAGTCCATCCTGATTTTTTCTTGTCTGGCTTCTACCCTCTCTTGTCCATGAATATTGTTTTCCCCAAGCTTTTATAACATCTTTTTTGACCATATAGCTCAAGACCACAGCTCTCTTTGTTCACTCACTGAACTCTGTTCCTTTTGATGCTGTTAATTATACATCTGGTGAAATGTTGTCTCCCATGACTTTGTGAATTTTTTTTCTGGTTCTAATCAGTCTTGCAAGTTTCACTCTTAGTGAGTTTTCCTCCTCCCCTTTCTCTCTCATTATGGATGTCCCACTAGGCTATGTCTTCGGTTACTTCTTTTTCTGCCTCCGCACACTTTCTCTTTTCTTTTCTGTAATGTTATTCACTCAGATGGTTTCAAGTACCCTAGCACTTAAAGACTTTTATTAGCTACTGCCAGAACCACTATTTCTCCGAGTTCTATAGTTTCAGAGGAATGTGGGAATGGAAAAGAGCTCAAAAGACCATCTAACTTACTCTCGGACAGGATCAAGCATACCTAGATCATCCTAGACCAAGGTTTGTCTATTACCTGTTTTGAAAAACCTGTGAAGGAGAAGATTCCAGAATCTCCCTGTATAATGTATTCCAGCTAATATCTTTTTATTGGACCCACTTTAGAGTTGGAAGTAATGTTAGACAAACTTTTGGATGCAAAATATTTTTCTTCCGTCTGGGAAAGAAGCAGATACGGTCTAAATTAAATATCAGTTCCAACAGTTATTTTGTTTAACAGATACGGTCTAAATTAAATATCAGTTCCAACAGTTATTTTGTTTAACCCCATAATTTTAATGAAAGTAATTACCTAAAGCAGGATTACTTAAAGACGTGAGAAACAAACCTGTGGAGCAAAGAGAAATTATCAGAAGTAGTTACAAATTAAAAGAATAGTTACTATAGAGAAAACTAATAACATACATTGTAAGAACAATAAAAAAGGGAGAAAGCCATTATTACCTGAGAAGCACGGAAAGGCTAGCAGAGGGGGCAGGTAAATTGTAATGAGCCATAAAACTCTTCCCTATGGTAAGTTTATGGGTTTTAGTATCCAGTAAAGTTATGAATTCTTGAGTCTAGGCTGGTCTTCTGAAGATATTTTGCAAGTTTCACTGGAGGACAAGGACTGTGAACTAAGAAGTGGGGTGGTTGTTCTGTGAAAAGTATTCTCCCACTGGTAATTATCTTTGTCCTTTATCACCATGGCTAGGGACAGAAGTTACACACAAGCCAGTTGGTGTGATCAGAAACTGGTTTAAACCTGCAACAGAGCATAAGTTCAGTGCACATAAACCAGTTTCAAAATGGTCAAAATTGGTTTAAGATAAACTTGGCTGAATGTAGTATCAGACTTAATTGTTTCAGGTCAAACTGGTTTATGGAACTTCTGTCCCAGATCCCTTCCTGGTGTAATTTAAATCAGAGTCCCCCAACATCCCAGCATGCTTTCCAGCCCTGGGCTGGGCTGTGGTGTCTGCTCCAGAGAACAGGGTTGGCCCCACCCTTATGCTGTCTAGCCAGAGCAGAAGCAGGGGTGTGGCCAGACATCGGCCCAGCATAGCCCACTAAGGGGCAGGGAGCGGGTTTATTTCCCTTCCCTCTCTTCCCCGCCAGGGAACGCAGCCAGAGTCTGCCTGGCTGGGGTGGAGCAGCCCCTGTCAGGGTTCCCCCCACCCCTGCAGCTACAGTGGCAGGGGCTGGGGCATGGTCAGAGCTGGCCAGCATGACCCCGCCATCCACCTGTCTTGCCTGTGCCTGAGGCTGGGGCTGGGGCTGGGGGTTGAGCTGGCCAGCTCACAGGCACTACTGAGGGTGGGTGCTAAGGGGCTGGCCCGGCCTGGGCTGCAGGGACAGTGCCCTTCCTGGTCAGTTGTGACTCAAGCGGGACCTGCAGGAGTTGTGTGCCCAGGTTGTTCCCAGCTCCCCATGCCCAGGCCGGACTGTGCAGTTGTGGAGCTACAGGCAGCTGGGAAAGGCCCTGCTCCTGCATCCCAGGCTGGCCTCTCCATGCTTGTTGGTGGCAGTGCCAACAGCTGGCCCCACTCACCCCCAAGTGAGGTGGACAGATAGTGGGGCCAGCCCAGACTGGAGAAGTGCCCATGGGCCAGCTTAGCTTAGTCCCTCAGCCCCATCCTCAGTTACAGACGAGGCAGGAAGATGGCAGGGCCACGTTGGCTGGCTCCAGCCATGCCCCCTGACATGCAAGCAGGGCAGAAAGCTGGGCAGACCCTGGCTGGGGTCCCTGTGCCCAGTCCTGAGAAGAGAGACAGGTCAGTTTAATCCCACTCCCTTCCCCACTTTTGCGTGAGGCTGCTGCCTGGGCCAGCTCTGGCCATCCCCCCTACAGCATGCCAGCTGGGCAAAGAGCTGGGCAGACTCCAGCTGGGGTCCCTGTGCCCATGGGAAGGAGGGGAGACAGGAGAGTTTAATCTCACACCCAGCCCCAGGTTTGCCTGAGGCGCTGCCTGGGCTGGTATCTGGCCATGCCCTCCCCCTCAAGGACAAATCTAGAAGAGGCTGCTTCCCCACTCCCCCTTCAGGCACACCCCAACTGCCAATCCTGCAGCCATACTGGGGGGTTTAAACCCTTCCCCAATCATACAGTAGCAGGCTGCCAGGGCCTAACCACGCCCTCCCCGCCACCCTTCCTTCCTCCTCCACCTCTCCCAGTCAGCTTCTCTCCAGCCTTGAGGCTGCTGTGAAAGGGAAGGGAGGACTCGCTCTAGTGCCCCCTGGCTTCTAGCCTGAACCACTTCAGCATGTGGCTGCATTTCTGGAATCAAAACTGAATGTGTATTCACTTGCAAATTGATTCAATCTACACAAATTAGACTAACCTGCAAAGATTGAATCAATACAGGGGCTTGGGCTTTTTGAATGTCTATACTTAGCTCATAAAGACATTATGTCCATTTACTTGCCAGGGCATTTACATAGGTTCATATCACAGTCAAGATCTAAGTTAGCCACTGTAACTGAGCAGGGGTAATTCATTGGTCAATAGTGTATGTTATATGCTCCCTACCAGCTGTGGAAAGATGTTAGTTTGTTACAGACCAAGCTACAGATAGTCCAGTCACATATATAAAGCCTGTGCATTTTTTGGAAGGGACTTTCTTTATTTTTGAAATTCATAACTGAGGTACTAAGGAAGAAATTTAGCTTGGGGGGGGTCACTTTTCTAATCTGGCTTGACATCTTAAAAAATGGTAGCCATGACTAATAAGATAAATAAATGTTGCTATCTAGGTACCTACGAGGCCAATTTTGATTTTCTAAATGACTTTAGATAGGTATTGCAATAGCCTATACATTTCCTTTGTCTTTTGATGAGTAATGGCCCATTAATTGGCAACTCTAAGCTATAAATGCAAAATAACAATATTAATGATCACTTTTTAAGGTACAACTTATAGGATATAATGGTATCCACTCTTAATGTTTTGGTAATTCTATCCTTTTGTTCTTACTTCTTAACTACATTAATTTTTTATTTCTTCGTTTTTCGTGAATGAAGAGAAGACAAATAGTTAAGAACAATGGATGATGGAACAGGGGCTGGAACTTCCTCACTAACCAAGAGGCCAGCATTTTTAGTTACAGTACTGCCAGAATCAGCCAAGACAAACCTAAAACATTTGATAATGATGTGTACATCATATGTGAAAAAGACTTCAGCATCCAAAAAGAACCCCTCATAGGATACAAGGAATAAACTTGCCCAAAAAGCTCAAGAATGGAAGGACTTAGGCACATGTTTTGATACTCTTTATATGCAAATACAAGTTGATTATAAGCCAAAGAAAGTACATAATAAAAAACTGTAAATTAAATGTTGTAGGCATTAACTTAAATTGTGCACAAGAGGCACACAATCTGTTAAGTGTTGCAAAAGAGACTGATACTGAAGTTACTGATGAATCAACTGAGTTGCAAGTGAGAAGTAGTTGAGGATGTTCCATATTAGTTTTTTTGCGTGTGATTTGTAAGGAACCCTTGGAAGGTAGGAGCAGTAGGGACTTCCTAGGCATCAGGTTATCTGTAAAATGTCACCACATTGAAACAGACAATACATGGAAAACTTTCGTAGGTGGGGTTCAGTATGTTCAAGATGAGGAAAAAAGGAATTCTTTGCAAGCCTTAGTTATTTACTATAACAGTGATGTTGGAATACTGAAAATGGCAGTATTATTGCTTTCTTGAAAGCAATGTCATGAAGTGGGACATATACAATGTTAAATGTGAAGCACAGCCTGCAAGCAAAGAAGTTGTTATAGATGTGATGGATTGGTGCCAAGAAGTTGCTGACCTGAAGAAGGTGCCAGTATTTCCTCTGGTTGCAGATCAAGCAGTATATAGATATATTAGAGAGGCCCTTTGTGAGAATGGGAAGAGATGGCCTCAGTGAAAGGGGTATTTGGTGGGTTTCACACAGAAATGTCTTATCTCAGTGTTCTAGGAAACAGGTATCTGGGTAGTGGTCTTGAAGAATTAGCTGTTGCTGCAGGGGTTCTGGCTGCAGGTAGCACACAGAACATTTTCCAGTAAACATTACAACAGAGAAATGCACCTTCATAAACTAGTAACAGAAGGTTTACTGAATATGTTAATCCATAGATATGTCCAGAAGACTACTCAACCAATTGACAGCTTGAAACAATTGGTAGATATCATTACAGAAAATGGACATGATGAATTCATCAATTCATTGCTTTTCAGGAATTGGTATGTTCAATGTTTGAAGAAATGCTTAGCTGTGAATTAGATATGGCCATGCATTTTCTGTCTTCTATCACTGATGTTGAAATCCTCTTTCAACATTACCATTGTGTGAGGACTGGAACAAATCTTGAAGAGTACTTATCGATGTGCCCTAGAAGGCTTCTACTGTTGTCAGCTTATGGTATTGCCAACTATCTCAGAAACCTGTCTATGTATTACTGGTGAATAACAACACCAGTGGCTCTCCAAAGAAGAGCCACTCATCTGATAGGAAGCGTGCAGGGAAGGCCCTACGAGGAAAGTCTAAGGGACTGTCACAGGGCACTAGGGTGTCCTGCTCCCTTTAAGGGCTGGAACTGCTAGGGAGAGGGCCCTGGTAGTCAGTTGGGAACCCCAGCTGCTGGTTACCAGAGCAGTCAGAATGAGCTAGTGGGCCCACACCTGCCAGCAGTCAGCTGACCAGAAGGGTCAGGACCTAGCTCACAATAAACCCCAGGCCAGAGGCCAGTAGGGCAGTTCCCTGCCAGCAGCCAAGAGGGAAGGAAATCTCTCAGAGCAAGCAAAGAGGAGAGGCCTGACTGCAAGTGTAGCTTCTGGTACTGTTGAGGGACAGAGCACACCCTGTGCGGCTCGAATTATGTTATAGTCGGGTGGCTTGAGTTATGTTACAGCCTTGATGTTGATTTCTGTTTATAAGACAAGTGGTTCGGGAAAAGCTACTGGGGAAGGAGGAGGCCTCATTGGGACCCCGCTATAGTTTGGGGGCTCCAGCACCAGAGAGGGAGTGGCATTTGGGGTGCACAGACCCCGGTGCCAGAGCAAGTGCAGCATTTGGGGTGCATAGACCTCAGCACCAGTGAGGCATAGTGACAGGGCTGCGGAGAGCCCAGGCACCAGTGAGGTGCAGCAACAGGGCTGCAGAGAGCCCAGAGAGAGGACAAGGGGGACAATTATAACAAGACCTAGACAGGACAACATCGGTGCCATCTGTGAGGCTTGAGGCATGGTAAAGGGGCAGTTGGAGCCATGCATATAGCCCATAAGGCTGGGGAGTCCTGTGACATCTATTTTGAAGCAAGACCCACAAGGGTTCTGGGAACCCATGTGGTTCAGAGAGTCCATCAAACTATGTCCAAGAGGACTTAAAGGCAGCCTCCCTATACTATAAATCCATCAAGATGTGGTGGGAAAGAACTGAGGGTGCCCAGCTGGCCAAATTGGCACGGTTGAGGGGCCTTAGGGGTAACATGACCATCCTTAGGGACCCCATCCCATGACAGGGACCGTAACCTTTTCAGCCTCTCCAAGAGAAGGTTGAGAGGGGATCTTGTGGTGGTGTACAAATTCATAAGTGGGGAGCAACACAAAGTAGGCGATGATCTGTTTACCAGGGCACCCCCTGCAATAACAAGGAACAATGGCCACAAGCTATTGGAGAGTAGGTTTAGATTGGACATTAGAAAAAAATTTCTTCATGGTCAGGGTTGCCAGGATCCGGAATGGGCTTCCAAGGGAGGTGATGCTCGCCCCATCCTTGGGGATCTTCAAGAGGAGACTGGATAGGCACCTGGTTGGGATCACATGATCCCAGGTTTGGTGACCCTTTTCTTGCCTGCCAGGGGCAGGGGGTTGGACTACCATGAAACTTACAAGCAGGGTCTGACTCACTGCTCGGCAGTTGGGAGTGGAACAGGGGGCCAAGGAAGACCCCTGATAGGGTTCAGGTGTGGTCACGGCCACACGTGAACCCTTTCAGCGAAGAAGCAGCAGCAGCAACAGTGGCAGAGAAGCGATGAGTGGGGTTAGTGCCGGCAGCTGCAGCTGATCTGGAGGGGAGCCTCCCAGATCGCTCATAGCTGAGCTGGCAGGGAGCTGTGCTCCTGAGCTGCACGCGAACAGAGAGCGCAAACAGGGAAGCGGCGAGGGGACAGGGGTGGATTAGGAGCATCGCTGGAGGCCACTCTGGGTAGTGATACCAGCCTGCTGAGGCGGGTTGCTATCTTGGGACCCGTGCCCCCCCAACCCGGGATCTTCAGAGACTGAGGCTGCCAGCAGGCACTTCCGGGGAACCGGGACTCCTGATTGGCAGCCAAAAAACTGTGAGAATACTGTGGGAAATTCAAATTCAAACCATGAAACTTACAAGTGGGGTCTGGCTCACTGCTCGGCAGTTGGGAGTGGAGCAGGGGGCAAAGGAAGACTCCCCATAGGGTTCAAGTGTGGTCTTGGCCACACGAGAGCCCTTTCAGCAAAGAAGCAGCAACAGCAACGGAGAAGTGGTGAGTGGGGTTAGTGCCGGCAGCTGCAGCTGATCCGGAGGGGAGCCTCCCGGATCGCTCATAGCTGAGCCAGCAGGGAGCTGCGCTCCCAAGCTGCACGTGAACAGAGCGCACCAGCGTTCATGCAGGAGGAGCACAGGGAGGAAGAGAAGAGGGACTCGATAGCAGGAAGATCTCATTTTCTAGGAACATGGTGAGTACACATGCCACTGCCAGGGGCCTGGCCCCTCCCCCTCCCGTTTCCCCAGTGCTGCCCCCCCAGTGCTCCTCTGAGGCCGCCACCCAGACCGAGCCCCTGGGGGTTTCGCTGTCTGCCTGCCCCACCCTGGCTGGGGGTGGTGGCTGGGCGTCCCCTGGCTGCCTCTCTTGTGACTGTCTTCAGGCCCTGGAGGGGCGGCTGTGGGAGCTCTGGGCCGAGGTGAGCAGGTTGCGGGGGATCCAGGCGGCAGAGGACGAAATTGATATGTACTTCTGTTCTCTGCAGGGCCAGAAACCTACTGAGAAGTCCCCCAGACCCAGAAGAGTGACTCATCAGTGGCAGCAAGTTCCCCTTGGATCCAGGGCAGCCCATGCTGCTGCAGAACCTGTACCTGAGGTGCCACTTGGGAACAGGTATGTGGCCCTGGCCACCCT
>JAGPOW010003648.1:78308109-78318989 GCA_030014935.1 Caiman crocodilus
ATTTGCTGTCCAGCGCAGTGTAGCTAGGGCCCACACTATGACTAGGGTCCCAGATTTCAAAAGGGCCAATTTCAGAGAGCTCAGGAGGCTGGTTGAGAAAGCACTGCAGGACTGTAGGGTTGAGGACATGGGCGTCCATGAAGGATGGATGTTCCTTAAGGAGACAATCCTCCGAGCCCAAGGGGCGACTGTTCCTGCCCAATGCAAGATGGGCAAAAGTGCCCAGAAGCCCCCATGGCTTAATAG
The DNA here is from genome assembly GCA_030014935.1 of Caiman crocodilus. Taxonomy (NCBI): domain Eukaryota; kingdom Metazoa; phylum Chordata; order Crocodylia; family Alligatoridae; genus Caiman; species Caiman crocodilus. The sequence continues at coordinate 78,308,356 of JAGPOW010003648.1, forward strand.
GGATATTCAGGGGTCCCTGAGGGCTAAGCGGAAGGCATACAACCTTTGGAAGAGAGGAGTTGTCTCCAAAGAAGAGTACTCCTCTTGCACTCGGGCGTGTAGGAGGGCTATTAGGAAGGCCAAGGCAGGAGTAGAGCTCCACGTGGCGACTAGGATCAAGGACAACAGGAAGTCCTTTTTCAAGTATGTGGGGAGCAAAAAGAGAGCCCCAGGCAACATTGGGCCCCTGAGGGACTCGTGGGGCAACCTGGTGCTCGCAGCCGATGGGAAGGCGGAGATCTTCAATGGGTTCTTTGCCCCAGTCTTCCTGAGGGGGGACTGGGACACCCCTCCCGTTGGAAGCCTGTATTCTCCCTCGGGAATCACTGCTAGGCCAAGGGTGAGGGTAGATCTGGTGAGAAGGCTTCTGGAAGGGCTGGATGTCTTTAAGTCAGCGGGTCTGGATGACCTGCACCCAAGTGTGTTGAGGGAGCTGGTGGGGGTGATTGCTGAGCCCTTGGCTGCTTTAGGCTCCTTCTGACCCTAGATACTATGATACTATAATACTAGATGGTCCACTGAGGTCCCTTCTGACCCTGGAATCTATGAAACACTGAAAGAAGACAAAAAGGTACACATGGCTACAATATTTTCTTTTTCATTGACTGGAAAGACTTACAGCATACTGCTTCCAGATCAGGTCATTGAAATGACCATGAACAAAGAATCCAAGAACAGAAGTGGGGGCTGGATTGGATTTACCAAGAATCTACCTGAAACACGTTATTATGCTGTTAAGGGAACAACCAAAATAGGTGACCCATTTCAAGCAGCCATTGTATCACCATCAAGAATGGATCAAGAATGGAGATGGACTAAAAGGTTGTTGATGCAGTGCAGATCGCTCTGGAACAATGGGATGCAGACCCATGGGATCTGAATCAACCAAATCTTCACTCCCTTTGCTCTGGAGAGGCAGCAACAGAAGAGATAAGGAAGGGTCTCCATGCAGCTCATGATGAAGGAAATGTGATGGTAGAAAACATTTTGGAGAGACTTTCTTCCAGAACTCATTCAATACACAACAGTATCACCACAAGGAAATGTAAGACTTTGCAACAAAGACATGTGCGACCAAGAGCAAGCAAGAGTGTAGGAAAATGATTGACCATACTGCAATGAAACAAGTCATTGACTTTCTAACCAGCAAAAAAGAGACTACCATAACTTTAGAAGAAATAATGCAATACAAAATTACTTCTGTGAGTCTTTCACTCTTCACAGTAGGTGGGACATTCCACAAATCTGTCAAATTAAAGTTCATAATTTTGATGAGCCTCCAGTCAATCTCACCGCCATCACACTATCATGCATTACTAGATGTGTGAAAGGGGCAGAGACAACAAATGGGGGTTTTCCTCTCTGTCCCTTCCCCTGGCCAGTGACAGGCACTGGTACTAGCACAATAGGCTCTGGTACAGCAGGGTCAAGTTAAGAAGTGGGCAGAGCCCAAGAGGAGAAAAGGTCAGAAGAAGAGAAATGGGGAGTGCAGGGGAGTGAGAACACCAGAGAAATGGCAAGAAATCACAGAAGTGAGAGAGCTGGGGAGCAGAGGCACAGAGCAGCTCGCCAGAAGGGCAGAGCTACAGATATACCCCAGGAAGATGGGGTGTGAGCAACCAGCCAACAGATAGCTGGAGGGAGCTGCTGATGGTGGGGAGCAGACCTGTCATAGAGGGGTGGGTTAGGAAGACACATGTGGCTTGCTCAAAGAGCGGAGCCCACTGTGCACCCCGGCAAAGAGTGGACAGGACAAGAGGACAGAGAAGCCCAGTGAAGAGCAGCAGAGGAGCCTGGTCCCTGACTGGAACTGACAGCACTGATACTCTGAGATACCTCTCAGGGAAGAGTGGGGACAGGAGCCGTGAGGCAACGCAAGGCTGGACAGAGCGACACCAGGCACTGGCCTTGTGGTTGACCAAGGACTGGAGATGGACCAGCTAGCAGGGCAAGGTTTTCCCAAAGGGGCAAGACCCTAGAGCCAAGGCAGGGTACAAATCCCCAGATGGTATCGAGGCCAGAGGCCGGCAGCTAAAGGAGAAGAGACCTAGACAAGGTCAAAAGTGCACAGTGAGATGCTGACAAGCCCTAGAGTCCAGCTCACGATAAGAATACATTATCTAAGAGCGTATCAGAATGGAGGCTGGACATTAGAACTTAAAGTTACTTTCCTCAGTTAATGTTTAAAGAACATTGTCAATGCTACGCCTTAATGACCCTAGTCATAAGGACGTTGGACTGAGATCTCAGATGGCTAAAGAAGAGCCAAAGGCCTAAAAGCACCTCTCTCTCTCTCTGTCAGTAAGAGACACAGGTAAAAAGTAATCAACTGTAAAGGGAGAGCCTCAAACAATGACACCCTTTCAAGCCAGGGATGTGGTAAGGGTGGGGAAAAAAGGAGATTGGAGCCCCATGAAGAAATCAATAGAGTGAGATCTCACTAAGCACCTGCAAGTACTGTCTACCAGCAAGAACATCAAGACGTGGCAGAAGAACAAGAACAACTAAAAGGATGCACAGGTATTTCCATTTTGGAGAGATCACCCTGACGTCACACAGGAGTAGGTCACCAGATAAGAAAGGACTCAAATCCTATGGTACTTACCCATGACAGGATGTTGGAATGATATGGAATAAAGTCCCACCAAGCAACATATGGTCTGAATATGCCCTCAGTCTCTTCAAGTATGTCACTGGCCCACACCCACAAGCAGTGGCATTTCAGTTCATTAATGATGTTTATGATGAAGAACTGTTGAAGTCTAGTACAAAACAGCATGAGCAGCAACGTCGCTGTGGCAGAGCACAGGTTGTGCCTGCCACTTTAAAGGCTTGAGCGTGCTGCAGATCAGCCTGCAGGTGGGAGCAGACCCAATCAGGAGGGTCACATGACACCCAGGAGGCTCCCTAATTAGTGTAGGGCTAGGCAGCCAGGGTACAAGACAGGCCCTGAGAGCAGAGCCGAGTAGTTGCATCTAGGGACCCAGAGGGACAACAGCACACAACCAGAGATCTGCTCCTCCCAGAACAGCCTGGAGGTTAAGGATAGGAACTAAGTGGATGGAGGAGTTTCCTGGTCCTGGGGCATGACCTAAAACTACACCCTGCTAGTGTTGGATGGTGTGGTGGGGTAGCCCGTGGCCAGGCAATCTCTAGGAACTGCCATACCTGTGTCTCTCTAGTGAAAGGAGAGTATGGGGTGCTGGAAAGCCTCAGTCCTTGCTGCCTAGAAAGGCTAGGGGCACATACCTTGACAGAAAAGCACAGGACCAAGGCCCATAGGGTGGGGCTTGAGGCCCATGGGGCATAAGGTCCAGAAGCCCCAGTGAGAGGGTGCAGTAGTGGGCCCAGGGAGGGATCTAAGTGAGAACTGGAGGCCATGTAGAGTAGGTCCCATGGGGGGCCTGAAAGACTGCACATAGACTGTCCAGAGTAGAGGCCCAGTAAGGGGCAGAGAGAGAACGAGCCCAGTGAGGGCAGAACAGTGTGCCCACGAGGGGTCCAGAGTAACTATGTGGTCCATGAGTTCAGAAGGTGGACCTGTATGAGAGATTGGGCTAGCTGCCAAAAACCTACCTATAAAACATTGACTGGTCAGTGCTGGGGCCAGGACCAGGATGGTCAAAGGACAAGAGTGCCCACCACAAGGGATGGCCAAAGCTAGAGGCTTGGAGACCCAACTGGCCTAGAGGCGAGGCCAAGGCCTGTGAGGCCAAAGGTCCCAGAGGGGGGTACGGGGACTTTGCAGCCCAGTATGAGGGTAGAGGTTAGGCTGCCTGAGTAGGAGGGATCCAAGGTAGGGTCCAAATGTTCAGTCTAGAATACAGTGGGGCCCAGTGTGGGGACAGAACCACATAGTGATACCATCTGCAAAGCATGGAATATGGTGTAGGGACAATATGGAGCTGTGTATTATGCCCTTGGCATCGGGGCACTAAATAGACAGCCTCCCACCTAGAAACAACTTATCAGTTACATCAAAGGTGTGACAGATGATTCAGGTTGGTGGACTGCCCTAGACAGGTGGGCAGGCCAATGATTGGACCAGCCTTGAGATGGCCCCCTGTCACAGTCACTCAAAGTCATTTGGGTTTGTTCCTAACATCTACTGTGTTTTTGACCAGCAAATGCCTACTGGAGCATCCTGGCACTCATTTCTGTCAAAGCTTTCTAACAAAACGAGACTTCAAAATTTCCTCTTGAATGAATGGCATTCTTATGTCCACTATGATGACCTGTACTTCACAATGAATTTTGTCTGCTATGATTTAAAATCTGGAGAACATGATGAGTGCTTTGTATTGAAATCCCCATATGAGGTTGACATAAGGGAGTTATTCCATGCAGCTCACATGGATAATTCCTGCACCATCATTTTTTATTTCAAAGATACTGATGTATGGGTTGTTGCTTCCTACATTTGTCATGTGACTGAGCAAGATATGTACATGTAGAAGAAGAAACCACGAGATGCAGCATTGTACTTCTACTGTCGTTTGTTATTTCCAGAGCATGATGTAGCATCTGCTGCTCTTGGGGTTTACAGATTCACTAGAGTAGACACAGTGGGAGGTTTCTTTGGCTGTGGTAAAATGACATCAGTGAAGCAAATCTTACAATCAAATGTTTTGATGTACATGGAGACTATGCAACAACTTGGAAAAAAATGATGAACTCACTGTAGATCTTTCGATAAACTGGCTTTATTCACTGTCAGAATACTTTACAATGGTCCTGTGAGTAATAGTTTGTCCACTGCTTGTGCATATAGACGGCGGCAAACGGCACACTATGATTCTGCAAGGCTTCCTCCAGACCATGATACCTTCAAACAGCACTGCCTCCAAGCACACTTGCAAGTCTGTGAATGGAGAAGTTTACAACATGTACAAACTATTGATCCAACAAATTTTGCGTGAATGTCAATACTGGATGTGTTGAAACCTGTGACGCATAATAAAAGCGAACTTCTAGATGAGGTGAAATTGCCTTTAAATAATGAAAGTGGACAGTCATGTGATGGGCTAGCTGGTAGTGATTTGGCCCAAGGGTTTGAAGGGCTTGGGATTCCCTTTCTTCACCATTCAGGCCCCAGAGACTCACCCTCCACGTTCACTGATTGGCCACTCCAGTCACCTGGAGGGGGATAAAAGGGGCAGCTTAGCTGACTCAGGGGGGACCTGCAAGGGACAATGAGGAAGGAGTTTCAAAGAACTGCCAAGAGCTGGGCCAGTGGGGCAGGAGTAGTTGGCCCAGAAAAGCCTAAAGGAGCAGGACCTGCAGGCAGAGCAGCACAGCACGGCCAGCAGGAGAGGCTCCCTGCTGGACTCCAGGATCCCCAGCAAAAGGCTGGGGCAGCACAGCATGTGGTCAGCAGGAGAGGCTCCCTGCTGGGCTCCACGATCCCCAGCAAGAAACTGGGGCAGCACAGCATGCAGTCAGCAGGAGAGGCTCCCTGCTGAGCTCCAGGATCCCCAGCAAGAGTCTGCAGCCAGCAGGACAGGTTCCCGTCCTGGCTTCAGCAGAAAGCTGTGCAGTGACCTGAGAGGCTCCCAGCTCCACTTCCAGTTTCTCCAGCAAGAGGCAGGGCAGCTTTATGTGAAGCAAGGGCTTTCAGAAGGTCAGAAGCCCCAGCAGCTAGGAGTAGGGCTAGCAGTCGTGGCTGTGTGGTAGATTTTCTGCCTACATGTGAGAGCTCTGAGTTCAATTTCTGGCTTGGATGAATAAAGTGACTGGGGAGAAATCATTGTTGGAATAGAAGTACCTATGCCCTATATCCCTTGTTGTTTTGTATTTTGTTAAACCTGTCTTTGGTTAACTAGATGAATATGTCTATGAATGTGAATGCCTAAGCTTTATTGAATCCCATCCCCTTGCGGTATTGTAGTGTCCCCTATACCCCTGGTTTATATGTTATATTCTCACTACAGTTTCTCTCATTAAAAGGTGTATGTTTAAGTCCCCGTTGGTGACTTGGCTCTGCTCGATAGGTAAAGAGGGTCCCTACACCTCCCACAGCACTCGTGCACCTGCTCTGACCCCTTCAATTGGAGAAGGGGTACATCTTGGAGCACTACTCGGGTTACATTCAGATGAACCAGTTAAAGCTACTGTGCCAGAGTCATCTGAAGAAGATAGTGATATAAAAGAAGAATATCTAGATCGGAGTGGGCAAAATACGACCCGTGGGCTGGATCTGGCCCATGAGGCCATTCTATCCAGCCTGCAGGACACCTAAAAAATTTAGAAAATTAATATTTATCTGTTCTTGGTTCCTGTCAAAAATGACAGGAGACAGGGGAGTAGAACCCAGGGGAAGCCCCAGCAGGCTCTTGCAACAGCAGGGGCTTCTGGCCTGGGACTATATGTGGCTGCCCTGGTGCCAGAAACTCAGGTAAGGTTGGCAGACAGGGGAGGAGCGTGGGGAAAAGCGGCCCCTCCCCTGCCTCCTGGCCAGCATTCCCTGCTGCAGCCACTCACAGCCTGCGCAGGGCTGTCCTGAGCAGGCACAGGCAGCCCCACACAGGCTGCAAGAGGCTGCAGCACAGGGTGCCAGCCCTGGGGCAAGGGAGGGGCCACTTTTCCCCACATTCAGCACCAGCTCCTTCCCTGCTAGCAAGCATGGGGTCAGGGCTGCGCACTGCCCCCGACCTGTACTGTGGGGCTGAGGGGGTCCTGGGAGTGAGTGGACATGTGGGGCCCACACTGGTGTCCCTGGGCCAGTACCAGTGGGGCCCAGAGCAGAGCAGCAGGAGTACAGGGTCCTGGCCAGCAGGAGCTCTATGGAGCCAGGCCAGCTCCCCGCTCTTCCTGCCAGTGCAGCCCAACCTGGCTCCACAGGCCCCTGACAACCTGCGCCCTGCTCTGCCCCCTCAACCCCCCCAGCCCTGGCCCTGAGACATTGGTCCCAAGACATTAGAACACAGGTCCCAGGACAGTCACCAGGGGGCAGAGCACCTGTCAAGGGGCAGGGCTACCCATGCAGCCCTTGACAGCTTGTCAAAACTGGGTAAGCGGCCCTCTGCTCAAAATAATTGCCCACCCCTGATCTAGATTAAGAATATCCAGTGTATACCATGTCACAGACTTGACTTCAAATTTGAGTTGAAGCAAAACTTTCCACTTGGAAAAAGTACTCCTATTGTGTTGCCAGAAAGTGGTCAATATTGATGGTTTATGCCTTTAAAGGCTTAGAACTACCAAACAGTGGACCTCTCTTTCACTAGAGAGACTCATCAAAAGACAAAGGGAATTTGTAGGTTATTGCAATATCTATTTAAAGTTGTTTAGAAAATCAATGTTGGCCTCACAGGTACTGAGATATCGGCATTTATTCATCTTGTTAGTTGTGGCCACCACTTTTAAAGATGGTGGCCAAACACCAAAATTAGAATTGTGACCCCCAGGTTAAATTTCATCCTAAGCAACTAAACAATTATTTCCAGTCATAAAACAAAGATCCCCTAAAAAATACACAGACTTTATATATATGACTGGACTAAGAGCTGTGTCCTTTAGGCCAAGCTATAAAGACTCCTGCTTTGTTTCTGTGTATGTCTGGATGAATACCAAAGTAAATAATAAGGAAGTCTCCAAGTTCTGGATTCAGATATCTACTATTTGCAAAGATCGACCTTTTGAGAGTTGGAGATTTCAAGTTAGTCCACAAAATAGGATTTGGCACATGGTATATTTAGCAAAGCCAATGTGGATGCTAGATTTAAGGACTGTAAATAAGTAGTAGAATTTATCCTTAAGCATTTTTATAAGCACCAGTATATCATAAGATTTCTTGCATGGAAATGTAAAATTGTTTCATGCTGCTTTTGCTGGTATTTGGAACGAATAGAGTTATGCAAGTAAGGCATATTTTGCTTGCAAGCCCTTATTGAAATCTTAAATTTTCCTTGGAGATTTTTCAGACTCCCAATTTCACAGGATTTGTTTAGTCAGTAGGGGTTTGTTGTGGCAAAAACATCAATGCCTTTTACTAAGCTTCTCTCCGGATTTTGTCAGGAGTTTACGACAATGTCTCTGGAATGCACGGAGAACCATAGCACAGTGAGCATCACAAGCTAAGGTCAGTATTTAATGCGTTCAGGATGATCCTGTTAATCCCACGGTTTTTGGTTAGCTTCTGCATTATTGATGAAAATTTCTACTGAAGTTTATTTAGCATAACTATTAGGGCTGCGCTGAAACAATCTGAAAGCAGAAAACTTTGGGAACATTTAAAAACCTGAAATTGGGTACAAATTTTGGAAGTTGCCACTGGCTAAAATTGAACTCCATGGTAGATTGTAGAAGAGTGTTGGAGAATTCTTTGGGTAATGCCCAGCTTTGGGCCTGGTGGTCAGAGTGCCTTACTAGCATGCAAGTTCAACCCCACTCTGACTGCAGGTAACCTAGAAGCCACGCTGCCTACTGCTTCTTTTCCATTTTACTTCCAGCAAGTGTGGGCACAGAGCAATTGCTGTTTCACCAAAGGGCAAAATATATTCCTAAACTGTGTATAAGGACCAAAAATCACAGTGACATAGCTGTACATGACATTTAAGGACATAAAGCAAAATAGGATTTAGTTCAACCATTTGTTCATCTACACTAAGCAATTTACAACAGAATATAGTGGCATTGAACCAAAAAAAGAGAAGGCAGCTTGATGAAACTCCTGCCATCAAAGCAAGTCCAGAGTAGATGCAGAGATTTTGCTCATTTAGATAAGGAAACAATTGATATCAGAACAAGTCACATGGTAATGTTCATGTGCTTGCAATTGTGCCCTGCAGCATTTGGTCCTTGTCCTCATCCTCCCATTCTCTTCTCAGTCCATCTTTAGGAGGGGATGGGGAAGTTATAGCTGACACTACAGTTGCTGCTAGTGCTGCTCTAAAAGCTGCAGCTAAAACTACTTGCTAAGGAAAAAACCCAGAATGTCAGAATAATATGTAAACAGAACACAATACACTTTACCTTCACCCAAGTTCCCTGGCAGCAGTTAGGCTCCACAGTTAGGCTCCAACATGATGGCAAACTCTCCCTTGACCAGACTGTTCCCTTGACCAGACCACATTACCTGTCCATCAAACCCAGCAAATATCAGAAGTCTGAGCATCTTCTTGCATGTCTGTCTACACATGCACATGCTTACTGCACAGTAAACTTTGCTACTCACAAGTACATTTGCTGCCTGCAATGCAAGTAACAAATTTACTCATGAATAGTTACTACTCAGTAACACATGTGTAAATGATAACTGGGAGCAAATTTGCTGCCAGTCAGCCCTGTCACTAGGGGACCAAACTCATTACAGCCCCAGGGCTGCAAGTCTCTCCTGCCCCAGGGCTGAGTTGCCTCTGCAGGCATTTTGAGCCCCTAGGCACATGTACAGGAAGCCTGGGGCAACTGCTAGTCTTTGCTAGCTACCTGTGGCAGACCTGTGGCAGACTGCCAGTGGCTACCTGTGGTAAACTGTATGCACCCTGGTGCCACTGCCTGGTACTGCAGTGCAGCACCACTGCCAGGGCTGTGCTGTCCAGGTCTGCAGGGTGTTGCAGGCTCCTGCCAGGCCTGCCAGCACTCGGGCCAGCTGTAGACAGTTCCTGGCCACTGAGACCAGCTCCAGCTACCTACAGCCACCCCACAAAAGCCTGCCGACAACCTGCAGGTGCTGCAGGATATGACTTTATCACATGACTTTTAGTCCCACGTTGTGCCCCTGCACTGGGTACTGTAGGCAACTGCCCGGGCCCGGCAGCACAGGAACAGCTGTGTGGAGGCCCAGAGATCTGGCACAGGAACCCTGATGGCATCATTGCCAATGCCATACACCACTTCCTGGGGCCCCAGCTGGTCCATGGAGTAGACTGGCAACCTTGTGGTGCTGTGGTGTGAGGTGGAGGTGCAGTGGCAGTTCACATGGGGTGGGACTCCAATGCCCACATCTATGAGGGGCTATCAGGCCAGATGCAGGAAAACAAGCATAACTGATTGGTGTGACAGTGCCACATAAAAGTCAAGGCCTTGCAGGCACAGTGGCCTTTATGCAGCAGCTGACTGAAATTCTTGTGCCCTAGGACTCAACCCACAGCCATACTATATACTGCAGCATGGGCAGTCTCCCTGAGCCCCTGCTCCAGCCTGGCACTCATGGTGATGTATCTCTGGGGGAGGGCCCCTCAGGCTACCAGCAGCCTGTTCCACTGAGCTCCCCACCCCCAGCCTCCACCAGCAGCTTGGGAAGCCTAGGCCAACACCTAATCCAACAGCTGTGAGACCTTAGCCCCAGCCACAAGGTGCAGCCAGCCATGTCCCCACTGGCCACCAGCAGCAACAGCTCCTCCCTGAGGGAGACCCCTGCCTGGACACCCAGACACCATGCCCCTCTGACTGTTGAGTCCACCAGGATCTGTACACCATTGCCACCAGCCAGGACTGACTGAAGCCACCATCTGAAGAACACGTGTGTTTTCTTCCAGGTTGGTGAACCTCCTTCAGCGGGCTTTAAACTAGGCTTGCCGGGGGAGGGGGAAGATGAGGGCGGTGGAGACCTTGAACTGCCAGGCCTTGAGACAGCCAATGAGCCCGGACCGTCG
>JAGPOW010003648.1:78319089-78443347 GCA_030014935.1 Caiman crocodilus
TCTGACCCCGGTGCTCTTTCCTGCCAAGGCAGGGGGTCGGACTAGATGATCTGCCCAGGTCCCTTCCGACTCTAGACACTATGACTATGACACTATAACACATTAATTCTGGCAGCAATGTCCTCCTTGTTTGTGGGGCAGGGGCAGGGACATGTAGTGCAGCAACAGGTTACTCTTCAGGTGGTGGCAGAGTTTGCAGGTTTGTCCTCTACACAATTGAAACTCAGAGTCCCATGCCAAGTTCACAGGTGCACCCAGGGCACCATGGCAATCAGGAGCAGCAGAGCTTAGTGGGTCCTAGCCAGTGGCTGCCTGGGCCTAGGCCTGCCCAGCCAACTTACCATGGTCCCTGGGCATCTGTGTACATACGACCCTCAGTGTCAGGCCAGACAGCTCATGGTCCTCTGGTACAGAGCATCTAACCTCAGAAATGTTGCAAACTCTCAAAAACAGCTTCTTTCTCATGGCTCTGCAGGCCCTGCAACTGCACACAGGGGATAGGCACCAGTTGGCAGCTAGGATGCACCATCAAGGTCACTATCAGCCTTGGCCAGGGCCCTACAGATGCACGAACTCTGGCAGCACAGGACCGAGCACCGGACCTGGCCACTGGACCAGCTAGTCACAGTAGCCGAGGAGCACCTGGCAGACTCACGGGCCTGGCGTATGGAGGATGTTGCCCATGGGGAGGCAAGGGGTTGGTGCGAGGACGAGAGGCACTGGTGGAGGGACCAGGAGGACCAGGAGTTTGGCGACAGGCTCCTGGCCCTAGAGAAGAGGCACATGGAGGCCCTGGAGTAGCAGGCTGCCCTGGTGACCAGAGCAGTGGAGACCATGGAGGAGGACCACTGGGTGTTGGACACCATCCTGGCCCTGGCAGTTGCCTTCATACCACCCACTGCTCTGCTCTTGGCTGCAGCCCCACCTGCCCCCTGGCAGCCGCCCACCACTCAACAGCAGGACCCCTCAAGGGCCTTGACTGAGGTGCAGCAGCATCTCCATTGGCCTGGAATTCCTGCCCCAGCCCCCATCTTAGGGTTCTCAACACCCAGCTCCCCTGCCCAGGCCCAGCCGTGCTGTTCACACCGGTTCCATGTGGTTCCACACTAGGTGCCCTCACCCTATGGTCCCCCACCCTAGGAAGGCACACACAGCACACAGTGTAAATAGTCTGCACATGAGCCATCAGCGTGTTCTCTAGCCAGCAGGGCAAACAATACTTTGGCATGCATCAACTGATGCATCTCAAGCAAAACCAAAGAAGTGATTCTTCCACTTTACTCAGCATTGGCGAGACTGCAGCTGGAGTACTGTGTCCAGTTCTGGGCACCACACTTCAACAAGGATGTGGAAAAGCTTGAGATAGTCCAGAGAAGAGCCATCCATATGATCAGATACTTGCAAGGCAAACCATACGAGGAAAAGCTGAGGGACTTGGGTCTCTTCAGCCTAAAAAGGAGAAGGCTGGTAGGGGACTTGGTAGCAGTTTACCACTACCTAAGGGGAATACATCAAGGTCTCATCAAACAACTGTTCACCAGGGCACCCTTGGGGAAAATCAAGAGTAATGGCCACAAACTCCTGTAAGATCATTTCAGGCTTAACACGAGGAAGAACTTCTTCACAGTTAGATTATCCAGACTGTGGAATAAACTCCCTCCAGAGGTGGTGCAATGACCTACCCTAGAAATCTTCAAGAGGAAACTGGACAGTCACTTTGCTGGGGTCACTTGACCCCAGTTGTCTTTCCTGCCTAGTGCAGGGGGCTGGACCCAATGATCTTGTGAAGTCCCTTCCAGCCTCTTGCAATCTATGATTCTATTTTTCTATGAAGAGAGTACTTTATTGGTGGTGGATAGGGTGGAGAGGGTCTGTGGGGAGAGGGAGATGGGATCTTGTGCGGGGGAAGGGAGGGGATGGGCTCTCTTGTGGGGAGGGAAGAAGGATGTGGGGCCTGTGTTTGTAGAGAGGAATACAGTACTTTTCTAAGAACTGTCTGCAGTGAGTGTGATGCTGGAGGAGCACAATGGGGTGGGGATCCATGGGTGGCTGTTCAGGCAGACTACAGTGGGGAGTGTAGGAGGAGAATGGTCAGTCAACAGCCAGTATCTGTCATGCCCAGTTCCCTAACACCTGCTGGTGGGTGAGCAGCTCACCTGGGGCCTTGGTGGGGGGATGTTGGCTGAAACTATGACCTGGGGGATGTTGGCCTCAATGACCTCAAGGCAGGTGGTGAGGGTGCACCAGAGTCCCTCCAGGTGGTCAAAAGTACACTCCATGAATGTGTGGGTCCAGTTCAGACACTGTTTGAATTATGCCTAGCAGGGGTCCCCAATGAGGAGGGGCGGGACCACCACTGCACCCAGCTGGAGACCTGGCACCCCCGGTCATAAATGATGCATGCCCCTGGAAGCCGGGGGGGCACGGCGACTACCTGCAGGTGGTGGTGGTGGTGTCAGCAGCGGGGGTGTGTTGGCAGTGAGCAGGGACTGCCCTCAGGCAGCCACAGTGGTGTCGGCAGTGAGGTTGGGCTGAGTGGGGACTGCTTGCAGCCACTGGTGGCCACATCAGCAGTGACAGGGGGGTGGCAACTGCCCACAAAATCCAGCAGCAGTTTCGGCAGCAGCCAATCTTGGGGGGGCATGTTCCCTCCTGTGCCCCCTATGCGTTGCCTATGCCTCCAGCACATCCTGGAGGGCACCACACACCTACAAGACAGCCTCTTCACTGGTTGCTTTGGTCATGCTGAAGAGGTGGCCCACATAGCGGAGACTGGTAGGCATGGGTTGAGCAGGATGATGGCCAACTGGTCTCTGCAGGGAAGGGCTGCCACATGGTGGTGGTCTGCCACTCCAGATGCAGGCAGATCTGTTCAAGGCACTCCTAGAAGGTGGCCTGGGGCATCCAGAATGACTTCTACCACTGCTCATCATCTTAGGTAGTCTGGATAACATGCAGCCACCAGTCCTGGTTGGCTGGGTGGGCCCAGGAGAACATGGATGACCCTGGTGGTGTCCAGGAGTGCACTGTCTGTGTCCCTGCCATGGTCTGGTGACAGTACAGGATCCAGGTGGCAGCAGTGCAGTGCCAGGGGCCTTGGAAAGTGCAGCGAGCCAGGCCAGCTGGCCGTGTTGTGCAGGGGCACTGCCGAGGCCAAAACTGAACTGGGCCAGGTGGTGGTCCCCATGATGGTCCAGCAGGGTGAATATGGTGGTGAGCAGGAGCCTGGGGCTATGGTCATCACTCCTGAGGCCAGGCGCTGGAGCAGCCATGGCACAGTAGGCAGAGGCTGTGGCAACAGAGCTGCCATGTGCTGCCACTGAATTCAGCATGCTGCTCCAGGCCAGGAAAGCAGGTGGCCCAGGAACAGCATGCAGGGCTGTCTTTTAAACATGGCCCCCAGCCACAGGTAGCTGCAGCTGGAGCCTCCAGCTCCCCTTGGCAGTGGCAGGGGGCTGGTGCAAGGCTGGCTGGGATGGGAGCAGATTACTGCCATGAGCAGCAAATCTGCTTCCACTTCCCTGAATGTGTACATGCCTGCCTAGGGATGGGTTTACTCTAAAGTAAATTAATATAGAGTAAACCCACCCTGTAGCATTTGCATGTGTAGATGCACACAGTGAGTTGCAGGTTTAATGAGATGTTATGAGACTGGAGAAGTATCTACATCTTTAAGCAATCTCTGTGCATTATATATCAATTGGGCATGTCTACACATTCATTAATGCACTTTAGGTAATGCACATTAAATCAAGTACCTTCATTGTGAGGTACTAGAAAAATGCACATTTGCCTATTTTAATGTGCATGGGTTTTCTGTGACACTTTAATGCACATTAAAATAGGCTAATGTGTATTAAAGCACTTGCACATGTGAAGACCCACAATATGTTGCATTTTGGGTCAAATTAAGTTTTGCCATAGCATGGGACCAATGATAAACCAATTCAGGAACCTGGAAAGAAGGACAGCCAAAATATTAAGAAGAGAAATAGTACATTTTTGGTTCTTTCACATAAGTAATATTTTGTGAGTCCAGATTTTTTAGTAGTTTTTTTCTATAAAAATCTTTCATCCAGAATTTGTGCTCAGGGTGTCAAAATAATTTGAATATTTATATGGCTAACAAGAACGTGTCATATTTCACTTTCAGAATAAAATATTGTTTTGGACATTTAAGCTCAGGATTCAGGGTGTAAACATCAAGATGAGACCTAATGATTGGGGTAGATTATTCACTACTGTTTTAGAATTTCCATCCCTACCTCTGCAGTAGTGGTGAGTGGCAAAGGAAGGAAGGAAGGATTCTACTCCCTGGATCTTGGATTAGATCAAGTCTGACAACTCCTATGTTCTTGTATTGGACCTAGATTTCAGGATTACTTGCTTGATTTTACTCTCTGGGGAACCTGGCAGCTCATCAATAATTCATTACGAGTCATGTAAACCTAATTATTTTGTGACAATGTAAATAACAAGCCACTTTAGCCAAATATTTTGTTTGCAGAGCTGCTCTTAAGTTTAACTGTGGCCATCATTGCTTATTGAAACTATATTTTTAAGCAAATTGTTCTTTATATATGAATCTTTAGCACCATCTACTGTTGGATAGTGACTGAGTGATACTCACAGATTTCACTGTATGCTGAGTGTCACTATAGAAAGCAATTTAGCTGTTCACATAGTAAAAGCTGGAGGTGCTGCCAACCATTAGCTAATTTGATCCCTTACATTTTCCATTCTTGCTGAATACAAATATATATTGCAGCAATAAATGCAAAGGGCTTTCCATAGTTCTGAATTTAAAAATCTGATTTTCAAAGTCTGAACATTAGAATTAATACAGAGGCATGAGTTTCTTAGGGTGATATATGTTGTTCAGTGGTCACATGCCTTCTCTGCTATGCAGGGGACCTGGGTTTGATTTCCAGACACATATAGCTATGGCCATTGAATACCTTGCCTTTGGATTCTGTCTCAGTGGTTTAAAGGAGGGATGGAAAGCATAGGCAGCCAGCCACTGCTCCTGCCTAGACATATGCATTGATAGTCCTGGTGACCTTTTACTCATACGCTATGATCTAGAAGTATCCATGGTTGCCTACTATGTAGTTGTGAAAAATAAGTCAAGCTTTCAAATGCAAGGCATTCTTTATCTTGGAGTAGGTTAGGTGAAGAAGATGATTTCTCAGTTTTTCCAAAGTTCTCCTGCACAGTTGTGTTGCATGTCTGGAGTTGTGCATGTTAGCTAGAGGATTATAGATGATATGGTTCTTGCACAGGCTTATGGAGTAGCTTTGGTGTATAAGATAGTTTCTCAGTTTTTCTGAAGTTCTCCTGCATGCACAACACACACAATTTCATATATGCAACACAACTCTGTAGGAGAACTTCAGAAAATTTGAAAAACCATCTTCTTCAGCTAACCTACTCCAGGGCAAAGAATGTCTTGCATTAAAAAACTTGCCTAATTTTATCCCAAGTACATAGTTGGTCTAAAAAAAGATATCACTCTAAGAAATTCTTGCTTCACATAATTTCTGGACCAGCATGGCCACAGTATCATTCTTACACTAGAATTAACTGATTGATTCTTAGGGTGGTATCTTTTATTGGATCAACTATGTGGTTAGGATGAAGTTAGATAAGCTTTTGAATGCGAGACAGTCATCTTCAGGTCTTTGATCATGGGAACCCAGGTACAGTATAGTGTGTGCTATATACTACTGTAGATTGATTATTCAGTCTTCCAGTGAGCATCAGGAAATGGAGCCCAATGTGTCTATTAGCAGCAAGAAACATAATACACAGCAGTGAAAATCTAGCAGTTCAGGAGCTTATTGATAAAGACTGAAAGAGTAATCAAATATAGTTTCAATGGAGGAAATGACTACATTAGTGGCAAAATAGAGAGGGACTAAAAGCACTAAAATTGTGTATCATTTGGATGTATTTACATAGCTGTAGTGTACTAGGCTTCATGCAGGATGTTACTGCCAAGATCAAGTGCATTTGTAATCACTGTACACTACTCTTTTGATCATACACTGTGTCCTTATTGGTTAGAGGCTTGTGCTCCCTAAGATACTACCACAATCCCCTGTATGGGCGGAGGAGGGAAGGTTCAGACTCCAGAAGAGGGGATGCCCTTTTCGGACATATTACAAACAGGGTTGGCAGCAGTGGTGCAAAGAGTAGGTACAGATGTGAAAACCATCTAAAAGGAAAGTAACAGCATAAAGCAATGGATTTATAGGGCTGTGCGACGCTTCGGGTGCTGATTCAATTCAATTCAGAGATTTGGCAAGATTCAGTGACCAAATCTCTGAATCTGAATTGAATCAGGAGACCAATTAAAAGGTCTGAATTGATATGAAGCTCTTTGAATCAATTCGGAAAATATTTGGAGAGCTTCAGTGATTCAGGCAGTCCCTGATTACTACGGCAGGGAGCTGGACCCAGACTTCATGCTGGTAACTTGGGGACAGGGACTGTACAAGGGAGGAGGGAACCATGGAGACCCCCACCAGGCCCCATCCCCTGCCTGCTCCCACAGCTCGCCTGAGTGCTCCCTGAACCACACCTGTCCCCAACTTCTGGTTCTTTAAAAAAAAGCCCCCACTTACCAGCTGCTGCCAGGCAGGGGGGCAATCCCCACTGCCCCACGCTGCATGGGGGGTTCTACTATGAGCCTCCCATCACCTGCCCACTCTTCCAGCCCCCCATGGCTGCCCCACTTGCCCCAGCTCCCAGCCCTTTAAAAAAGCCCCCATTCACTAGTTGCAGCAGCCTTGGGACTTCTGGGGGCTCATGGCAGAGCCCCCCATGCAGCATGAGGCAGTGGGGATTTGCCATCCCACCTGGCAGCAGCTGGTGAGTGGGGGCTTTTTTTTTTTTTTAAAGAGCTGGGAGCTAGGGTGGGCAGAGCAGCCATTGACAGGGCTGGGAGAGTGGGCAGGGGATGGGACTGATTCAGTGATTCAGCCAGTTTGGCAGTGGCTGAATCTCCAAATCAGATTTGGCCAAATCAATTTGGGACAGTGATTCAAATCACCGAATCTGTCCCCTGAATTGGCCAAATCCAGATCTGAAGCAAATACTGGCCACTTCACACAGGTCTAATAATTTGTGCTTGTATCTTTTATAATATTGTTGTACTAACGTAAAACCCATGTATGGAAGCGCCTAAGGTGGGGTGCACGTTGGGTGCTGTACCATCTGTCCCATGTAGGGCCCCTTCCCTAAACTCTTCTGCCACGTCTTGGTGTTATTGAATGAGGGGAGGGGTTCAGTGGAGATCCTCTTTCTGGAGGACCCCAGGGATGGTAGTACTCACAGTCTTGATGCGATGTTCCACAGGGCTCTACTGCCCCTACACTCTGTCCACTTGCCATCTGATTGGTGCAGCCTGCATCGTCCAGCCATGCCCAGCAAGCCCCGATTTTCCTGGGGACTGGAGTTGGCGGAAATTCCTACGGGCTAGCCTGGCTGTTAGGGCAGCTGAAATCTCAGCCTAGATTGCAGCCAAGCTAGGCTTTGGTTTTCTTTTTTTTTCTTCTGGCATCCTCCTCCTCCCCTCTGGGAGGAACGCTTCTAATGAATCTCTTAGAAATTAGACGCTGGGGGGTTATGGAATTGGTTCCTCCTTCTTGGTCTAATGCTGGCCCTGAGCCAGCTACAATGCTCCTCCCGGCCACTGGAGATTCACCAGGCAAGGCATGTTCCCCTCTGGCATGATCCCTCTCCTCTCTCCCCAGCCAGGTTCCGGTGGGTCTTTTGAATCTTCCCATGGCGGCTGTTTCCTGCCCCAGGAACAGCTGATTAAACAGCTGGTGTAACGCCAAATCGCATGGCCACAGCCACAACTCCAGCTCTGCTCCCAGAAGTAAGTTTCCCCGGGAGTGGGTGGGGGTGCTGCCTGTGCGGCTTGGGGCCCGCAGGGTCTGCCCCATCCCCTTCAAAAGTCTGTGGGGGTTCTCACTGTCACAGACCTCCCCCCTTAAGTTGCCTTGTGGCATCTGGACCCCTTGTATGGCTTCCCAAAGGGCCTGATGTTCCTTCTTATGTGTGTGGCGAGCTTTCTTGGCCAACTCCCCTGGGCTGCCACATCTAGAGACAAAATCTGCTACAAAATAATCTTTGCTGAGGTGGTGCACTACTGTAAACTTAAAAGGTTGTAGAGCCAGAGCCCAGCGAGTAATATGGGTGTTTTCAATTTGTTTCCTTGTTAGCCATTTTAGTGAGGCATGATCTGTCACCATCAGGAATTCCCACCCCATCAGGTAATACTTAAAATATTCTATTACCCAACGTATCGCCAGGCACTCTCTTTCGATTGTGGCATACCTGGTTTTGGCATGGCTGAGTTTACAGCTGGCAAAGGCGATTGGGTGCTCATCTTCCCTACATCTTTGCAGTAACATAGCCCCTAGGGTGTTGCCCAATGCGTCTGCCTGCAATATAAAAGGGGCAGAAGTAAGCCTCTTCTACTGTGAAGTTATCACCACTGAAGATTTCATAAACAGAGTCTGTAATAATATTGCTTTTATTAACAGCAGTAAAAATACTCATAGTTTCAGCATAAAGTTCTGTGATTTCTGACAAAACTGAACAAATGTAGCTTCAGTTTTAATATATTAAGAATTATTACTTGAAGCATTTGAGGAGAGTTGGGACATGAAAAGAAGTACGTGAAATATAGCCTGATTAGTTAAGTATGAAAGGGAAAAAATTGTTCCTATAGCAAGTTATGCTTCCTCCTACTCTCAGTAAGGAATGTGGTCAGTCAAAAAAAAATTACATCCCCTAGTCATTTTATCCCAGACAAAATTAAATGAAGGGAGTAGGCAAAATTACTTTTACTAATAGCCTCGCTTTTTCTCTTGTAATGCCATAAATGTGATCCAGCTGCTAGTCTGATTACTGAAGTTATTGCCATTGGACAAGAGAAAAGATACGTTGCTTTAGGGAATAAGAGAAAGACACAAATGTAGTATGGAAATAGGAGCTGTAGGGTGTGTCTATATGTGCATTAATATGCCTTTGCTACTGTGCATTAAGTTTAGTACCTCTAATATGAGGTAATACATACATTCATAAATTGTTAGGGGCTGGAAGGGACCTTATAGACCATCAGGTCCAGTCCCGCTGCACTAGGCAGGAAAAGACAACTGGGGTTAAGCGACCCCAGCAAGGTGACTGTCCAGTCTCCTTTTGAAGAGTTCCAGGGTTGGTGACTACACCACAATTGGAGGGAGTTTATTCAACAGTCTGGGCACCCTGACTGTGAAGGAGTTTTTCCTGGAATTGAGCCTGAAGCAGTCTTCCAGGAGTTTTTATCTATTGCTCCTGGTCTTCCCCAGAGGTGCCCTGGTGAACAGCTGTTCCCTAAGTTCTTGATGTACTCCCTTGATGTAGCAGTAAGCCACTACCAAGTCCCCTCTCAGCCTTCTCATCTGTAGGCTGAAGTCCCTCAGCCTCTCCTCGTATGGCTTGACTTGTAAGTCCCCGATCATACAGGTGGTTCTTCTCTGGACCCTCTTACGTTTTTCCACGTCCTTGTTGAAGCGCAACACCCAGAACTGGACACAGTACTCAAGCTGCGGTCTCACCAGTGCGAAGCGTGGTAGGAGTATCTCTTTGTTAGTTTTGTATGAGATACAATGGTTAATGCATGCTAGCGTGGTGTTTGCCCTGCTGGCCACAGCATCACACTGCCAGCTCATGTTCATGTGATGGTTGATCACTACCCCTAGCTCCCTTTTGGCTGCAGTGCAAGTCAAATTCTCGCCTGCATAGAAGAGAAATTGCAGGATCAGAGCCAAATGAATGTAAATCTGATCTAACTTAATTTTCTATGTAAGCTAGATGTTATTAATTTACCGAGGTTGATTTGATTTTTAAACAAATCACTTTATGATCTTTTCAAAATAGCCCTCCCATTATATTGGAAGAGTAGCAATAAGCAGGAGACGCAACAAAAATACAACCACCACAGCCAACATATTGTATCATCAAATAAAGAATGAACTCAGCTCATTAAATGGAAAAGGTGTTCATGAGACTGTAATTCAGCAGATTTTAAAAGTTTAAATTAAACTTTCATCAAAAATTGTCTGTTCTGACAAAATTTGTGTGAAAAATTGTTTGTGTCAAAATATTCTGGTTTCACAATATTTTCCATACTACTACCAACGTTTTTCAACAACTTTCTAACTGCAAACTGAGTTTTTCCATACATGACAATGTTAACAATGAACAAAAATTGGATAAATATTGCTGAAAATGTCATACAAAATCATAAGGTGATTTTCTTTCAAAGCAATGAAGGAGGAAGTTTCCAAATTCTAATTTTTTTCACAAGATTATTCCTGTTTTTTCCAGCCAGCTCTAATTCTAATTTAGGGCCAGACTGTGGATTTGAATTCCTGGCTGCCTCTGACAGTAATGCCAAGGAGCCAGCCTACAGGAATTCTGGCTAACTTCAGAGGGTGCACACACTGGAATGGACATCTGCCATACTGACATGGGGTCAACGTGCAGGCCACCCTCTGCTCCAAAGCAGTTATGCTGATCATTATCTTCACTAGAGTCTTTTAAGAATAGGTCAAACAAGTGACTGTCTGAGATGGCATTGAAATATTTATCTTGCCTCAGTGCAGGGGGAAATACTAGATGGACTCTTGCAGTCTCTTCCAGCCCTATAAGTCAACACTTAACCAATGCTGTGCTTGATTCAGCCAGCTATAAAAGTAGATATATACTGTTTCCGCCATCTAGCAAGCAACATACTTATTTGTTGGGTTTTTTTAAATTAGTCTGCATTCTAGGGGAATAATTGGTTGTTGAATGTCCACATGCACAAGGTAGTAAGTGTTTCTCTCTCTCTCCCCATCTGTCTTACTGTCAGTTTGTGACCATTTGTCTCAGATAAGGCTCTCACCACAGCTATCCATACCTTGTCACCTCCATTCAGAAGTACTACAATGCCTTCCACTCAGTACTACTTCTGCAAAACATTTTAGCGAGGGCAGTATATGGCTATTCTCTTCTTCCGCACTGTTTCATAAATGGAGCGCATTTCGGCCATGTTGTGTAGACTGCACTGGCCTTCAGATCATCACAGGTGCAATTTAAGTTGTTCGTTTTGAGTTACAAAACCCCTCTGTCAATCTCAGTCATTGATCAGTCTGTCTTTTTTGGAGATAGCCTTCACCAAGCTAACTCAGGTAGTAAGAATAGGTTAGCCATGGCAGCATAGAATGAAATGCAGGCTCAAAGCCCACTTGTAAAGCTGGACAAGCAGTCAGGTGATAAGCCCATGCTGAACTCCATGCTGCCACAATTAAGCTGCTACTAGTGTCCAAATCAGTTCACTTAAAGCTCACCTATGTATATGTATATCATTTTGGGTGCACCTACATGTGCTATTAATGTGAATGAGTACGGAGTTTATTGCTCCTGGGCGCCCCATTTACTCGTGCACCTGGGACCACAGCATGTTGAGCCAGTTTGGAGCAGCCCCAGCTGGCAGTCCACCCAAGGAGTCAGCCTGCTAGCCTGGGGCTGCTCTGACCCAGCTCAATGTGCTGCAGAGGGGCTGGCTAGGGCACAAGTAGGGTGGCTATTTGCCTGGTTTTATAGAGGACAGTCCGGTTTTCTGGTCCCCTGTCCTCTATTGATATGAAACCAGATGCCTTTATATCCTCTATTTTTCAGCACTTGGCACCCCTCCTCCCCAACCCTGCGACTGCCCCTGCTGCAGCTGCCTGCGGGAGCTCTCCTCTTGGCCTGCCACCGCCACCACTGCAGGAGCTCCCTGCTCACCGCTGCAATGCCCCTGCCACCAACATTGCTACCACTGCCTGCAGGAGCTCACTGTGCCCCCCAGCCTCAGGAGGCATGCAGCTTTTATGGTGGTGGGGACAGGTGCACTAAATGCAATTGTCCTGTATTCCTGAGGTACCTCCATGGCCACCCTAGGCACTAGCCTGTTCCAATGTGGGGCTAGCTGGCAGGCAGCCCCCACACTGAAGCACCCTTGTGCCCCAGCCAGCGGCATCAGTGTGAACATGTGTGTTGTGGTGCACTAAATAATGGTGCCACAGGACAGTACTTATGTTTACAAGTACTAACCTATGGCAGAGTTAATTACTACTAGGACCACACATATAGACGCTGAGGCTTTACAGTGTAGCTAATTAGGCAAATCCACCGTAAACATCTCATGTATTTGAGCCTATTGAGATGTCCTTAGATCTAAAAGGCTGTTAGCTTCGTATTCTCAGCAGAAGACACTTGAGGTAAAATCTGCATCATTGTCTCAGTCTGCAAGAGTATGATGCAAGAGTTCCAGAATTGCTCAAGGCCTATCCATTTATCCTGATCTGATCTGTGACAAAGTTATATCCACAAAAGGTGTCTTGTAGTGCTACAGTTTGCACGTTTCCACACAAAAACCCCACTCTTTCTGTCTCCTGAATAAAAGCACTTTCCCGAATGACATAAGCCCTCTGCCAACATACAGCTGCTGGCATAAAGCCACTTGGAAGCACTCCAGCAACACTGCAATGCCGGCAGCTGTAAGCCCTGGGCCCCAACCCACAGTGCACTCTATTATCTGCTGGCACAGCCTCTCGCAGTGAAGACACAAGCCACCGGTCAAAGCAGCGAAACATATATGTTTCCCAGCGACACAGCAGTGTTGGCAACTGCAAACCAAAGAAGTTGGGGTGGTATAGGATTCCACTGTAGACATGGTATTAAATTTCCTTAGAAGGTTTCACTTTTCTCCTCCATTTTTGTTAGCAAAGGACTTCGTTTTCATATTACTTTTTTTTTTAGATGGTGTGAATTTAGGTTAATCCACCTTCTCTACATGTGTTAATTAGTTGTGCAATCCTAGCGTGTCATAATAAGCAAACTACATAAACCAAATAAATACAGACCACCTTGAGTTAGGCTACCAAAGGATAGCCCTAAATAAATGAAAGCATATTAATGGTCCTAACAAAATCAGGATGGATTATTTTCTGCTTGGAATTCTCTGTTTGGAACTCCCCTGAATATTTACAAGCTTGCACTATCTTCAAAATGGTTAATTGTGCACACTGTTATAGACTGAAGGTTTTAATCCAGAACATGCCTTAATAACATAATTAAATTTCTTTTGAGAATTGTTTGGTATGGGGCCCAAGCAGCCCAGTTCAGTTCTGGAACCAAACTTTTATGAGTTATTAATGATCCCATTTGTCTTGCAACCAGCCTTGTGCAACTGTACCTGTGCAACTGCTTGTTTCCTTAGGAAGAGAAGTGTATGATTTGATAAATGAATCATGGAAATAGAAGATACAAAAAGACACAATGTCCCCTGGACCTATCTGCTAGGACATAAAAAGATTAAGTAAAATATAAATGGACTAGATCACTTAGTTTGGTGAAACTCAGAGAAATGGGATGTTGGTAGGGGGTAGATAAATCCTTGAGCTGGAAGTTACCAAGAGAAAGATGATCCCCTTGGGAGCTGGAAAGCAACATGATGGATGTATCTACACATGCACATTCACTGCACAGTAAATGAAATTGCTGTGCAATATGGGTGCATGTCTAGACATGCATGCCTGCACTGCGTAGTACATATGGCAACTTATGCCAAATTTACACCATCATACAGATAGCAAATTTATGCACAGTTACTTACACAGTAACTCACATGTAGACATCTCACTGTACAGTAGCACTGTGTGCATGGACTGACGTGTGACTAACTTTAGTCCCAAGCCGGTCCATGCACAGTGTTAATGCGTTTTAAATGCCTGCACATGTAGACACTGCCCTATTCCTATTTATTGTGTAGTAATTTACTGTGCAGTAAATTTAAGCTGGCGTAAATGCATTTGTAGACGTGCCTGATATGTCTATACTTCCACATATCATCAGCTATTCTCCTTCCCTTGCCCACCTCTATGGCAGTATGAACTAAGAGAAAAGCAGATAGCACAGAGTCAGCTATGCAGATTAATAGTACCAACTGTGTGTCAGGGAAATCCCCAGCTGCCCAAGTAGGCTACATTTCTGGCTACTTGTTCTGCCTGAGGGTGGTGCAAAAATCAGGCTCTGTGATCTTTTTCCTTTTGAAGTCATAGTAATTAAGTCTTAGCAAAAGATGGTGCTCAACCCCCAGGAGGCTGAAATTCAGTAGCCTGTGCTCAGCAGATAACAGCCTGGCTGTCCAGAAGACCAGAAGCCAGCTGAAGTTGATACTAGCAAATGAAGGAGGAGCCATGAAGAGGGCTTAACAATTCCAAAAGGGAAGTGCAGGAAGGTGAGTAATGTTGCAGAAAAGCACAAGGCTAGATAAACTCCTTCCCTAAAGGCAGGCAATAGGTTTTGTGTTCTTTGCTTGCTTGTTTACCCTGGTTTAGGTTAATTTTCTTATTAGGACAGTGAGGCGTCTCTGAGAGGAATAAAAACTGTTTTGAACAGGGAACTGAGAGCTAATTGGCCTAGCTAAGGAAGCTGAGTGAGTAACCTGCTTACACTTAGGGTCTGATTGTAACATTGGCACCACCTGAATTTCTAATATAGCAAGGTCATGGGTGCTTTTCTTTGTGTTTTTTATGCCTATTTTAGTCCTCCCTGTCCCATCCCCCTCCACTTCATAAACTGAAAACACTATCTATTTTTAATTAGGGGCTGGGTTTTAAGATCTACCTTTTTGTTCAGCATTCTCATTCAGGTTCTCCAAAGAAGACAGGAGAAGAAAGATGATAAGCACTGTTCAAAACCTGGCCAATAGCATACAACTTGTCATAGAGCCTTCCTACTCAAGCATAAACTGAAGAATGTCTTTTTCTAGAAATCATGTATTCTAAGGCAATGGTGCTCAACCACAGTCAGATGGGTTGCAAATTGGCTGAGGGGCTGCACCCAGAGAGTGGTGGTGGACAGGTCATATTCGACTTGGAGGGATGTGGGCAGTGGAGTCCCTCAGGGCTTAGTCCTTGGGCCCATACTGTTCGACATCTTCATCAGTGACTTGGACGAGGGGGTGAAAATCATCTTGTTCAAATTTGTGGATGACACTAAAATGTGGGGGAAGTGGGCACTTTGGACGAGAGGGACAGGCTGCAACTAGATCTAGACAGGTTACAGGGGTGGGCGGATGAGAACAGGATGGGATTCAATATTGACAAGTATTGAATACTGCACTGGGGGGAGGGGGAGAACCAGCAGCATACCTACAGGCTGGGGAACTCCCTCCTCATCAGTGCAGAGGCAGAAAAGGATCTTGGTGTCATTATTGATTCCAAAATGAACATGGGCCGCCAATGTGGGGATGCAGTCAGTAAGGCTAACTGCACCTTGTCATGCATCCACAGATTCATCACAAGTAAGTCCAAGGAGGTGATCCTCCCCCTCTATATGATGCTGGTCAGGCTGTAATTGGACTACTGCATCCAGTTCTGGGCGCCACACTTCAGGAGGGATGCAGACAGCATCCAGAGGGTCCAGAGGAGGGCCACGCGCATGATCAGGGGGCAGCAAGGCAGGCCCTACAAGTAGAAGCTATGGGACCTGAGCATGTTCAGCCTCCACAAGAGAAGCCTGAGAGGGGATCTGGTGGCCATCTACGAACTGGCCAAGGGGGACCAGCAGGCTATGGGAGAGTCCCTGTCCCCCCAAGCACTACAGGGGGTAACGAGGAATAATGGCCATAAGTTGACCGAGAGTCGATTCAGGCACTACTACTACTACTACTATCAGGAGGCACTACTTCACTGTCAGGTTGGCTAGGATCTGGAACCAACTTCCAAGGGAAGTGGTGCTGGCTGCTACCCTGCGGGGTCTTCAAAAGAAGGCTAAATAATCACCTAGCTGGGGTCATTTGACCCCAGCATTCTTTCCTGCCATGGCAGGGGGTCAAACTTGATGATCTGCTCAGGTCCCTTCCAACCCTACCTACTATGAAACTATGAAACACCTTTGGCTGGCAGGCTGGATGGGCAATGCCTAGTCTGTCTGCAGGCTAGATCTGTCTGCAGGCTAGATCTTGCCACTGGACCTGATTGCATGCCTGGGGCAGGCACAGTGGGCCCCATCTGGTCATGCAGAGGGGGTGAAAGGGTGTAGCCTGGCCCCAATCCAGTCACACAGGAGAAGGAATTTGGCTCAGCCCTGCAGGGGGAGAAGGGAGCATAGGCTGGTCATGATCCAGCTGCAGGGGAGGCAAGGCATGACTTGTCCCTGGCCCAGCTGCAGGAGGGAGGAAGCCTGGTCCCAATCCAGCCACAATGGGCATAGGAGGTGTAGCCCTGGCTCTAACCTGCCACATGAGGCTTGGGTTTTGGGAATTTGGGAGGGGAGAGAGTGACTGTATAAATGCAATGGGGTGGCATTGCTTCCCTGCCACCACGTTTCCTGATGTATGTGGAGCCCCATGGGCCAGTTACAATGGCTTCACAGGCCACATTTGCACTGTGTTTGGGAGTTTGAGCACCCTGGTCTAAGATAAGACTATCTTCCTGCCATGGTTCCTACACCAACTGCAAAACAAGTGCAGACATTTTCTGTACAATCTCCATAGTAGCTAGGGTCAGGAGGGACCTGAACAGATCATCTAGCCTGACCCCCTGCCACAGGCAGGAATGAATGACGGGTTGACAAGACCCCAGACAGGTGATCATCTAACCTCTTTTTTAATTTACCCAAGGTAGGGGTGAGTACCACTTCCCTAGGAAGCTGATTCTAATATTGCCTCCTGATCTCTAACCTAAACCTATTCTCCATCAGCTTATTACCACTGTTCCTCATCACCCTAAGTTGTGCTCGGGAGAATAGGGCTCTTCCTGTTTGCTGATGATCTCCCCTGATGAGCTTGTAGGCAGCCACCAGGTCCCCCCTCAGTCTCCTCTTGCTGAGGCTAAACAGGTTCAGGTCCCTCAGTCTCTCCTCATAGGGCCTGTCCTGCTGCCCTCTCAACAAACAGTTGGCCCTCATCTGAACTCTCTTCAGGCTGGCCAAATCCTTTTTAAAAGTTCGGCACCCAGTACTGGATGCAGTACTCCAATTGTGGCCTGACCAATGTCGCAAAGAGGAGAATGATCACTTCTCTGGACCGGCTTGAGATGCATCTTTGGATGCATGACAAGGTATGGCTGGCCTTGCTGGCTGCGGTCTGGCATTGACAGCTCATGTTCATCTTGGAGTCAGTAATGACTCCAAGATCCCTTTCTGCCTCTTTACTTTCAAGAGGGGAACTCCCTAGCCTGTATGTATGCTGTGGATTTCTTCTCCCAAGATGCAGCACCCTACATTTGTCTACGTTGAACTTCATCCTACTTCTCATCTGCCCACTTTTGTAGTCTGTCTAAATCTAGTTGCAGCCTCTCCCTCCCTTCAAGTGTGCCCATTTCGCCCCACATCTTAGTATCATCAGCAAACTTGGACAAAGAGCTTTTGACTCCCTTGTCCAAGTCGCTGATGAAGTTGTTAAACATTGCGGACCCAAGGACTGAGCCCTGGGGTACCCCATTACTCACATTCTACCAGGCTGAGTATGACCTGTCTACCACTACTTTCTGGGTGTGCCCCTTCAGCCAGTTTTTTACCCAACTGACTGTGTAAGCAATGCCGCAGTCGCTTAATTTATTAATACGAATGGGATGAGAGACAGTGTCAAAGCCTTTCTTGAAGTCTAGAAAAACTATATCCACGGCGACACCATCATCCAAGGATTTAGTTACCTGGTCATAAAAGGCAATCGGGGTGGTCAGGCAGGACCTGCCTTTGATGAACCCATGCTGATTGCCCCGAGTATGATCTCCCCTGCAGGCCCCACCACAGACGTGCTCCTTGATGATTCTCTCCAAGAGCTTCCCGAGCACCACGGTGAGGCTTACAGGCCTATAATTACTTGGGTCCTCCTTCCTCCCTTTCTTAAAAATGGGGACCACATTAGCTAGTTTCCAATCCCCCGGCACCTGGCCAGATGACCACGAATGCTCATACATCTGGGCCAAAGGCTTCGCAATGACCCCTGCCAACTCCCTCAACACCCTTGGATGGAGGGCATCTGGACCTGAAGATTTAAAAATGTCCAGCCCTTCCAGAAGATCCCTAACTACATCTGCTCTGACCCAAGGCCTGACAGAGCTATCCCTGAGATTGTCCCTACCTGTGGCAGGAGGGATGTCTTGGTCCCTGTTCAAGAAAACAGAGGCAAAGAAACTGTTAAAAGTATTGGCTCTCATGTTACAAACAAGGTTACTGCATCTTGCAGGGGCCCTACATTGCCTGGTGCCCTCTTCTTGCTCCCAATGCACTTGAAAAAGGACTTTTTGTTGTCCTTAATCCTCGACACTAGCCTAAGTTCCATCTCTGCCTTGGCCTTCCTAATAGCCCTCCTACACTCACAGGCCGAGGAGTACTCCTCTTCGGTGATAGCCCTCCCTTCCACTGGTTGTACGCCACCCTTTTAGACCTCAGGCATTCCTGAATCTATTTATCATTTCTCAAGAGAATAAGGTACAAGATTTTTCTTTGGTGCCAGGACTAACTAAAAGGAATTGTCCATTCTATTTTAAATAAATTATAAGGGGAAAAAGCAGCAGAGTCATAAGAATAAAAGAGTAATAATACAGAATGGTCATATTCATTGATCAGAGTCCAGTATGCCTGCATGCACACGCAGATGCATATACAAGCAGAGTGTTTTGGAATTCTTCTTTTTGTTTTAGTAATACTAGGTGCATTCACACATGTAATTGAGGCAGAGCAATAAACTCTAGCCCAATTTGCACTGGAGTCAACAGTTCATGGGCACAGCATCTACACCTGTACCCAAGACTGCAGCACTTTGAGCTGGGGCAGAACAACCCTGGGCTGGCAGCAAGCTCAGGGGATCAGCCCTGGACCCAGGGAGGTGGTGTTGGGCAAGAGAGGGGCTGGCTGGGGTATGAGGATGCTACCGTGCTGGGCTAGGTGGCAGACAGCCTCCACGCTTTAGCACCCTTGTGCCCCAGCCAGCCCTTGTCACCATCTACATGTGTGTTTCAGCACACATAAGAACCCCACTGTAAAAATACTGTCCCCAACAGTATTTTATGGCAGGTTTAATTAATTTACTATGCTTTAATACCAGGCACTCATGTACATGGTGATGCTTTACTGCAGAGCGAATTAGTCTATTCCACAATAAAGCACATGTGTAGATGCACCCACTGAAACTCTGTATATGATGCAAAAGGATAGACTGGGAACCAGTATTAAAAATGATCTCTTATGCACAACTAGTAGATTGTCAATGTCAGTCCTCTGGCTGAGCTCTTACTGCTCACACTAAATAGCAGTTTCCAGAAATGTACTACCAAACTATGGCTTGAAGGTTATATGTGCCCATACTTTCTAAATCAGGAGTTTTCAACCTTTTTGGATCAGTGTACCCTGGTGGCCAGACACAGAGCCGGGGGGGGAGGGCAGGCAGAGTGTGGTGTGCAGTCAGATGCAGAGCTGGTGGGGGTGGGGGGCAGCCAGACACAGAGCAAGGGGGGCATGGCTGAATGCAGAGCAGTGGCAGCCACCCTCCTGCATTCCGCTGGTCATGTGGCGGCAGCGTGGGATGGTGCATGCCAGTGCTCCACCCTCACCCACCCATGCATACCCACTAGGGCCTTCTCAAGCACCCCTGGGGGGTGCATGTACACCCAGTTGACAACCCCTGCTCTAAATATTGACCTTGTAAGATAGCAACTGAAGAAATAAGGAAAGCATAATGATTAAGTTCATGTTTCTTCAAATCCTGATTTATGTTACTTTAACTATTATGCTGAAATGTTTAATAAACTAAATAACTAAGCTTCCAAAAAGGGAATCCTAATGGAAGGGTTACAATAATATAGCTACTAGGGGTTCCGTTAGTCAGAAACAGAAGAAAGTCTTCCATTGTCTCATGTAAGAGATGTCCCAAGGGCAAAAAGCTCAGAGTCTATTTGGACAAAATGATAACACTTTCCACTAATGCCATCAGCAAACTGAAGGACCAGCAAAGCAAAGTAAAAAGCATAACTTAACAAACAAACAACCCTAGCACATCACTCCCCCTTCTCTCTACCCCCACAAATTGAAAGTGTAATTCATAATGAATGAAATATTTAAGATGTTGTAACTGCAGAAATCTTTGGAAATTTCGTATCCTTATACAGTTTCTTATTTCACAAAATGTTGAAAAATATCATAGGTAAGAAAATTTACTGCTTCACAATGTGCATGTGGACAAAGCAGTCTGAATTTTAGATTTATTTTTGCATTCATTAAAAGTGTTGCAGATGTGAGACAAAGGGTCTGATTTTGCCATTCTTATATGGAATTAGGATTGGCAAGCCAATCTATGTGCTCGAGCCCATGAAAGCTTCTGCTATGGTTAGTCTATAAGGTGCAAATCTACTCAGCCTTCTAGGTAAGAGTAGAAGAATTGTGCAGGGGCAAAATGAGAAGTTTTCAGCCTTAAGTGTCATCATTAAGCCATATCTAGCCATCACCCTCTCCTCTCCAAGCAAGCCTGGAATCATCACTGATCACTGATCACAGCAGAACTTCAAGCCCAGGGTGCATTGCTCCTCTCCTGAGGAAGAGAACTGATTGAATGAACACAGATCTGTCCTTTGGCACCCTGAAATCAAAGCATTTTGCCAGTAAGTTGCACAGGACAGCAACATTAGACTCAGGGTACCCCTCACTAAACTTGCAGCACCCTTCCATAACTTCTGTGAATTGAGTGGCACCCAATTTCAAAAGCTAATTTATATTTACAGTGCTTGCTTCTTTGCAGGGGGCCTGGCAGTGAGAACAGGGAATCATTCAGGTACAGACAAGCCTGAGCCTGCACTTATCTCCTAACCCCTTTCTTACCTCCTCACACCTTAAAGCACCTGGCAGCACCCTGGTTGAGAATCACTGGGATAGGGTGATTATATACCATGCTTCTGTTCCTCACTTCTACTGCCATAGATGGAAGTGGGGACATCAAGTGACAACAGCAAGGAAGCAATGCTTCTTCCTGCAGTGCCACAAGCCAGACAAAGCCTCCCTGAGACAAAGCCAGTGATAGGATGTGAGGTCCAAGTAATTTCTCTCCCTCTCTCACCTGTCTAGCCACCACTGGTCTTGGCTGGCAGCCCCATTGGTGGACAGTCCTCCCTTAATGAAAGGAGATCCAGAGGCAGCAGCTAAGCCCCCCCAGTAACTTTTCCAATTCTTCTACCAGAAGCGATAGTTTTAGAGATGGACTTTTGTCTCTGTGCAAGGTCAGGTTCTGAACTCAAATCTCAACTCTTCGTCAGCCCCTCTTCCATGGGACTTTCCTGCAGATTGATTGTTCAATCAATCTGTGAAGCTGTGTGAAGGGCTGTGTGAAGCTTCAGTCCCTGATTTGATTCGGTGGAAATTTTGCCCAATTTGGTGGCCAAATCTCCGAATCTGAATCAAATCAGAGGACCCTTTAATCTCTCTGAATTGAATTGGAACCCTCCGAATTGATTCAGAGAGATTCAGAAAGATTTGGAGATTTGGACATAGACACAGCTTTAAAAGTTTTCTCTACATATGTCTAGGTAGCAGAAGGGGCTCGTGAGTGCTGCTATGCTGGGGCACATGGAGCGTCCCACAGGAGTACGGGGGGTCCCCAGTGTGCTTAGCAGCAGATCCGGAAGTGGAGTGGAAGTACTTCTCATCAACTTCTGGGTCCACCAGGGAGCATGCAGAGCTCCCCACCCCCCACTGGCTTGGTGACTGGTACCTGGGTCTGGGGGGGCACTCAAGGTCCCCCCACAGCTGATCACTGAGATGGGAAGGTGTGGGGAAGGCCCTCCAGTGCTCTCCCTGGCAGATGCAGAAGTCAACCAGAAGTACTTCTGGGTTTGCTGCCGAGCACATGGAGGGCTCCCCTGCACTGCTATGGGATGCTCCATCTGCCCCAGCATTGCAGCATTCACAAGCCACATCTGCTACCTCAAGGTATGTAGAAAAAACTTTTGAAGCTGTGTCTATGTCTGAATTGCTGATTCTCCAAATCAGTATAGAATCTTCAGATTCAACCAAATCAAATCAGGGATAGTGATCCGAATCAACGAATTGAATCACTGTCCCTGATTCAGGCCAAATCCAAATCAAATATGGCCTGCTTTGCACACCCCTACTAGCCTGGGGCATCCAGAGGCCTCTGCAGGATTTCATTAAGGGTACTTACACAAGTTACAGTTTCTGTGTAACCTTCTCAAACAAGGTATTAGATGAACACATTCTAAGGCAGAGCACCTTAGGGAACTTGGGTTTCCTCCAGGGTTAATTTTTCACATGGGTGTGAGGCTATCAGTGGGGGAGGGAGGGCCCCTAAACATCGATAAGCACCCTAATGCCAGCCAATTATTAGAAAGAGGTAATTAGCTGTGTTAAAGGCAGACAGAAAACAGGGATTAGGCACCTCCCTGTCCTGCCTTCTGCCTGTTAGTGGTTATTAACTCACTGTGTGATGAGTAGCCCCAGTAAGATCAGTAGGACTGCTCATGTAGTAAAGAAGTGAGGAAAGATGGCATAATGAGCAGAGCCCAGGAAACTTTGGACAGTTCCCTTGACATTTCTGTGCTGCAATCAGCTAAAGTAAATGGCAAAAATATAGAAATAAACCAAATAAAAAACAAATTTCACTCTAATATACAGAAGATACCACAGCAAACATAATGCTGCATCTAGGATAAGCTTTCCTGAGCAAACAAATTCCCACCAGAAGCATTCCTTATGGTCCATTTCTTCTTTTTTCATACGTGTGTGTGTGTGTGTGCACGTGTGTGCACGTGTGTGTGCGTGTGTGTGCGTGTGTGTGTGTGTGAGCGAGCTTGGAGGGCACTCTGAAGGCATGTCCCCAGTCAGGGACAGGAATCACTTCACACTGCAATGTCCAGCCTACAAAGGAAACTCCTGATCTGCACCAGCCTGGCTTTACCTCCATGCCAGGTGAAGCAGCTCGGGGCCAATTCGTAGTGTGGGCTATATCTGAAGGCCGGGGGTGGACTGGAGGGAGGAGGGGCACTGAAGGAACAGAGCGGGAAAGCCGAAGTGTCAGAAGTGTGGGTGAGCCCTTGGTCCGACTGGGACGAGGAGGTGAAGCCCTTACCGCAGGAGCGAAGAGGAGGGTAGCAGAGGCCAACTGGGTAAGGGGTCTGGGAAAGACCCTTGGGAACTGTGGGGGCAAGGGATCCCCCCCGAACTGTTCACTGCAGTGTTTTTTTTCCTCCGTACCATTCCCCCCCCCCCCTTTTTGCTTTGATCTTCCCTGTGGATGCCTTTTGGCTGGTCAAACAGTTCTGACCAAGGCCACGAGTCTGCTCAGCAAGCGAAGAGAAGCGGGTCCCTGCAGAGACTCTGTAGCTGAGATGAGGGCAGGCAGAAACCCCAAGCAGCGAGGACTGCACTCCGCCCCAGCTGATCGCTCTGGAGGGAATCCTCAGCTGTGGAAGAGGCGCTTGCCAGTTTTTAATCCCGCTGCAGTTCAGCTTTAAAGTCCCGGGGGAAGAGACCAAGGCAGGAAGGTGGACTGCTGAAGATCCTAGGGGAATGGCCCCAGGCAACAGGGCACCAGACCTTGCAGATGCCCAGAAAAAGAAGGCGGCAAAGGTCAAAGGACTTTAAAAAAGAAAAGGGGGGAAAAAATGTAATATGTAAATAAGAAGGTGGAATTGGAAAACTGGCTCCGGGCTGGTCCTTCCATCATCTTGGGCTCCAGGCTTCGGGCACTGGGCTGCTCCTGCGATTCATCTAGGCGTGAGACAGGCAGTCATCACCTTCTTTTTTTTTTTAATCTCCTGCATCACCAAAGTTGTGGCAGATGGGAAAAGAAAGGGCGCCAGATCTCATGCAGCTTGACTGTAGGGGTGCAGCCACCCCAAGGGGCCAGTGAATGTCAGCAGGACGTTGGGGTACATGTCCTTCCACAGTGACTGCCTGACATATAATACACACACACACACACACACACACACACAGAGCAAGTTTTACTGATCCCTCTTCTGCAGGATTAAGACTCTGGAGAAGACAACATGATTCTGCTAGTCTTATTTTTACACCAAAATTATGGATAAGATAACAGAATAAAGCCTAAGTAAGTCAGAATCAGGCCTCAGTGTCCTGTTTTTCCAGTGTACTCCTAACAGTGCCAACTATAAGAAACTAGGGCTTAGCTTTGCTTGAGTATGTTCACTTATTTGAAACCTGCTTCTTTTTTGCATTAAAGACTAGATATTCAAACGGTGCCTCTTAAATTGCACCTTCCAAAATATGTACTCATTTGTATGAGAGACAGCTGCCTCTGTTTGTGCAAATAATCTTTGCATTTACAGTAGCTCATTCTTAATTTGTGTGGGCCAGCCATTAGATGGAGTATCAGGGTGTTACATGAACATGGTCCTAAAGTAGTGCGCTAACATGGAAATGCTGACTTGCACTTAAGTATAACAAGACTATTATAACAAAAATACCAAGACAACTTTATCTAAAGCAGGGATGGGCAAAAATGCAGCACGGGGGCCGGATTCAGCCTACCAGGTCATTCTATCTGGCCTGTGGGGCCCCTAAAAATTTAGAAAATTTATATTTATCTGCCCCTACCTACCTATCATGCAGCCCTCGATGGCTTGCCAAAACTTAGTAAGTGTCCCTCTGCCCAAAATAATTGTCCACCCCTGATCTAAAGCAATGATAAAAGTGCCACTAAATAGAAGTACCTATAGTGCTCCATGCTTTCAAACAAACGTGTTTTACCTACTGATTTCTCTAAAAGATAATAATTGCTAGCAATAATTTACCTAGCTGCCAAACCATAATCCATAAGAAACAGCTCATGCCAACAAAAACATTAAGTCATTTTATATTCTCAACTCTCTTTAATCTTCAGCCTTGAACGGAAAGTTATAGAAAATGAAATACCACTTATAGGGAATTTATATGCCCTGAGATTCTAGAAGCTGTTAAAAAGGAGCCTTTTCCTAAATCACTGCTCAGATTCTTAAAAGCAGACAGCCAGGGCACATAAGTTGCTTGCAGACGTTAAATCCCTTCCCCCCAAAAAACACACACTTAACTCGAAGAAGCAGCGCATTACTTTGACTCGGCTTTGCAACATTTATATAGATCAGACGCTTCAGTGGGGCTTTTCAGTGCTTTTAGCTAAAGCTAATTCAATCATCTATTAGATAAAAGTGCCACAAAAGCCCCACTAAAGCACCCAATCTATACAGACATTGTTTGAGCTGGCTCTAACTAATGCGCTACCTCTTCTGGGCATGTGCTGAGCTCAGTTTTGGAGAGCACCCAGTTTAAAGTAAAGCGCCATTTTTTTTAAATGTCTGCAAGCATCCATAGAGTGCTGTAAAAATGGAGGATCCCACTTTAAGATAACCTTAGGTCAGAGGTGGGCAAAATAAAGCCCATGGGCTGGATCCATCCCACCAACTGATTGTATCCAGCCTGTAGGTCAGTGGCTGCCAAGTCATAGGATCAGGCCTGTAGGGAGCCAGTGGTTTTAGCTGCTGCAGTGTGCCAGAGGCACCTCCCAACCCCATCCACAGCTTACGCCAGCTCCTGCCACAAATACAGGAAGCAATGCTGGGTGCACACTGGCTTCAGCTGTGGATGCTGCCTGCAGGTTTCCACCAGGGTTCAGGGTGACTGCCTGGGACTGGAGCTAACACTGTAGACAGCTGGTTCCCGCTGTAGATTATAGACAGCTGATGTTGGTGTCTGCTCAGCACCATTTCCAATGCGAGGCCTGGGAGCTGGGGTAAGCTGTGGGGCTGGCTGTGCTATAGGTGTGGGATGGCTGGGGGGTGAGGAGGAGGGGGAAGAAGGGGGAGACAAAGACAGAGAGAGGTGGTCCTGCCCATAATAAGCAGCAGCAGCAGCTGGTGATGGACTCCAGGCAAAAGCAGGACCTGGCAAAAGGCACACTTGCCGCTTCTGGGGCCCTTCTGGGGCCGCTTCTGGGGCTGTGGCTGCCCAGAGCCCATGCTGGAGCTTCCCTGCACCTCCTCTTCACTGCCACCACCACCAGTACCACCACACAGCCCCTGGGCAGCCTGGAGGTGGTGCAGAGAATGGCAGCAGGGGGGAGCCACAGGGCAGCCCTGACGTTGGTTCCTGGCAGCCGCAGCTGGAAGGGCCCTGGAAGTAGTGATCACGCCTACTGCTAGGTCCTGCTTTTGCCTGGTGCCCAGCACTGGCCACTGCTGTTCATCACGGCAGAACCACCTTTCTCTGTCTCACCCTTCCACCCCCTCCTTCCCTTCCCTCTCACCTGCCCAACCATCCTACACCTACAGTACAATCCTGCAGCTTACACTAGTTCCCTGCCATGTGCTGGAAGCAGCACTAGGCAGGTGCCAGCGTCAGCTGCAGATGTAGGCGGCTGGCTCCTGCTGGGGATTGGGGCATCTGCCTGGGCCCCTACTTGGGGTAGAAGGGTGGGCTGGAGGCTGAACCTACCAAAGCTGCCACCTACACCCACAACAGCTCCTCTCTGCCCTTTCCCCTTCCCTTCCCCCCTCCTGCAGCCCCATCCCACATTTGGAGGTTTGGTGAGCTATTGCAGGAACGTGGGAGCTGCTGACCTAGCCTGCAACATCTCTCCTAAACTCTTTATGTGGCCTACAGGCCCAAATAATTGCCCACCCCTGCCCTAGGTAGATGTGGCATCATACTTCAAGGCTGGAAGTTAGAAAACCATAACAAACAGCCGTAACAGATCCCATCCCACCTCACATTAGATCTAATTTTACTGACAACCTGTGGGGCCTTGCGGTACCCTGCTCACTCCCCCCTCACAGGGCTGCGTTTTATCCTCAGCCAGAACTCAGTCTCCTCTGCCCACAAAACAGGCCACCCCTGTCCCTAGGCTGTCACTGACGAGAGTCAGCAAAGCCTCATTCTCAAAAGCAGCCACATTAGCTTTTACACAAATGTTCAAAAACAAATCACTCAGAGCTGAAAATGTGCCTGCCAATTTTCAACCCAAAGGCAATCTCTCCCGCACCAAAATTGAACCTGCTCCTGAAAACCCTAGATGTAAAAATGACCCTTTATACTAGAATTGGTTGTGCAGTCTTAACTTTAAGTTTCACTGCCTGAAGCAGAAGGTTCATGAAATTACACTCTGCTGAAGAAAAAACACAAAGATTTGTCATACATTCAGATTCGAAGGAAAAGAAGAAAAAACAATTTGAAGCTGTAATGTATCAGTGGACCACTTTGAAAAATATCCCAACTTACTAGCATACATTCAATATTTAAAAAAAATAAAAAAATCTTTGATCATTTTGTAATGGCTCTTCAAACACTGCCTAAGAATTTCTTATAGTGGGAGAAGGGTGGTCTACGCTAGCAGACAACTTCTCATTTGAACAGCCTAAATCTGCAGTTACTCCAAAGCCACCTGTGAATCTCTTTTAGATTTATTTCAAATGGAAGTGAGGACAGAATTTGGCCCTAAATGATTTATATTATCACTTTCAGATGTGTGTACACACAAATCTTCATAGAAAACATAGATTTAGTTGACTTCAGTCAAATATCTTGGTAAGGGGATATGACCCTGTTCTAAAAGTCTACTTGTATTTACAGTGAATGAAAGGAGACACAAGCATAGACCGATGCCAGTCTTAGGCAAAGAAAGGTAAATGGAAAGGCCTATAAAAATCCACATTATAGATATTAAGTAAAAATATTTTCTGAATCAGTAAGACCTGAAGCTACATAAATCTGAGGTATAAGCTATTACCATAACAGTCTTTCCCAACCCAGAAAAGAGTTGTATAGATTTATGTGAATAATCAAATGTGTGTGAAGGTTCATACCTAACACATCCATCTCAACAAATCTCCTCAGAAGACAGTTTATCATTGCACTTTCCTGCTTTGTCATCACAATAAAGGTATTGCACTATTCATGGAAACTGAAAAACCTCTAAAATACTTCACTGTGTCACAAACTGTCAATTTATCACTAATGCCTCCAAATCAGAAATAGAGATGGTGCTAATGAAAAACATCACAGCACAAGTGAACAATCTGCCAGGAACTGAACCAAAAAAAGTTAGACTCAAAGCTGAAACACTGACAGCTCTAAAAGAATTAATAAGAATTTCTTGGCACTCTGAACCAAAGTGATACTCTAGACAGCGAGGGAATGTTTGGAGATATGGCAATGAACTGTGTAAGGTTAAAGGTATAGTAATAAAGAAGAAGAAAAATTCTTATCATTTAAATGAAAGACTCCGAGTTATAAGAAATGTGTGCGTTAATGAGCTTTTCCCAGGATATTTCTTCTGCATTTGATGCATATTAGCAACATGGCAATCTCTTTAAAATAAATGAAAATTAGATAATCTTCAGAGGAAATACTGGGAATGGATGTAAGCAAGTAGTCTTATTAGACAGTAGTAAATGAAGGATTAGCACGTGGCTTCCTTGTGAGGGGTATTTGGAGTATACACACATAGTGGGCACATCTATATATGCAATTAATGTAAAGCAATAAACTGAAGCATATTACATTGGATATTTTTGCTCCTGGGTGCCACATTTGCATGGGCACTTAGGATTGCAGTTCATTGAACCAGGCTGGAGCAGCCCTGGCTGGCAGGAGTCCAGGTAATCAGACTGCCAGCCTGGGGCTGCTCCAAACAGGCTCAGTGTCTGGGTTGGAACAGCTCCAGAAGGGACGGCTAGGTTGCAGAGATGCTCCAGTGTGGGGTACCCTCATGTACCATCAAGCCCTGTCAGCATCTATATGTACATTACTGCACGCTAAAGAATGCCACAGCAGGATAGTAGGGCTGTGCAAAGCTTCAGTTGCTGATTTGATTTGGCAGAAATTCAGCCCGATTCAGTGGCCAAAACTCCATATCCGAATCAAATCAGAAGACCCTTTAAACTCTCCGAATCAAATTGGAACCCTCCAAATAGATTCAGAGAGATTCACAAAAATTCAGCGATTTGGATATAGACACAACTTTAAATGTTTCTTCTATATACCTCTAGGTAGCAGGTGGCTTGTCAATGCTGTGATGCTGGAGCACATGGATGCTGGAGCACAGAAGCATGGGAGGCTCCCCAGTGCACTTAGCAGCTGATGCAGAAGTGGACCAGAATCACTTCCAGTCTACTTCCTGGTCTGCCAGACAGCATGCTGGGCCCCCCCCACACCCGTCTACCTCGGTGACTGGTGCCTCCTGAGTCTGGGGGGGCACCTGGGATCCCCCTGCATCTGATTGTTGAGCCAAGGGGGTGCAGAAAGGCCCCCTGTGCACTCCCCAGTGGACCCAGAAGTGGACCAGAAGTACTTCCAGTCTATTTCCGGGTTTGCCACTGAGTATGTTGAAGGCTCCCCTGCACTCCTGTGGGATACTTCATGTGCCTCAGCATCATACCATTCACAAGCCATGCTGGTACCTTGAGATATATAGAAAAAACATTCTAAGCTGTGCTTGTGTCTGAATTGCCGATTCTCTAAATCAACGTCAGATCTCCAGATTCGGATTTGTCCAAATTGAATCAGGGACACTGATCCAAATCAACAAATTGAATTACTTTCCCTGATTTGGTCCGAATGTGTATTGAATAGGGCCTGCTTCGCAGTCCCCCGCAGGACAGTACTTGTATTTACAAGTACTATCCTGAGGCAGAGTTGATTATTTTACTGCAGCCTAATAAGGCTTCGAGATGCTAGGACTTTTCTGAAGACCAATTAGGCAGCTCAATAGTAAACCTCTTGTGTAGATGCACTGTAGTGAGACCTGGGCCAAGAGGCTACACCAGGTTGGGCCAGGTGCCACAATCTCAATGGGTGTCTGATCTCTTTATTTCTGTATCACACCATAATGACTTGATGTAAATTTTACGGATATCAGGAGGTGGTACCTGACCATATGGGACTCATCGAGACAAGTGCAACTCTCAATGTCCATGAGTCTTCTGTGAGGCTCCGCCTCCCCTACACCCTACTCCTTTTCCATTTGGGTGTTTCGTTGGTAATTGGGGTAGGCACCTGGCCTTCCTAGGCACCTGCCTTCATGTGCTTAGTAGAAAGGTCTATTGAAAGAAGAAAAAACCAAGAGGCCTGGGATCAACACAAGTTGGCTGATCCTGGAGGTCCTTATGAGAGCCTTCAGCCAATGGCATCTGGGGCGTGTAAAAAATAAACAAACCAAAAGAACCTAAATAACAGTGCTTGTGTCTACTTTTGGCTTTGCCTTGGCCCAGCAGCATGCAGCTACCTTTCTTGAAGGAGCTGAGGCTCCCTGCTATGAACCAAATCCATGTGGGCTTGCCTGTCTTGGACCAAACCCTTTGGGTAGCCTGATGTCACGGGTATTACAAAACCCCATGGGGCCCCTGTTGGCACCTGACCTCCAGTGTCTGCAGGGTGGTCAGGATTCTGCAGAGGGAGCCACAGTCGAGCTAAAACTTCTAGCCATTTC
Organism: Caiman crocodilus; assembly: GCA_030014935.1. Taxonomy (NCBI): domain Eukaryota; kingdom Metazoa; phylum Chordata; order Crocodylia; family Alligatoridae; genus Caiman; species Caiman crocodilus. The sequence continues at coordinate 78,349,610 of JAGPOW010003648.1, forward strand.
AAAAAGGTAAAACTTCACCAATTCTGGAAGAACTATTTATATAGCTGCCTGTAGTTACATCCCTATATGCAAGTTACTACAAGTATGTTTATTTTTAAGTCAGTGGGCATGTCTACATGTCATCAAAGCACTTTTTCTAACGTGCATTAAATTTAGTACCTCCAAATGTGAGATACTAAATAAATATGTATTAAGCTACCTTAATGCACAGTAACAAATGCATGCAGTTCTTAAATTATGTTTAATGCGTAGTAGCTATTTTACTGGGCATTAGCATAATTGTGTTACCATAATGCACAGTAAACTAGACTATTATGCATTAAAGCACATGTGCAAACGTGTCCAGTGTTTTCAAATTTGCTTCTCAATTCCATGTGGTGCAGAGGGCAAGGCAGCTACCTAACCACCCAGATTTATTTTCCCTGCTATAGCAGTGGGAGGGGGACAAATTCAAGGCAAACCTCCAATACTTAGATTTTATACCTGGAACATTATAACAAATTTATAAATTTTCCATATATAGAATCGAGTTATCAGGGAGTAATCTGCCAATCAGGTTTGTCTTATATTCAAGTAAATACAGTATTTATCTTGTAGTTGTACTCAAAATGTGACAGGTGATTTCCAGACCCAAAGAAGGATAAAGAACAAAATCTATTTTAAATATTTAATGTTGAGATCACTGCCTTCATTTCTCTGACCTTATAGCAATCCAAGGTAGGTGGTAGACACCTCCAAAATAGCTTACAAAGTCACTTCAAAGGTCTCAGCAAGACCTTAGAGCAGTTATGTGACTTATATAGTAAAATGTATAAAGAGTCTTACTAAATGAATTAAAGCTCTGGAGTCTTTTCAAACTGCAGCACAGGGAAAAAACTTACCAATTAGCAGCAGGACTCTGAAGCCATCTTTTGGAGACTCAAGAAGACAGAACTATGGTTTTTCTCCATGCTCAATTCAGACTTAAAATGGTTCCTTTTTTTGCAATCACAAGTCTAGCAACTTATTTTAAAAATGAAATTTTAAAAAGCATGGTAAAAAAGCAGAACTTGCAAGCACTTACATGGGAAGATTTTTACTCATACCAGGCATGTCTACATGTGCATTAATGTGTTATTGTTACTGTGTGTTAAGTTTAGTACCTGTAATAACAGGTACTAACTCAATGAGCAATAATAACTGGCACTACTGCACAGTAGTGTTGGTGCAGTCATTTAGTGATGCTAATGCACAGTAGACTAATTCTACTGTGCATTAGCATGGATTTTGCAAGATGTGCTAATGTGCAGTAAAATTAATCTACTGCACATTTAGTGTCTTGTGCAGATATACCCACCAAGTAAATTTTTAAAAGTGGCTTGTTCTGTCATTAACTGATAAGGAGGTGGTGATATTGTTCTCAGGGTAATACCAGGGATTCTTGCTCTGTGAAAAGCATAAGCTAGGTAGGTCTCCAACTTGCAATTCCATCTGATCTTCCAGGAGCTCATGGCATGTCCCAACAAATTCGCAGTGGAGTTATAACATAGATAAAGATAGTGCTGCAGATAAAGAAACATAACAGTGAGACATTCACCAGACAGCAAGATTGAATAAACTGAAAAAAAAGAAAAATGCATTTCAAACAAAGGTCCCAGTCCTGATGTAATGTTTTAATGCTTAATGTTCTGCATTGTAAATAACCTCATTTAAGTAGATGAGACTATTAACAGGGTGTAAAATAAAACACATAACTACGTTTTTTCATGATCAGGGCCAATGTTTTTTCTTCTGAAGAGTGAGACGTGCTTGAGGTTAGTTCTTGGAAAAAGCTTTAGAACGTATAACTCCATATAAAATTGCTAGCATCACTTTGCTTGTCAAACAAATGTTAAACCATTCACATAAGAGATGATTTATCCTTTTGCCTTTAGTTTGTGTAAAATTATAAAACAAGAAAACAAATATTCCTGAATATTCCAACATTAGCATAAAATATTCTTATATGAAAAAAGTTAATTTCTTGAAAGTTAAAATGGTACCTGTTTATTTAACTTAAGAGTTCTATATTGTTGCCTCACCTATTAAATCGCTGCTGCCAGGCAGAATTTGCTTTCTCTCAGCCAGTAAGCTGCAATCCCTTACAAACAGACTGAATGGAAAACAGTTTCTATTATTACCTCAGTTTATGACCTTAGATGTGGCAAGAAGTAAATCTTCCTATCTCACCTCAAGCTAATTCAGCATGAAGTATATGAGACAAGAATTTATTGTTCAATTTGCAGCTTGCTGATTGAAGAGCAACATATTCATTTCAGGAGCAGGGTCTAATTTTAAATCAGTATTGAAGGTGCCATGAAAATGAGAATGCTGGGACACACAATAGGACTTTTCAAGAGCAGCTCAAGTATCGTTCTTGAACTACAATGCCTAAAAGATAAAAGGAGCCATGGAAGAGGTTTTACTGATGTAAACAGTATCTATCGTAATAGTGAAGTTATTCATCCATCACTTGTTATCATGGATGTAGCATCAAGCTTTTCATTTCAGTCAAACACTTTAAACCTCTGTTGAAGGAGAAAATAGACTTTAACCTGTAAGATGCTGGAGTCCTTGGCAATTTGAAGCTGGAGGCCACAACATTTTAAATGGCTGTCTTTAGAAATCAGTGGAACATCTGGCAATACCAGTAAGGGTAATTCAGTGCCATGTTTAGTGATAGATGTTGCGTGAGAGTCAGACTTTTAAAGGTATTTAAATGCTTAAAGATAGAGATACAATCTGACTGGTTTCTAGTTAGGCATCTAAGCACATAACTCCTCTTGATTGCCCACTAGGCACATATCTGCATTTTAAGGCACTTAACCCCTTTTTTAAAATGTAGGTCTCTGGGGCAAATCACGTTCTTCCCCACACTGCAGAAAACCTGCAGTTGGCACTTGAACCACCGTAATACTAAAGGTGGGATGTAGAATGTGGAAAGCACAAAAGCCTGACCTCTCTCATGTATACAGAGCCTTCAGATAAGGATTATTCACAGCATGCTTTTTCTCAGCATGACTCTAGCCTTTACATTAGTCAGAGCCTTTCTAATCCATTATTCTAGCAGCCATTTCTACTGTAACAACAAAAGCCATAGGTTGCCTTGATTAAACAGCTGCAAGCACATGATACAACCCCTAAAAGTTATGTAGTCTCCACGAGCAGTGAACTTGATCCTAGATGAGTCAACGGCAGGTTTCTATTGCTTTCAGGTACCTACCTTCGGCACAGCCTGCGCTTTTCTCACACTTTTCAAGGCTCAGGCTGCCTGCTTGCATGTGGCTGCCATGTTGCAATTTGTTCCAAGCTTTAGGCCTTGAGCTTCACCTCTCTGCTCATGTGTCCATGACCTCAGTATACAAGTCTAGTATGAAAGCTTCCATATACATACATTATAACAACACTTTTGCAATATGAGAACAAGACAGTAGAGATGTGCACAGTGGGCTGTATTTGATTCAGATTTGGCTTGATTCGGGGGAGAGTGATTCAATTTGTTGATTCAGATCACTGTCCTGATTTGATTCAGTCAAATCTGAATCCAAACATTCAATTCTGATTTGGAGAATTAGCAATTCAGCCATAGATACAGCTTTAAATGTTTTTTCTACATACCTCAGGGTACCAGGTGTGGCTCCACAATAGACCAGAAGCGTACTGGAAGTGCTTCTGGTCCACTTCCAGGTCCACTGCTGAGTGCACTGCCCCCCCTGTGCTCCCCTGTGGGAAGCTCCATCCATCCCAGAATCGCAGCGTTCACGAGCCACCTGGTACCTTGAAGTATGCACAAAAAACATATAAAGCTGTGTCTATGTCCAAATCGTTGATTCTCTCTGAATTGATTCAGAAGGTTCCGAATTTGATTCAGAGATATTAAAGGGTCTCTTGATTCGATTAGGATTTGGAGATTCAGCTGCTGAATCGGGCTGAATCTCCGCCGAATCAAATCAATGACTGAAGCTTTGCACAGCCCGACGAGACAGCCTTGGAAAAATGGAATAGGCCGATTTCTATGTGACGAAAGGAGAAGAGGGTTGTTTGATAGATGTGTCACCATAGATGTGTGATATGACCTTGATTCACTCTGTCTGACTTCTCTAGAGTTATAATTAGGTTTGAGTGTTGTTATATCCACAAGACAGGCTAGGTTCTTTGGGTAGATGCGATACATCTTTTATTAGACCAACTGAGTACTTGAAAAAAAGTTCTTTGCAAGCTTTCAGGCACAATCACCCTTCTTCAGGCATAGGGAGTCCTTGCTGTTCTGAGATCTCTAAGGCATGCCTGCCTATGTTCTTAGACCAACATGGCTACAACCAAAAATGCAGTTATATCCATGATGCTTCAGGAAATATACAAGAGACAAGGTTTCTTTGTGATATCTTTTACTGAACCACCTGTATAGTTGCAGTGGTGTAAGTAAGGTGGGGCACCAGGGCAACCATCCCAGTCACTAACTTTGGTGGGGTAGTATCATGCACCAAGGCGTAGATAGCAGTGGGTGGTGGCTAGCATGAACCAATAGCCAGAAATCTGAAGGAAAGGTGAGTCAAAGCCAGGGGGTCAGAGTCCAAATCAAAGCTGAAATGACAGGCAAGGCAAGGCAAGGCAAGGAAGTAAGCTGTGTCGTGTCCAGGAAGAGCTAAGTTCCAAACAGTCCAAGTCATGAGGCAGAGGCAGAGTCAGCAATGGGTGGTCATATCTGTCATCAGGATACAGAGCAAGGGGGCAACAGAGCAGTTCAAGGGCAGCGAGACACTTATTGTTCAGACAACTTCCACAGGAAACAGCAAGACATATATGGGTGGGAGGATCCAATCAGCAGCTGAGAACCCCGAGTCAACCAGATGCCAACGGTAGGAGACCTTTTCCAAGTAGGGCCCTTTTCCCTGTCATCCCACTTTTGTCCATGAGCTATGGCCTGGTTGAAGGCTGAGCTGGTGCTCAGTCTCTGAGCTTCTATGTCAAGCATTCAGAGCCAGGGTCTGCTTGGGGATGGGGTAAATGGTAGCAATTGAAAGTCATCACTGCCCTTGTGCTCTGGGTGCCTGGCTGTGTTGCTATGTTTTGTATAGTTGGGATATGCAGAAACAAGCAGTTCTGGGTGCCTATGATGAGTTAAAGCAGTGGCATGTATGTAACCTTTTGGACCCACGGACCAGATCAGTGCTCTGGATTGATTTCCGTGAACCAGGATTGGGCCCAAGAGCCAGGCACTACCTGCTTCCAGCTCAGTGTGCTGCGATTGGTCCCCAAGGGCCTGGTACCACCCCCTCTCATCTCAGCATCCTGAGATTCAGTCCCAGGGGCCTGGTGCCATCTCCTTCTGCCAGGATTGGTCCCAGGAGGCCTGGCACTGCCTCTTCCCACCCTAGAGCACTAGGATTGGGTCCTGGGGACCTGGGTCCATTTCTGCCTGGTCTTCTGTGATGGGATTGGGTACATGATTCAGTGTACAATCCCTGGGACTCCCCCTGGGTCCAGAAATTTGGAGGCGGGCCACTGCTCTCCCACCTCCAAATTTCCCAACTTGTGGGGAGTTCCATGGACCTGATGTCACAGGGGTACACACCGGACCTGGCCTATGGGTCAGAGGTTGAGCATGCATGAGTTAAAGTACTGAGTTTTCAAAATTCAGAATGGATGTTAGTTTAAGAGAGAGGCTAAAAAACAGAGTTCCTAATTTAGCATACTGGGTTTGAAATGAACACCAAAAGATTAAATACTTCTCAAGTAGTTACATCTACAAAGCACTGTGTAATAATTAACCATATACTGAAGGGCAAAAAAGTTTGGCTGGATTTTGGGTCATACATACTTATAATGGCAAGACCACAGAACTCAAACAATAATAAAGCCACCAAGAAAGGTTCATATAAGCCAGAGCTTCATAAAGAACATACACATTGGGATGCCAATAAATGTGAAGCTTAAGTGGCCCAAACAATTTACAAAATCTGGTTTAGCTTAGTCCAGAAATGTCAACATATAGGCGCTGGAGCTCCCAGAGGCACTGGGATTTGAGGGCAAAGCAAACAGGGGTGGGGTCTGCCACCAAATTTCCTGCTAGAGAGTCTCAAAGGGCATGTATGCCATTGGCAGCGAGGTGGGGGGAGGTAGGGAACAACAACTGTGTTAGCCTCCACCACCGCTGCCATTCTCTCTCCAATAGCTGCTTGCCCCACCACTGCCACTGGGCCTAGATACAGTTCGGGTACACAAGTGAGTCTGATACCCTTAGTCTACTCTCCTTTTTGGCAAAACAATATAGCAATAGCCTGTAAGTAAGAACATGTAGGATGTAGTCCTGCAGTCCAATATTGCAGTATGCAGAGCCCCTATAGTTTTCAGGGGGAAATCATGGGATACAATTGTCTGATTACAGGTTTCAGGACTAGGGTTCCAACACTGTATTACAGAGATGCTGGATTTGTAGCCTTGGCCACTGAGCAAGTCTTTCAGCCTCCATGTACTTCAGTTTCCCTATTGATAATGATATCAGCTTCCATTTGTGAAGCACTTCAAGATCTACAGAGCTGTAAGATTAATAGCTTTTTGTTTTCATCTTAAAAGCCCACCTGAGCCATCAGTTCAGGTTGATATTTCAAATGCACCCATGAATTTTCAAAATGTATATTTGATATACATCTTTGATATCTTTTTTGATATTTCACTTTTGAAATATCCACTTCTTTAGCAAAGGATAAAGGCAGTAGGTTTCATACAAAACTGGATCCTTACCTATTTAAGAATTATTGACCTTAACCTTCTTCAGAGGTGAGACAAAAGGGCATACAAAAATCTTTCAAATGTGATTTACAGCTAATTTCTCAAAGTCTTAATCTCAAAAGCTGCCTCTTGTCTTTCCCAAATATAACTATAAATAGTCTTTTCTGTCCACAAGCCAGGTATAAAAAAATCTAAAGCAGAAATGTCTATTCTTGATCATTTTGTGGACCTCAGATTATGCAAAGGGGACCATAGTCTCGTCATAGTCAGAAATATTTTTTAAATGACATATGATGGGAAGAGTGGCATACGATCCTATTTTTAACTGCAGAATGAACCCATGCAATAGAAGACAAGGCAGCCATTTGATTCACCACATCTTTACTTAATCAACATTGATTTTACATGACACTTCAGTCAGGAGGCAAGCCCTTCAGTGCCCCAAGAGTTTTGGCACTGATCTGAAGTGTGGCCTCCTTGCTGACTTTTAACCCTCTGGAATGTATTATAAAATGAACAGCCAGCTGCACTGTTCTGAAACATGACTTGGAGCAGAATGCTGAAGCCCTTATGTGTAACCACTTCTGAGGTAACAAACACTCCCGTATTTCATTGCTCAGCACCTTAGACAAAAAATAAAACAAAGTGTTTGTAACTATAGTACCTGATTTTCAATCTGCCTTTACAAATTCTCCTGGCAGTGATTTCATTCAAGTTCTTTCCATTATGATTTGTTTCATGCCTGTTTGTCTGAAAAAAATGAAAACCATATTTGCTGATGAAAAATGCTTTCTTCTTAAAGAAAGTACACACTTTATTAATAGACTCACAATAAGGAGACCTATACCCATGCATCCTGATAACATCCTATACATTCCCCAGACCATTCCACACAGAGTCACGTTTCTCAGTGGCAGTTTCTAAAGGCATTGCTGGAAGGCTTGTCTTCAATTAGAGAAATAGATATGATACATGTAATGACCAAAAGAAAACCAAAAGAGGGGAAATCAAATCCTCCCAAGGAAACAGATGTTAGTTTCAGGATTTCAAAAGGTTTATAATGACAAGTAGTGAATAAAAAGCACTGTCCTCTGAAATGTTGTACAGTAGGTAAGTAGCACTAGAGGGCACTATAGTAATTTCCAAAACTGTTATTGGTCAAACCTAGAAGGCAGACTCGGATCTAGTTACGTGTGGCAGTGCCATTACTCACTGTTGTCCGAGAGTGCACATGGAGATTCATCACAGTGTAAACCCATCTAAGAAACATAGCCATTTCTTCAGAAATTACAATATAACCTGTCAAAGTTGAGTTAGGGATTCTTCAATAAGCCAGTTATGGAACTCAATGTCTGAGTTTATTTGGGTGGCTTCAATTAATAGATTTAAGACATACTGAAAGAGCGCTTGCAAAGTCATTATAATCCATTCCACACAGGCTAAAAATATTCATGAAAGTTGTTATTGAACAGGTGTAGAAACTAAATCAACAGTCTAGATTATCTTTCCTCAAACTGTAAAAGCAAATAGATTATACTGTGAATAATGGCCAGCATTTTCAAATGTGGATACCTAAAATAAGGTACCTCAATCCATATCCACGTGCCTCAATATCAACATGTAAGTGCTTAATTTTCAAAGAAACTAAAGAAACTCTGTTCCCATTGCCATAAATATAGTTTCATCAGTATAAATTAGATGAGAATTTGGCAGAATAATCATAAATCAGGTCACAGTTATAAGACTGGAGAAGAAACAACTTTATCATATGGTAGGGGGCCACAGGGAAATATGAAGGTTTTGGAGTCTAGTAATTGAATGTCTTGATGGAATACTGTGTGACCCCACGATATGCTTGCTTAATGACTTTTTTGAAATGGTATTAAATTGTTTGCAGGATAAATTTGTTGAAATAGCTTTATCCATTGCTGTATTTTACATGACCTTGCATTGAATCAAAGAATCAGCTCCCGGCTTCAAGGAATAATAAAAAAAAAAATACAAATAGGACAAATAGGGACATACTTTCAGTCAGTAGTACTTTAAAAAGTATTGCCACAAACCCCCCACATCCAAGTGCACATATCTTCATGTACCGGTCAGGCTAGGAACAGATGTTTATCTTTGAATAAGTTGTGCCTGTGTTTGTCCTAGAAGCAAAATATCCCAGGATTGGTGTGTACACACATCACCCTTTTAATCAGAGTTTAGTGAGAGGCTGAATGCAGTGCTGCTTTTCTCTCATTAATTCAGTGATGCAATCCTGGGGTGACTATTCAGACATACTTGGCAATATCCTGAGGTAAACAGTTAGTACATTTTATCCAGTAACTTTTCTTTCAGATTTATGCTGAGACAATGGACATGCATGTCTAAATGATTCAATTTTGTCCTGAGATACAATGATTTATCCTAGGAAAAATACAGCATCCATTTGCAGCCTCAAGGTCAAATGTGTAGTAAAATACCTGTATGCTTGTGAAGACTGGGCACATACAGATGTAGTAAGCATGGGCATTTTTAAACATGCTCCAGAAGGGGAGGGAAAAGCACTTTAATTAGAGTGGCTCCAAGAGTGGTGGCTGCCCTTTTAATATTCTTTTCCCCACCCCAACTATAAACTACCATCAGAGACAGTTATCTAAATCAGTGGTGCTTCACTTACGGCCCATGAGGATCAGCAACAAGAAGCTAAACCCAGTATGCCCCCTTCCCTAGCCTGCACTATTCCATGGATCCTCTACACAGCTCTCCCTGTTCTCCCTCTCATCCCTCCCCTATGGCTGTTTCTGTTTACAAAAGGTCAGTTTTCTTCTTCTCTCCCTCTCCTCCCTCTGACATTGGCAACTATCTCCTCCCCTCTGGTCTCCTTCCCTTCTCCCCTGCTGGAGGGGAGAGATGGCCTACAGTGCAGCTGGGTCACAAGCAGCTGGCCTGCCACTAAAAGGTTGAGCTCCACTAAATTAAATCATCCTAACAGTAATAGACAATGATCAGTTGTCCTTGCCAGTTCTCTAAAAAAGATATTTTTATGCCTGATTTTTAAGAATTTTGCAAAAGAGTTGTGTTTTTTGGTGACATTTCAATAAACCCATTGTATTTAATCAAATACATGCTGAGAAGGTTTCAAATAATTGTATATATTTGTTTGTTTTTACAAAATATTAATTGCTAAAATTAACTGGCTTGTGCACCAAATCTGAGTCCAGAAATTTGAGGGGGGCAGGTTTATAAAAACTGTTAAGGCAGTGTTTTCTAAAAGAAACATTTAAAAGAAAATGCTTCACTGTAGATGATTAATATGTACCATTCTGGTTACACTTTTTTTTTTTTGCATACCTGAAAATTACATTTGCCTTTCATTGTGCTCTGAAGTTCAGATTTTTAATGGTATTTAGGCACCTACTCCCACTGTAATCAATGGGAATTCAGCATCTTGATACCTTTGAGGATCTGTGCCCATGTTTCTTAGGCATTTACAGGCATGTCTACATATGCTATTAATACATTGTAAGCTTACTGTGCAGTACGCTTTCCCATGAAGGGTATCTACATGTGCACCTGTTGGGACCAAATTTGCTCCCGAGAGGAGCAGTTCAGTGCAGGGCTACTCCAGCCCTGCTGTGCCCCCCTATAGGCTCTAGGCTCCCCTGGGTGCTAGCCCTAGGCTGGCAGGGGGCACCAGAGTCAGGGGGGTGGCACCTGGTCTCTGGAGGGCGGTGGGGAAGCGGTCCTGCCTCTGGGGCAGCTGCCTCCCAGCCCTGTGGCCAGATCTGTAGGTCGGGGCATGGGGCTGGGAAAATGTCCCCTTCACCAGCTGCTGCTTCCCAGCTCCATGTTCTGATTGGGGCTGCTGCTTTCCAGCCCCCCAAAATTGATTGGGGCATGGGGCTGGGAATCAGCAGCTTTGGGGAGGGGACATGGGAAGCAGCAGCCCAAATGGGACATGAGACTGGGAAGCAGCTGCCTGGGGGAAAGCCCACCCCCTGCTGTCTGAACTGACCAGGAGCAATTTGCTCCTGGTCAGCAGTCTATGCATGAGCTACTGTGCAGTAGCTACTCCAAAGTTGATCTACTACCTGCATTTATGAATAGTATGCAACCCCACAGAAGACTAATCTACTGTGCAGTAAATGCTGTGCATGTGTGGACAGTGACACTTTACATGAGATGCTTTACTGCACAGTGGACTAATCTAGTGGTCAGTAGACATATCCTGTGTGAGTTAAATTAGAGATCCGTATTACTGCTTAAGTATCACAAAGTGAGTATTATTCCATTTATGTTACCATATGGACCTTAGGGATCATTGCAGATGTAAAAGGTTAAATAATGTTTGTCATTTACTACCAACCCTATGGGATCAATGGTATCACTCAGAATTATAAGTGGCATTAAGAAACAGCTATTTAGAAGATTCTCTCATATATGCCTTGTTCCTCCTGTTTGTCAGTGATTTCAATGGGTATTCCATGCAGAAACAGGCTAAAATGTGCACCATGTTAAATTAGCCTCACAGATCAAGAGTTAAATTGCATATGTGGATGTAAAATTAACCCCCACTCCCCACCCCTGTGCTCTTTGCCCATATGACGCTCAGATTGTGGGGAGGAGGAGGAGAGGATGACATGCAAGATCATTTTAAACTGGTTCCTGTAGTCATGAGACACAGCACTTTGAAGCAAGCCTAGATGATTTCCATGTGCTTCTGACCACATCCTGAGAGACTGTTCCTGGTTTCCCACTGCCTGTAATTGCAATAAGGATTCTTGTAAATTGTTTTGTCATTGTTTGATTCTTTGAGGTGGGAGCATTTTTCTCATTACCAGAAATAACCTGGAGCTTCCTTTTCCCTCAAAATTAGGAATAAAAAATTATGTCTTGATGCTAGCTTTTTCAGAGATGTGGCTCATCAAGTTCTCTTTGGTCTTGTATGTAAACCTTTGGGCAGGGCCAGAGAGGGTGCAGTGGTGTGGCCACACTCACCTTTCAGTAGATATGATAATAAATGTTTTTGCTGAAGCCCAATGGCTAGAATCAAGAGATTGCCTGAGAAGCTCATCTCTCGTTTTCTAAAAAAGGGTAATTTTTTAACTCTTAACTCTGAAGACAAGATGGAAAACATGATATAAGTTTATCCTAAAGGCTCAAAAACCAGAAAGAATTCAAACAATTTTATTTTAAAACTTAACCATCTTAAAGCCAATGTAATGATTGGTGTTAGCAATTATGTTCTGGTTTGTGACAGATACAATTTTGTCTTGATTGGAGTTTCCTAAAATAGTAGCCCCTAGAGTTTATTCTTTACTGAATCCTGCCACATCACAGGCTACATTCACCTTTTATAACCCTGACACAAGTCATATGACTAGGGCCCAGATTTGCAAAAACATTCTCTTACAGTGATTGAAGGATCACGCTTTCACCACTGTGGAATGGCTGCTAATAAATAGATCTGATCCTAAATTTAAAAAGTTACTTTGTCAGTAGCAGGGGACATCCCTCTTACATAAGTGGATGCTAGTGACAAGGTATGTATTGTGTATTCTGCCTATTTTATAAGACGAGCGATTCCCCAGTAGAGTCATAGCATTAAGAAAAATCAATAGGGGATTACTCAAGGAGTTTCCAAGAAATTGTGGGATTGAAAGCAGATATACTACATCACAGCTTTCTGTTTTCATTGCAAGTCTAGAGTAATGCCATCAAGGATAGAATACTACTAAGCTCTGACCAGGTACAAAGGCATTGGCAGTGTGAAAACAGGTGCCAGGTTGGGAGAAGTTTCCCATGTGGAATATGTGCTGTTTTCTAGATATTCTAGAAGGGTTTGATCTGATGAAAGCCTTCAATATGGCCAACAGACTGGGCTTTTTACTGTTTTGAAGAAACTGGTTGTCCCCTTTCGTGCCCCACCTCCCCCAAACTGTTGAACATCATTTGCTCGCTACATCAAGGTGAAGGCAACTGTAACGTATAGAAACAAAGAATCAAATGCCTTTGACAACAACAACAACAACGGGGTGAAACAGGTGTAAAGCTCAGCCTCTGTGCTCTTTAACAGCTATTTTTCATTCTTGCTTCTTCATGCATTCAAGGACAGCAAAGATGATGTTTATTGTTGAACCAGATTGGATGGAGGCTTGTTTAACACTGCAAGGTTTAGAGAAAAAACCAAGGTGAAAGAAATGGTTCTGAGAGATTTCCTGTTTGTGGATGATACAGCCTTGGTTGCCCACAGTAAATCTTCTCTGCAAAATCTCTTGGGCAGATTTTCTGCATCATGCAAGAGCTTCAGATTAACAATTAGTCTAAAGAAGACTGTGCTCATGTACCTAGGGGTGGAAGGACCAGTGCCTGACATCATTCTGAAAGGTAAATCCCTTGCATCATGACAGCTTTTGCTACTGAGCTCTATGATAGCAGGAATCTTGACCTTCAGACTGAATTGAGTAACAGAATCAGAAAAGCAGCTAAGAATTTCAGGCTATTACAGAAACATGCATGGAACAGCAATAAATTATCAAATGAGGTGAAGATGTAAATCTACAAGACTTGTGTGTTGTCATCCCTGCTTTATGATTCAGAAATGTTAACTACATATGTGAGACACATTAGCAGACCTGAAGATCCTGAAAATCAAATGGGAAGACAAAATGCCAAACTCAGGTGCTGCAGTGTGCAGGACTGACACACTTATGAACTACTATCAAGAAGAGGAGGCTGCAATGCCTCGGCCATGTCAAGAGAACGGGAGGAGACCATATTCCCAAGAATATTTTCTACAGCAAATTTTGAGACTACTTTAGGAAGCAGGGTCACACTCTATGGAAGTACCATGATGTCAAAAAATGATATGTGATATGAAGTTGTTCACTATTAGTATAGAAAGCTGGGAGGAGTGCGCAGAATCCTGTCCAATCCGGAGGGAACATCTGGCACTGGGTGCAGCTCACCATGATGTGGCTTTGATTCAGAGGATGGAAGCAACGCGAGAAAGAGGGAAGCAGTGTGTTGTAAACTTTGGGCTCCAAGTCAGACAACACGGGGATCTGTGAAACTTGTAACAAGCCGTGTCACTCTCGAACTGGGCTTGTCAGCCACAATCAGATTCATCAAGCACCTGACTAAAGTTCTTACATGTACACCATGATCGACAGTTGCCTAACCAAAGGAGGATTTAGTGCAATACCAGTCTTACTAACCCAAGCATTCAAAAATCATGAGTCAAACCACCGTAATCAAGTAGATTTTAATCTTGAGAGTTTACCAAATAAGAAATAGTGAGTTCTTTATATTTGCTGTTTGGGGACCTAGAACACATATTTAAAGCCTTTCCCAACAACCATGGTAGCTAAAAACTCATATAAAAAAAAACAAAAGCAAAAAATACCAAACAAAAACTCTGAGACCTGAGATTCTCATTTAATATCAGGAGCTGGACCCGTCAGAAAAATACCCAAAAGCATTATGTCTGCAATAAAATCAGGAGAACTAGCAACGTTATAAATGGTCTGATAGTGCCAACATAAACCTGATTTACACTGGCTTAAGGGAGATCTGAATCAGGATATTTATATCAGTAAAATTATTTTTCTGCTCATTTCATTTCCTTTTTATTTTTCATTTGTGTATTTATCCTTGGCTCAGCTCACCTATTTTCCTACTTTCTGGAAAAAATATATTCTTTTACACTTTTTTCTAAGTTAAACCTATAAAAAGCACAGCAGTAGCTACTAACAAAGAGCACTACAAATTATAAACCAAGAGTGGAACTCTATTTCCTACTGTGCCTCTAAATGACAATGTTCTAGCTATCTACCCAGCCACTTTTGGCTCTTGCTTTATGCAAGAGATGCATAAGCGTCTTTACATAGACTACATACTGGCTGGGCACATACCTGGCTATGTAGATAAGTACCTGAGCATAAAATCCCTGGGAGAACAAGGATTCTCCACTTCTTTTAGCTGTAATATCTGAGTAGATAGACTACTTCCTGGTTTCCTGAGTAGCCAGGAAGCTCCTTAGGTCTGGGCCCCCGTTTACCTAGAGTTGGGAGGTTTAAACCTGTGGCCCTCTAACTTACCTCTTGTACTCTTTTCTGATAAGCTGCTTGCATTTAGTCATCATTGGATAAAGTATGTAGGTGATAATGCAGTGGGGATGTTTCTGCCCCACTGGAAGCAAAGCTCCAGGTTGAACCCTAGGGCCTGCTCCCTTCCAGGGTGGCACCCATCCACATACCCTCTGACTTCTTTTTTCCTGACCCCATGTAGCTGCTTCTCATGGCTGTCCAGGGGACCAATTTCAAAAGGAGAAAGAAAGAGAGAAACATGTATGTACAGCATCAGACCTAGAATGGGGTGCTCACAGCACTGTACAAGGAAATCAGAGAGCTTCAAAGGTCAAACCCCTTTTCTGTGAGGAGAGCCCAGAATCCAACTTCCCAGGAATTCAGCTAGTGGGGCTAAAATATAAGTGGTCCTCTTCAGTCCAAGACCTGCCGGTTAGTAGCTGTCTACATTTTTGGGGACTTAGACGCAGGTACACATCCACTATAGGCATGTGTACATAGTCGTGTATCAGCAAGCCAGCACGTAGCCTGCTATATGTGCTCAGTCTGTGCATACGCAGATGTCTGTCATGTTGCGCAAGTGCAGAATTGTTACTGCCAGTAAGTGGCAAAAATGCCACTTGCACATCTGGGAAGTGGACATTTAGACTCAAAAAGGGAAACAGAATTTCACCACATTATCATAAGAAAAAGCAAGACAAATCCTTAGCCTGATTCCAGCTTCCTTGGACTGCTCTGATAGCAGTACACACACCTGTAAAGCCAAGTTATCTGACCCTTTGAGACTCTCACTTTATGGAAGTGAGATGGTATAGAACCAGCAGGACATCTCTTAGACCATTCTGCTAGGCTCTACTGCACACAGGGGGTGGCCAAGAGAAAAGACCAGGGCCAGAACTAGGATATCCCTATTTCCTACTGATCACTGTCATCCAAGTAGATCCAGGGGGGCTGTGGATTTCTGTCATAAATTAGGACAGTCTTGACACTGCAAATTTTCAGTGCAGATTACCTTTACAGTCATGTAACCCCAAGATCAGGGCGAGGGAAGGCTGCTGCTGCGGGCTTTGCCCCAGGCACCAAACTTTATTGCTACAGCACTGCACACCGCTCAGACTCCTGGCCAGACTGTACTCACACCCCTGTATTTCTGGGACGTCCGTTATCATTCACAATAGGCAGCCAGATCTGGCCTCTGAAATCCAGGACTGTCCTAGCTAAACTGAGACATATAGTCACTCTCATTCTAGCAAAGTCTTGCTGATAAAGGTACACGGAGATCTTTTTTCTTAGAAATGTGGGTACACCTATACCCCTATCAACAAATACATGACCCTGAGGTAGGCAAATGATATTTAACATATCATGAAATAGCATGTTTCATGCACAGTAAGGTGATCTACAAAGAAGCTAAGCACTGTTATCCCTATTCTGTCAGAGAACCAGGCTATATCATAGATACCTTGTGGTGTACATTATACTTATGGTGCCAGTGTAGTACTGAGACATGCCAGGTGCACTTCAGCACCCTGCCTCTCAGCTTGCAAGTTCTATAGCTATCCGAGTGCAACTCTGCTAAGAGGCAGAGTCAAGCACACATGGTGCTCTTCACTAAAGTGGATGTATATTATATCCAGTTCAATTGATAGCATGCATGGAACAGGTAGGTGTGCTGTGTCTTGGTGCAGTTGACTCCAGCGAGGTACAGACATTATACTTTACTGGTATAAGTGCTCAGAAACTAGTATAAACTTTTACTGGTATAAAGTGCTCAGAAACAGAAGTTTGGTGCATGTAGACTGGTTTAAAAGTGGCAGAACCCAATCTAAGATAGACCTGGATTGATGTGCACTCAAACTTAATTAATTTAGCTTAGACCAGTGCATTGAACTTCTGTACCAGATCCCGTATTGATTCAAGTTAGGTTGCTGTCCACCGACATCCCAGGTGCCTTTGCAACTCCCCACTAGCCTCCCCCTCACAGAGAACAGAGAGGCACTCTCTTTGCACTCACTTTGCACTCACTTTGCACTTGGTTGCTCCACCCAAGCACTCAGCCAGTCCCGCCCTCAGGCTCTCACAGAGTCAGATCAGCACAGTGGCTGATGATGATCTGGCGGCAGGGCATACTTATTCAGCCATTCCTTGCGGCCAGGTTGGACTCCCTGGAACTGCAACCACAACTGTACCCACAACTGGGTGGGTGTGCAGGACCCTGTGGCTGACGATGATGAGCAGGGAAGGGAGCTTGGCCATACCATGTAGCCTGGTCAGGATCCCTGGGACTGTGCCCTCTCATGGGGGCATGGGGAACCTTAGGTGGGTGTGTGGAAGCCCACCGAGGGATCCCCATGCCCCCAAGAACAGGTGCAGACCAGGCTGCAGGGAACAGGTGAGCATGGTTGCCCCTGCTGCCTGCCAGCAGTTGGCAGATGCCTGTGGCTAAAGATGATTGGGGGGCGGGGAGTGCTTGGCCATGCCTAGCAGTCAAATAGGAGTGGCCTAGCCTCAGCTGTGCTTGGCTGCACTCGGCAGTCTCCGGCAACCCAGGAGCCCACAGGGAGGCATGTCTCAGCCAGTACAGGCAGCCTGCATGTCTCCACTCCCACCAAAGAGCAAATGTGTGCTCTGTTTGCTCTCAAACTAACCTATGCCACCTACAGAAACCTACATAAGTTTGATCAATTCCATCTCAGGCTTTTTGAATGTCTGTACTTAGACTGTAAGTACAGAGAATGCCCTACCATCTTCAGGATAGCCACGTTTTGCAGAAGAGCAAAAACTTGAAGTGGGCCTCCTCCTTTACAAAGGATCCTTTGCCATGGAAGGCAAAACCTCTAGAAGAGTTATTTGATGGCTTCCAGACAAATGTTGACCCGGGGCAACTGGCCCACTTGTCCCTTCCTTATATTGGGTCAAAAGTGTCATCTTGAATCCTAACAGACAGTGGGGCAGACTTCTGGTCCTGGAACAGTACAATATAGCTACTCCTCTCTTAACATCTTAGTTACATTCTTGGAAAATGCGACTTTAAGCAAATGATGTTAAGCAAATCCAATTGCATCACAGTAGTTACCTACTAGCAGGTGGCAGCCAAACAACGTTATAATCGAACATTGTGTGACTTTAAACAAATATATTCTCTAATAGATTTAGCGATGTAATAATGAAACAACGTTAACTGGGATGACATTAAGTAAGGAGTACCTGTACAAGGCACAAAGCTAGTTACCCATCCTACTGGAATGAATCACATTTCATATGGTGCAACCAAGCCCATTTCTATCCCTAGGGTGGCCCTAACAGCTATGCAAGTACTCTGCAGCTGAGGAAAGGACAAAAAGCTGAGCAAGCCCCAACCGCAGCTCATCAAACTCAGATGAGTCTATGACCCTGGTGCAGTAGAACAGGAGCTTCAGATAAATAGGCGCAAATGAAGGTCTCATAGAAAATATAGCTGGCTTATTAGCAAAGGCTGTAATATCTCAGTGGTGACACAAAAGCCTTTTGAGAAGATGATTTTTTGGAACACTTTACATTTTTAAACTGCTCTTCAGTTTTCCTGAAATAGTACATGCCTCAGGCCACTCTAATAACATTCCTGGTTTGCCCAGCTGTAACAATCTGTTTGTAAAAACCCAGTCAGTCAGATGATTTGGGTTTTTATATCAAGTGCTTTGGAGAACATCCATAGTTGGAGGTGCCTTATAATATATTTTTATTAGCATTGTAAAAATGAAAAAAACCCCAGAAGACATGTCCTTTCACCCCAGGGGCAGTACAGTTGCATTATATTGTCTGTCATGACAATTAATGAGCCCTACAACCAAGATGAAGTGATTTTGGCTAAAATTTAAAAGTCACAAATGATTTTAAGTGACTTTGTTTTGAAGTGCTACGCTCAAGACAATTTAGAGGGACTTGATTTGCAGAACATGCTTAAAGCCAGCTCTCTGCAAATCTGTAATGTCTAAGATGCCTCTGAGGCACCAAAATAATTACCTCTGAGTCTCAGTCCCTGTCACTATAAACTTTTGGGGTCAATTAAACTTAATCAGCTAAACCAGTTTACACATCTTTTGTAAATGAAACAAAACCATGAGAGCTCCTAAATTAGTGCTAGAATGCTAAGATTTGCTTAAATGTTACAGTTTTCCACTGTACTTTGATAGATGTCATTTTAAAATACTTTTTTCCTTTACTTGCCAGGAACGGAGTTCAGAATTCAAGGGACCCCCTGCAAAAACTTAACAAGCCACCACTTCCTGAAATACAGGTGATATGTCTGATATTAAAGTGGAGCTGGGCAGCTGACTTTAGTAGGAAAGCTCTAACATAGCACTTGCGGTTTTGTTTTTCTTGAGCTCTTTGGGCTTGTTTTTCTATGTTAAGAGAGGCATTTACAGAGTTGTAGTAACATCTTCTTTGGCATGAACCTCAAGGAGTCACATTAGTGCAATGGAGAATCAAACCCTATATCCCTCATTATTTTAGTTACGTAAATTATTTTTGAAAGGCATTGAGATGTGAACAATTTACCATGGTGTAAAAGGGGTGTACATTCTATGCATCAGCAGCTCCACAGTAACTACTCATATGTACACTAACTCTGCAGTAAGGAAACTAAAACACATTAGCTTATCCACCAGTGAAAGAGAGCAGAGGTACTGCAGTTTAACTTCCACTTACCCTTGGCAACAAGTATTCACACGGGTAGTTACTGAGTGTGTGCTAAGTATAATTGCCCATACCCTCAATCACTGAAAAAGCCCAGAAAGTCTGCCTAACCTACATGCTTCCCTTACAACCCAACAGTGCTGGAGAAAGAAGAGGAAGAACAACAGCACTAAAGAAAAACAGAAATAGCTTCCTGATTTCTTCCCCTGCCCTTGATAGTAGTTGTATATTTTTACAGTTGTTTATCTTCCTTCCTCTTTTTTTGTTTTTTTGGTTATTATTTCTGTTGCCAAAGGAACCTTGAATTAGAACACTGCTATGAAGCCACTGTTTTTTTACGTGGTATGCCCAAAGTGCTTCCTGCACAGTTATTCTATATCGCAAGAAAAATCTACATTTTTCATCTACAAGAAATAGACTTCATAATTAGTCTGCTTTTAAAAGACATGTGAGGCCATGTTCTAGTTTTTAGGCTACTGAAAAAGCCAGATTAAAGGACTGGACAGAACTATACCCTCCTAGCTTGTCTTTGAACAGCATCTAATGAAAAAAGCTCTCTGCTTATGAAAGGTTATACTATACATTTCTGATTTAGTCTATAAATGTGCAGCCAATTCCTGCATTTACTACTGCCTTTACTCAAATAAAAGTCAAGATTTCCACCCCCACCCCCTCAAATTTGCATGAGGTGGGGAGGAATTGCCACTCCTTACAACTGCATACAGAGAAACCTCATTAAGCACATGGTCTATCATGAAACTGCTGCCCAAAGCAGCATGAGCTCGGGAATGGAAACCAATCAGGAAGCTGATTAAATGCAGCTAACCCAGGGCACATGTTCCAGATGGGGCACACAGGCTGATGGGAACCTGCCATAAGGAGAAGTTAGCTCATCCCAACTGAGTGAAAATTAGGGTTGTGCCCATTGCATCCAGTCCCCATGAACACCAACTCTTTCAAAAGCCAGGCTGAGCCACTACACAGACTACAATTTGGCCTCCTCTTCACTCCCGCAGCTGAACTGCACCTTTCTTTCCTATTTCCAATGATTCCTTTTTCTTTATGAGCCTTAAATGTCTGGCAAACTTCACCAAACAAGGTCCCAAACAGGCTTACCCACATCCTTCAGTTACACCCTTTCTCAGCCTGTACATACTGTCAGTATGGCCCTGCTCTCTGTAGGATGGAGCTGGACCAGGTTGGCTTATGCCTCATTTACATAGATTTTTGGAGGATTCCAGGACTTGTAACAAAAACACCTAGTTCCACTCATAAGTGAAGCACTAGTTAGCATGTAGATCCTTGTTGGGATACATATTGAAGTACACATACTAGGCAGTGCTGAGCTTAGTCTTTACTTGCCTTTACTTGGCAAGTAAAGACTCTGGTGGGGCCCAGCCCAATGAACTTTTGATTTTGGGAGTCAAAAGTTAGGGTTGTCTTCTATTTGAGTAAATATAGTATATTTTGTACACATTAGGCACTGGTATTCATTGAGTATGCAAAGTGTAAGCTAATGATAAAGACATCTCATTGTGACAGCTAAGGGTCAAAATACTTGAAAATTAAAACTAAGGGTGTCTTTACACATGCTTTGCAGTGGGGGTGGAGTCTGCTTTAATTAGAGCGTTCAATGTCCTTTAGTCAAAGTGTCCCCACTACCATTTTGAAGTGTAGGGGTGCTGATTACGTGAGACACTGGATACTCGAGACACCAAGGCTAATTAGCATGCTCGATTAATCGAGTCAGCTAATTATCATGTGTCAGAAGATGCATCGGGCATATGTATAGGTGCCCTGTTTTACCCTCTACACTGAACACCCCTGCATTTGGAATATAATGGTAATGGAGCAATTTTATATTTGTACAACCTTCTGAAAGTAGCACAGTCTAAACTCCATTTCACGATCCTGAAAACCGCTTCAATTGTACTAAGGACATGGGCCACCAGAATCTTCATATTTTTTTGCCATATTATGTAGGAACCTCATTGTGGCAAGTCCTGCAAAGGGGCACAGCCACTCTCCAGACTGCCCTCCCAAAGGGAGGTCTACTTCTTGCTGAGGTTCTCACCTACCACAATTTGGTGTAACCCTTATGGGGTCTGGACTGGGAGCTCCTACACTCCCACCTGAAGTCTCCATATGACCATCCTCAAAAAAAGACTCAGGCTCTGGCCATAGCATCTGTCAGTCATGGGCTCACTAGGCTTACCCAGAAAGACACTGAGCTATGAGTCCCTGGCTTCATACAAGTAATTCCCAATAGTCTACCTTCTATGAAAATAAATGGGGACAGCTTAGCTGCCTCTCATCTCCTCCAGCATGGGTCCCATGATCCATCATCCATGACCCTGTCACTTCACCTCCAGCATCCTCTTATCTTCACCTTTCAAGGGTTCCAGCCAGTCAGAGACAACACTTTCCACCCAGCTGCTGCTCATCACCCTTTCCAAGGAACCAACATGAGATAAGTTGCAGAGGCCTCCTTGAAGCCCAGAACATGGAATTCCCTGGCCCTAGCCCCTGGTTAGAGGAACTTTCCCCATTCTCCTTCCCCCCTCATTGTATTAAATTCATCATTCCTGCTCTTTTTACACACTCAAGCTTGATTCTCTTCTATAACAGTTTGATCAGTTGATCAGTTTGATTAGTAGTGGATCAGTTGATCAGTAATTCATTTTACCTGACTGAGGGTCTTTTGCATTTTGATTGTTCATGTTTTGCTATGTGGTTTGTGCATTATATTGGTATCTTTTCTTCAAAATAGGTAACAGCGCTCTTCATGTTTTGCACTAGCAAAGCAGAACCCAATATATAAATAAAAAGACATATTTTAGACATATTTCTGTTTATTTCTTGCCTTAATAGGACACATTAAATTAGAAAGCTCAGAAAAAAATGCTAACACAAGTATACTGCAACTTGAGACACATTGGAAATGTGTCAGGGATTTGATGAAACCTTGTAAAAAGCAAATATGAAGTGTTTGTGATAAAAGCACTGTCACAGTTATCGAAAAGACCATAAACATTGAGTTCACAATGGTCATACTAGGGATGAATCTGGCAGTTGCACAATAATAAAGTGGTGAATGACTAAAGAAGAAAGAACTCCACAGGGCTCAGCAATCAGGAACGATCAGAATGAAAGGAACTTTTAGCCACCACAGTCTTGGATGCATGATGTGCTACTTAGGGGACATGGTATTTTTTGTTTAATGCTATTCTGAACAATATAGGAATGGAAAACATAAAACTAGGGGGAAGGTCCTTCACTATTTTGCTTCTGTTTAAAAAGCAAAATTTATGAGGTGAGTCATGGATCAACCTCATGGTTCAGAGAGATGTTAGACAATATTTTGGGCACAAAATGCCCTCCCTCATGTCTCAGAAAGAAACAGATACAGATGAAGCTAAATATCAGTCATAATAGCTGCTTTGATTTAATATCATAACCTTAATATACATGATCAGTTAAAACAGGAAATGGGCAGTTAACCTGTGAAGCAAAGAGAATGTATTATCTCACCCCACAAATCCTTTTTCTTGCTTATTCCCTGGACCATCATGGATACAAAAGCAACACTTAGGGCATGTTCAGATGAGTGTGCGTGTGCAGTTTGTGGCACCTCAAAGCTGCTTGAATCACTGCAAACTGCACATGACATGTGCAACCATGCAATAATTGTATATTAGACAAAGCATTCTTTAACAGCACTATTAAAAATGCTATTGTTGATCTTCCATCAGTTTGAGTGTTGCAGTGTGCTAGTCATTAAAGAAGATGACAATACAATAGAATATAATACTGTGTGCTACAGTGAAGGTTGTCTAAGCATTCAGCTCTGCAGACTTTAGCTCTTGATGAGCTCCCAGTAACAGGCATCCATTTCACATAAGTAACAGAGGATTATTTTACTATGCCTCACAAAAATAAAGGCGTCAGATTCCATTGGCACTAAGAGTGCACCAGGTACAAAGAAGATTAAGCCAGTTGTTTGTACTGCTCTTACAGACAATATAGTTCAATAGTATTAGCTGAAGACTCTCATTGTAAGACCTGCATACCCTTCTCCTGCCAACAAACCAGTGTCCTATGCAGGTACTGGAGATCTTCAAACAAAACAAGATGATCCAGCCTTCCAGTCCCCATCTCAAGGTTGTCAGCTGCTCACACTTCCCTCCGCATTCAACTCCCAGACTGCTTCTGTCTCTGACCTACCTTGAAGCTCACAGCCTACCGCTTTTTCCTAATGCTGTTGCTCTTCAATGCAAGAGTATTTCCTTTTTAAATGACATTGGCATAATAGAGCTCTAAGAGTATTCCCTGCTAGCTATGCTCTTTGCTCCAGCACTTGGAGTGGAGGTACCTACTAATGAGTTGGCAAGTACTACAATATTGTAGGTATCTGGGTAACAACTGCCATAGAAATACCAAGAAATAAACAAGTTCAAGCCCAATTCTGTCCTCTGTTACAGCAGTCCATCTCTGCTCATTGCAGTGGGACCTGCACATGTATGACTCAATATCGCAGAGCACCTCATTGCCCCACTCCTAGAGGGGAAAAGCCCTAGCAGGGGTAATGAGCACAGCTGCAAGTTGCCAGGGCAACTAATGAGAGTCAGCTGATCCTAAGGGGCAGGGCCTGGCTCTTATAAAGCCCAGAGCCAAACCCAGGCTAGCAGTTCTCTACTAGCAGTTAGGGGGTAGGAGTTCTGGGAGACAGTGTGTGAGTACAGCTCATGAGTGCTTCAGAGGTTGGAGCAATGATGCAGAGTTGTAGCCAGGTGGTTTATGTTTCAGTTATAGCTAGAGGTTTGAGTTTGTGTTGAGGTTGCAGTGGTGGTTTGGGTGAGGCTATCAGGGGTGAGAGGAGGCCTCATAGGGGCCCCTAGGGTGTGGGACCCTAGTGCCTGGGAGGGCCTGAGTTAGCACCAGTAAGGGTGCAGTATTCTCAAAAGAGCCCACAGGGGTGTGGGGCCCTAACGCCCAGGAGGGTGAGATTTAATGCCAGTGAAGGCACAGTAGCATGGGGTGCATAGACCCCTGGTTTCAGGAAGTGGGCAGCTTTGAGAAGCCTAAGTGTGGGTGTGGTGAGCCCTAGAAGGGGGCAACATGTGAGAAGTCCAAAGAGGGGCACTAGAAGGGCCTAAGCATGTGCATGGTAAGCCCCAGACAGGGGGCAGCATTTTGAGAAGCCCAAGAGGGGCATGACAAGCCCCAGGAGAGGGCTAGGATTGGGAAGCCCAGTGTGGGCACAGAAAGCCCCAAGGTGGGGAAATTGAGAAGCCCAGGATGGGCATGATGGGCCTGGCAGCAGGCTAGCGCTGCAGAAAAACCCTGGAGAAGGGCAGGGTGCTGCAGTGAACCCCAAGAAAGGGGCTAGCAGCACAGTGTCCCAGGAGAAGGACAGGGTGCTGAGGTGGTCCCCAGGAAAGGGGATAGTGGAACAGCGTCCAGCAAAGGGGAAGCAGCACAGTGGGCCTGAAAGACCGGAGGCTTGGTATAGAGTCCCAGAGCAGACAAGGGTCCCTGAGTGGGATGAAATTTCTAGAGAAGGCCCAGAAAGGGCACCGGGACCCCAGAGAGGGGTGATGCTTTGGACAGGGCCCAGAGCAGGCATTGAGACCCCAGAGAGGGGTGATAGTACAAAGAAGGCCTGAGGGGCCCAGAAGCCATAAAGAAAGGGTGAGACTAGATTACACAAAAAGCATGAGATGGTGGGTGTGCATCTTGACAGACCAACATCCAGTACATCTGTGAGGCTTGGGGCATGGTATTAGGGGTTGGTAGGAGCCATGTGTAGCCCCTAAGGCTAGGGTGACTGAGAAGCGCACATTGTACTGAGAGATCACAAAGTCCAGGAGATCACAGGAACAGAGGTCCCAAGTTGCTGTGCCCAAGGAGGTGTAAGGCAGTTTCCCAACCTTACTGGACAGCAAAGATGTGGCGGGTGAGAATTAGAGGGTGCCCTTGGGCTGGCCTTGACATGGTGAGAGGGATCTCAGGGAGATCACAGCCCTCCTTGGCAGAGCCCACTGTGACACTCAAAGTAAAACCTGATGCTTCATTTACAGAACAACTTGTAAGTGCACTTAATATCACAGGAACAGTAGATCTAGGATGCCTCTAAAAATGTGCCAAACTTATAAACATTTGTAAAATTGTTCTTATATACTTGAACCAGAACAATTTTGTTTGAAATAAACTTGACTATAACCCCAAAGGGTAGGATTTGATGATATGTGATTGACAGGACAAGCACAACCGAAGTAGCTTTGGGTCACTAGTTATGGTGGTTATCTCATTCTCCTCTTAATTGTCATGCAATCTGTTGTAGCAGTTGCAACTTAGTGACCCCACAACTCTATACCAGTGATTTAAAAGGCAACCTCAATATTGCAGCATGCCTTGGCATAGGAAAGATATGATCTAGTGGATATATCTACATGAGATGTTTACTGAGGAGTTATCTAATTAGCTATTAAGCCAAAGTAAATTAATTAACTCTGCAGTAGACTAGTACTGCCCAACACAAGTACTATTCTGTGGCAGTTATTTACTCTACCTCAGTGCATGTGTAGAGAGCAGCCAGGGCTAGTTGGGGTACAAGGTTGTTTCAGTGTGGGGCTGCTTGCCAGCTAGCCCCATACTAGGGCACCCACATGCCCCAACCAGCCCCTCTGCAGTACACTGAACCAGGCAGGAGCAGCCCGGAACTGGCAGACCGACCCCTGGAGTCCCTTGCCAGCTGGGATGGTCCCACCATAGCTCAATATGCTGCAGTCCTGAGCACACATGTAAATGCTGTGCCTGGGAGCAATAAATTGCTCCCAGGCCTGTGCCAGAGTTTATTGCCTTGCATTAATAGTCACATGTTGACATGCCCAGCATGTCAGAGATTAGGACCATTATTATATAGTCTTTTCTGATCTCATAGAGGGCTGCTCATGGTCAGTCTAGGCAGGGTTGTTATAATTTAAAGCAGCTCCTTGAGAGGTTCATGGAATTTTGGGAGCATCAATGTAGTTGAAAGCTATGCAGCAAAGAATGATATTCATTGGATCAAAACTTGCTTTGCATTCTCTTTCTGTTCAAGCCGATGAGATTTGCCCTTTATTTGTATTGATTTGAGAAGCTTTTTTGCTGTAAAGATCACAAAGAATATAATGTTTTTTAGTTTCTTTAACAACTACAGAATCAACAAAGAATTCCCTGTCTTCCTGAGTGCCACTTGGCTACAACTAAAGAATGTTGACGTTTGTAGTGAGGACCAGCCAAAACCAGTTATAATCTGATTGACCTGTCCTAGATTCATAGATTTCAAAGTCAGAAGAGACCAGAGTAATCAAATACTCTGACCTACTGTAGAAAATAGGCCATAAGACTTCCCTGAATTAATTCTCGTTTGGACTACAGCATAACATTCTAGAAAACCATCTGATCTTGATTTAAAAATGCCCAGTGATAAAGAATTCCCTGCAACTTAAGTACATAGTTTCAGCAATGACTTGGCCTTATTGTTAAATGTGCACCTTGTTTCAAACTTGGATTTGTGTAGCTTCCATTTTCCAGTCAATGGATCTTGTTATACCTTTGTCTGCTAGTCTGAAGGGCCCTTTATGTTCAAGGTTTTGTTTCTCATATATGCCCTTAAAGATTGTAAACAGTCACTTCTTAACCTTCTCTTTAATAAGATAATAGACTGAACTCGTGGAATCTCACTAAGGCAAGTTTCCAAACCTGTCATCATCCTTGTGACTTATCTCAAGTCCTCTTGATATTAGCATGCTTAATCTCTCGGCACTTGTCTTATTTGGGAAATCCATAGTGTTAGGATCAGTTTAGACACAATAATCAAAGTACAGAGGCCCAAATTAGAAAGATTCTACAGTATATGAAATAAGTATAATGAACAAAGGACATAAACAATAACTTCAGATTTGAACGACTGCAATGTCATGTTTTCCTCACTGTTCCAAGTATAAGGCTCTCTGGGCCTGGCCTGTTAGACTTGTCAGTCTTTTTTTCGTATAAAGCATTATAGAAGGGAATTGGGGTACTTATTTCCTTAGGCCTGCACATCCTGTATATAGTATTAGATGCAGTGGTATGAAGATGATTAATTGCACATGTTCTTTGCCAAGTTGGCAGTACCATGTTGTACTGCAAGAGAGAGGAAGTGGTTTGCACTGATGTTCAGAAAGTTCATTAATCAACGATGGATCAGACAAAAATGCTGTGCTCTTGTCCTTCTGTGTACTCATGATGCTTGCAAGTGTGTGTGTGTGAGTGAGTTTGAGTACCCAGAACAAAACCGTATCATTCTATTTTATAATGCTTAGCTGCCATATATAGAACAAAAAAGATTGCAAAGCCTGTTATTGCCTACTTTATGCTCAGTATATGAGTTACTTCTTAGAAAAGGATAGCTTGGTACACATTTTTGCACAACCTGCCTCAGGTGATTTTCCTGTTTTGCCTAACCTGCTAAAAGCTTTCTTAGTAATGGTGCCAAACTCAATATCTTTTACCAAACCTCTCTGGTTACTCCATGGCTTCTATTTCCATTACATTTACATGAGAGAGAACTTACTTTTTCAAACCATAATACAATGTTCATTATACCTTTGTGACTTGGAAACCAACTGTTTTTTTTTCCTCCTTGAATTTAAAATAATTTGTGAGTTTCAATGGACACTTTAAATTCAGATAAACCTTTTTACTGCATCAACAGTTCTCATTTGTAGGTGAGGCATAGAAGTTTATCTAAAGTATTAGGGAAACATTTTAAAGTTTATTAGTTAAAGGAATGTAACTGCATCTTTCCACAGGAAATCTCCCCATTTAAACCTTCTGAAGAAGCCAATGCTATACATCTCTGGACAAACCATCAGACAAAGTGTGGAAGACTTATAGTGCAGAACTGAACATCAGGAAAAATATTTCTACTGCAAAAAGGCTAGACAGGTGAATAAGCAACTACAAGAGAAATTAAGTCAGTTACAGCGTAAGTCCGTTGATGATAAATATTTGCTTGGGACTGTGTAAAGCCAGGTGAAATTCACTTGGCTCCACTCTTCTGGAAGGCCTGATCTTTTTTTTATACTCACTAAATTCCTCTGGAACCAACAATAGTTCTGGAAATAATTATGTCAAATCTTTAGAGGCCTGAAAATTACACATTATGCGCAAGTTTCATGTGCATGTGAAATCGCTTTGCCTTGTTCTGAAAAGATGTAGGTCCTGCCATTGAGCTTGTTCACAATCAGTTGCAAGATCATCACTTTAGATTTTATAGTCAACAAGCTCTTGCAAAGGAGTTCTGAGCCTTTAGCACTGTTGTTTTGTTACTAGCTTTTAAAAAGGACTGAAGGTCTCAACATGTAGGCACCTTGCTTCTTCAAGCAGCATTTTTCAGAGGATAGAATTTAAACAACTTTCTGAATTCCTATGGACTCTACAGATATTAGCCAATTTTGGAGTCTGAAAGAAAAACAAATATGCACTAAAACTACATGGACTTTGTTCTTCATTTTTCCCATTATTGGGAAAATTTCCTTGCTTTGTTCCAACAACTCCTCTACAGAAATAAAAGGATAAAATGCAGTGCAATTCAAACAGCACTGTTAGCCTTAAAACTAGTTCCTAGCTCGTGGTCAGAGTTCCTGGGCAGGTACAGGAAATATTCCTCACAGTTTATAGAGCTACACTGCCTCAGTTTTGGGGAAGAATTACTCCTGCTCTCAGAGTTCCTGTGGAGAAGAGAACTCAATGAGGTTTTCCTTATATAGAATGTGCTCTTAATTTTTCTTTCACAAGTGCTGGAATTTGCTCTCCCACAGGTGAAGAGAGGCCTGTGCCTCAGATCCACTCTCTTCCAGTCCCCCTGCCTCCAAAAAAGAAAGCAACCAGAAACACAGAGTTATTATAAGGTTGGTTTGGGCCCAATGCCTTTCTGCCAGCTCCAGGAATGTTTTTCCCTGTTCTCGAAGATTGGGTGAAATAGGGATCTGTTACCTAAGAATCATGAACAGTCAGCTGGGATTTCCCTCTTTAAGGTCATGGCAGAGAAGGATAGGTTCCCCACATGGAGCTTTAATGTAATCAGAAGATAAAGCAGTGGTTCTCAACTAT
Organism: Caiman crocodilus; assembly: GCA_030014935.1. Classification (NCBI taxonomy): domain Eukaryota; kingdom Metazoa; phylum Chordata; order Crocodylia; family Alligatoridae; genus Caiman; species Caiman crocodilus. The sequence continues at coordinate 78,379,252 of JAGPOW010003648.1, forward strand.
TTTAGACACAAGGTATCCCTCTGTCACTTTTGGGAATTTGTCAGCACCCCAAATGAGAACTGCTGTTCTAATGTCTCAGCTTACCCCTTTTATCTCCAGGCTGCCACGCTGCCATGACCGAGAGGAACTGGCCCAAATTCCTGTTTCCAGGTGGTGCATGTGGAGCTGGACCAGGAAGCAGCTGCAGAAAAGGGCACTTTTGCCTAATTGAGAACCTAATGTAGGAAGAGGTGTAGGTTGTAGTCGTTTTGGTTTAAGGACATGGGCAAACGAGGGTTTTTGGGTACATCTGACATATTTTGTTAAACCAACTCAAATAATTGAAAAAAAATGTTAATCAGAATCATAGGACTGGAAAGGACCTGCAAGATCATCAAGTCTGGTCCCCTGCCATGGGCAGTAAGTTTTTGGGCTCAGATGAGATCAACAAGGTGCTTGTCCAGCCTTGTCTTGAACACCTCCAAGTATGGTGACACCACCACCTCTGCTGGGAGTGTTCCAGATTCTGGTGACCCTTTCAGATAAGAAGTGTTTTTCTTATGTTCAGCCTGAATTTATCTTCTATTAACTTAATGCCCATTTGTCCTCATCCTCCTCTGATGTGCCTTCTAGGAAGCTTTCAGGCACAAACACCCTTTGTCAGGCTGAAGAAGCGCCTGCAGATGGTCTATGCTCTTCCTGGATAGAGTGGTAAAGCAGCCAGAGGCTAGTATGTATGCAAGAAAGTCAGTCAGTTAAAATGTCAGTTAATGCAGGTAGGAGCACCCACTCCTTCATTGGCTGCTTTCTGGTCTGGCTCTATAGGCACCTCCTGGAAATAGGCACGCGGTGCAGTTTGATCTGGCTGTGGTAGTAGTGGCAACAGCAACAGTACCAGTGTCCTGGCACCCTTGACAGGATCTTGCAGCACACTGGTTAAGACCCACTGATATAGACCTATTACACAGATTTTCACAGAGCATTTTTTGGGTTGGCCCTTTTTTTAGAGGGAGGAGATTCATGCTCTACTTTCATCTCTATGTACAGGTTTTGGAAACTAGAAGGCAGGGGCAACGTGCACATGGGTGCATGTGTACTCTCTGAGCGTGGCGGTACACCCCCTGCAAAAAGGTGCTAACAACACTGTCAGTGGCACTTGCAGGTGGGCACCACTCACCACCCCACTGCTGACACCACTGGCTGCGTCTACAGGCAATTCCCGCTGGTTGCTGCCGACACTGCTGGCAGTGCCTATGGGTGGTCACCACCCCTTGCTGCTGACAGTCCCAGCGGTGTCTGCGGGAGCTCCCTGCTCACCATAGCTGGGCTTCTGCTGCTGCGCTCCCGCCACAGCGCTCCCGCCACCTCCTGCACAGCCATGCCCTCCCACTGGGGACACATGCTGTTCATGCTAGAAGGAATCCTTTGGTGTTACTGGGAGGCAGGCCAGGCAGTACTCGTGCCAAGAGGGGAATCTGCACAAAACTTGGGAAATGATCAAGCCCTGTAATGGACTTTCTCCTAGACACTCATGGAGTACCAGTAGCCAAGAGGTTTTTTTTATAATAGAATTTAAGTTTCAATATATGTTCAGAACAAGAGAGAAGAAAGATCAGGCTATTAATAGTAACACTTCTGGCATTAAATCAGCCTTGTAAAATCCTGCTCATTCAGGGGAAATATAGAGACTTTGTAACAGATGGGTAAAATACAAGCTGGCTAGAACTGAGAGAAGTGGTTACTTTCTCAACTATCTTGAGATTGACACAGAACCTCTGTTTTTTTTAGAAGTGCTAAGCTCTTATATCTCCTGAAGCTACTGGGAGCACTCGGTGTGCCACACCTCTGAAAATCACCCTTTAATTTGTGTTAGAGATGATTTACTCCTGTCTTTGTGACCAAATCAGAAGTGCCCAAGTGGGTGTATAGAAGATGCGAAGCATTTCTGAAGGTCCCAGTATATCAGCAAGCTGCCTTTACTGTGTTCCAGACCTACTGTTCTGTAATGCTCTGTCCCTAGAGCACTGAGGAGATTTGGGACAACTAAAAAGCTGTTCTGAAAAATTCCCAAAATGCCCAAGCACAGACAAAGGCCCATTTGTGTCCATGTAAGCTTTATTATAAATCCAGAATAAATGGCTTTTCCAAGGTCACAGTAGGAGTCAAGGATCCTTGGCTCCCAGCCCTGGACTCAGACCTTTAGCCAGCACCAGCATCCAGACAAATCACTTGTTACAGAATCAAACCCCAAATAAGATCAGGCCATTTTTGATCAAAAGAGATTTTTTTTAATGAACCTTTCAGTTTTAAAGCATCAGTAGACCACTTTCTCAGATGCTATTCCTAGTATCAATCCTTAAAAAAATTGGTGTCATTTAAATTTTGCTCATTTGTCACTGATCAAGAAATTTTAATAATTAATTGCTTGAATTTATTTACAAAGCAGACAAGAGCAACAAAGAAGTAAAGAACTGAGTACATACCTAAGTGTCCATGCCTGACTCTCACAGCCAGGTTAAATAAACTGTAATATGGTTGACCAAAGGTGAAGTGAAAATGTAGATTGTCAGCTAACATTGGCCATTCTTACTGCCTTTGTATTAGGAGAATACACAGAAGTACAGGCTTTATCTAAAAATTTAGTTCCTAATTATTACATTTAACTGGAGTTTTGTAAATGCATCTCCCTGAAGATTCATATTGTTTTTAATTTATTTCTAACTAGCAGAATTCTGGATTAATTTTTAGTTATACAGGATGTATTGCTCATCAGTTCCTAACAACTGGCTTGCTTAACTAAATGAATAATGTCATTATTATATAGTATAATGAGAGCCTGCTTTGCAGCTTACAAAATCTGATAGTGGGCATGTCTACACAAGATACTTTACTGCACAGTCGACTAATTTACTGTGCAGTAAAGCATCACTGTCTCAGCGCGGGGAGCCATCACTGTCACAGCCACCATAGCTGGCACTCCTGCTGCCAGGCTTCCTCCACCTACTGCACCTCCTCTGCCAATGCCTCATGGAAGAGCTTCCCCCAGGCCTTGCAGATGTTATGCAGCACACAGACTGCAACGATACCCTGGGAGATGGTATCCTCTGTGACCTTGAGGTGGGTAGTGAGGGTGTGCCAGCGTCCCTTCAGACAGCTGAAGGTGCACTCCACAAGCTTGCATATTCAGCCCACGCACCAGTTGAAATGTGCATAGTGGGGGTCCAGCTAGTTGGTGTAGGGCTGCATGAGCCAGGAGAGGAGTGGGTAGGTAGGGTCCCTGATAAGGAGGGAGAATTGCCTTGTCCAGCTGGAGGTCCAGCGCACCTGGTGGGAAGTGCCTGCTCTCCACCAGGGCTGGCAGGGAAGAGTTGCAGAAGACACAGGCATTGTGGGTGCTGCCAGCCCAGCTGGTGCTGACATAGGTGAAGGTAACCCAGTGGTCCACCACATCCTGCAGCAAAACTGAGTGGAAGCTCCACTGGCTATAGTATGGGTAGTCCCTCCAGGGTGAGCAGTTGACAGGGATGTGGGTCTTGTACAGGTCTCTGATGCACTGTGGGAAGCCCAGGGTGTGGAACTTCACCATCACCACCAGAGGGTTGTGGATCTGGACCACGATGTGGCCTAGCACATTGTGGAGGGTGCTGCAGACCTCTAGGATGACATCCCTAGTGGTTGCCTTGCCTACCTCAAAGATGCAGCTGACATAACACAGGTTGCAGGGTATGGCCAGTTTGAGAATGGCAATGTCCAGCCAAGGGTCTGCAGGGAGGGGCAACTGCATGGAGGTGGCCTGCCACTGTAGGTGTGGGCAGTGCTGGATGAGGAGCTCCTAGAATGTGGCCCAGGTTATCCAGAATGACTCCAGCCACTGCTTATTGTCCGAGGTGTCCTGGATGATGTGCGGCCACCAGTCCTGGCTGGCTGGGTGTACCTATAGGCAGTGGAGCTGGAGCTCCAGGAGCTCATGGATGGCACTGGTGGTAGTATCCATATGTGCATTATCAATGTGTCGTCTCTGTCCCTGCTGGGGTCCTGGCAGCAGCCCAGGAGCTGGTTGGTGCCATGCCGGGTCAGGTGGCCTCAGACAGAGCAGTGAGCCTGGCCATACAGCACAATGGGGCAAACAGGGTTGAAGCTGACCTGGGCCAGGAGGCAGTCACTATGGCAAAGTATGGCAAGCACAGTGGCAAACAGAAGCCTAGGGTGCAGGTCGTTGCTGCCAGGGCCTGGGGGTGGAACAGCCATGGTGGGTGCAGGTTCCACAGACAGAGTCATAGAGGGCTGTAGCAGGACACTGCGGATTGCTCCAGGCCAGAAACTCAGGTGGCCAGGGAGAACTGCACAGGGATGCCTTTTAAAGAGTGCCCTTGGCACCTGGGCAGCTGTGGCTGAAACCTCCCCCTAGCTGCTGCAGAGCATAGCAGGGCTGGAGGAAGCCTGGAGCAGGCTACTCCCATAAGCAGCAAATCTGGTCCCAAACGGCTGCACGGGTAGATGCCTACTCAGGGCTAGTTTACTGTGCAGTAAACCTAAACAGCATTACCTGCACGTGTAGACATGCCCAGTGACTCCTGCAAGCAACGTGCCTTTCAACAAATATGTATTAAAAATAGCAACATAATTCAATGTATGGCCTAAGCAAGACCTGAGCACCTCAGAGTCTTTAAAAATGCATTTAGCCTTATAACCTGCCTGAGGTAGGAAAGTGCTATTCATATTTTATAGGAGAGAGTATTGAGGCTCACATGAATTGATTTTCCCTGGTCACTCAGGAAGTCTTTCATAGAGCTATGAAGTCTCCAGAGTTCCAGACTAGTACCCAGCCCACCCTTCCTCTCTAACTCTGATTTAAGATCTCTTTCCTGTACTCTGAAGACTATTTCTATCTTAGGGCATAAAACCTTTTTACTTCCTCAGAAATACAGCAGAACACCAGTTAACTGAACTGATCAGGATCAAAACTCATTGGTGTTCAAAACTCACAGCTTGTTCACATATTGAATGAATACAGTCCATTGCTCAATGGTAAAGCAAGTTTGGGAATCGATTTGTCTTTTTAAGTTTGCTAATTGTTCCATTGTTTTTTAAATTGTTAAAACAGTTCTCTTTTCATTTTTTTGCCATTGCTCTTGCTCATGCTCCACAGTACTTATATTGGCAGCATGGCCTGCGTTCAGATAACCGGGCAGTTTAGGGGAATGGTGTTTCAGGTGTTGATGCTCTAGTGTATTTGCCATTTGGTGGGAGGTCATTTCTAAGGGGAAAAAAACCTTAATATAATGGAATGACATCCTCCAGAAGTCTCAGTTCTGTTTCATAGAGACACAGACCTCTGTTAGATAGATGTAGGATTAGCTTCCATTTTCCGCATATAACTAAACCTTAATCTTGTTATATTCTAACCTCAGATTTGCTCTTCTGACCTGCAGAAGATATTACAAATTTGGGGTTATACATTAAAACAAATTACATCTGAAAAGTCTTCATAAATTTCCAGCATAAAATATTCAGAAAGTGTCATCGCTAAAAATGAATATAATGTAGCTACAGAATTAATTAAAAAACTGAATTATGCTGAAACTAGGTTTTTACAGGAATTTGTGACTTTCCATAGTAGGGTTAAGTAGTGGTCCATTTTAATCTTTAAATTAATGCTGGACAGTTTTCTAAAAGCTCAGACAGAAGATATACGCTTAGTGCAAAAATTACTGGGTAAAGTTCTTCATCCTGTGCTATGCAGGAGGTCCAGCTGGATGGTTATAATGGTCCCTTCTAGTATTAAAATAGATAAATCCGTAGATTCATAAATCCAAAGATTCATAGATGTTAGGGACTTGAAAGGACCTCTCAAGATCATCAGATCCAGCCCCCCTGCGCTTGGGCAGGTAAGACTGCTGGAGTCAGATGACCACAGCAAAGTGAGCGTCCAGGTGTTTTTTGAAGGTATCCAGAGTAGGTAATTGTACTTCTGGGTGGAGTCTATTTCAGACCCTGGACACTTGAGTTGTAAAGAAGTTTTTCAATTTGCTATTCTGTCTCCTTGGTTTCACTTCATAGGTGAAAGAAAATAAATATCGGACAATTAAGGAACAATCTGTTCATAAGCAGGGCACCTTTATCCCCTGACTGTTATGGTAGGCCTCCATGCTCAATCTAAATATTTTAATTTCTTCACTTTCTATTTTTGTTTTGTTTCCTGTTTTTTATTATTTTATTTTATATCTGTTTTTCTTCAGTTTTGTATTATCATGCTAACTGCTGGACCAGTACCTCCCAAGAGAAAGTTTTATATATTTTGAGCATTATTCCTTACTGCTCATCTTTAATTACTTCTTGGCCCAATCATGTAAGCTTGCCAAGTGGAATACATCTCCTGTGTCACTTGTGCACTTGGCAGTCATTATTCACCTGGCTGCATCTCATCTAGATTCTCATGCACTGTTCTTTCCTTTCTTAAAAAGTTCTTACACTCTCCTCTCTGTAGTATCTGTGTATTAAGTGCTGTGACTAATATCTCTGATGTGGTTACTTTTTTCATCCTCTGCCCAGTATAGAATTGTATATGCAAAGTGTATGGTGTTTTGTTTTGGTAGGTCCCATGCTGGTGGTGCTGTTTTAAGGGCTTTTCTTCCTCAAAATGTACATACTGTTCTGTGTTTACATGGGAGAAGGGAAGGTCAAAGAAGCGCACTCTGCACTTGGAGCAAATAGTGGTGAAGTTTGTGATGATGCTTCACCTGTTTGCGATGATGCTTCACCAGCCCTCAAAAAGCCCTGTCTCCCACACTGACAAGCTTTTACCCTGGTACTAAAAAGCTCCACTGTGCCTGAGGAGTGAAGTTGTTGACCATGGTCCTCCTCCTGGAGCATCAGGAAATCTTTTTTTAGCCAGTAGCAAGCTATGAACAGAAAGCAGCCAAGCTTTCTGCCTTCTCCTCCAATTGCACTCTGGGCTGGAACCCAGTGAAGAAGGCACAAGCTGGGAGGTCACAGTAAGAGGAAGAAGCAGCAACGGCAGCCGCAAGTGGCACAAGAGTCAAGAGTTTACTCCTTTCCCCTTTCCTTTTGCACCAGACCCTCCCTACCATAATCCATCATCTACCCCAGCAACCCAAGAGCTATTCATTTCCAACTACCTGAGAGATCTCAGGAACCTGACCACCCATGCAGCTGGCTCAGGCATCCCCATGAAGTGGGGTAACTGTAGGGGGATTTGGGATGGTAGAGGCTCAGGATAACTGTGTAGGAGAGTGAATGAGTCATTGGGAGATGTTGTGCCTCTTGAGTGACAAGCTATCAGTACTGCCCCTTGGTGAGGCAAAGTTTTAGTATTTGTAACATTCAATTGCTTAGTGTACTAGATACATGAAGAAGAGATGGATTCTATTCTTGTACAAAATACACATTTTATCAGAATCCAAAAAGTCAAAGGCTCACCTGAGCTGGAAGGTCCACTGGGCTAACCTGCTTAAGGTCAGACCAGTTTCTATAGCCAGTGGCATGTAAGGGACTGGTGTAATATCGCATCTCACCATTTTTGACTTCCAGTCTGAAGGACTAGACACTCATTTAGAGCTGCATTAACTGGAGACAGCTTTTGAGCAGGATTCAGACTTATGCCTCGAGATATAACAAGAGGCCTTAACTGCCCTGTTACCACAACTTGCCACTATGCTGGAATAACATTGGACATTTCTTTCTTTTTCTAACTTGTTTAATGCACATTGGAATTGAACCACATTGGGCCCCAATTATAGGGAAAACATAATTGGCTCCATGCAGCTTACAGTACAAGGTACTCATCTCTTCCTGTAATACTCACTTCACCTTTTCCAATTTCCCTTTCATTAGGAATCCTGCCTTCTAAGCATTTATTTAATGTTAGTAGCACTGACTTGAGACTACTTGTTTACAGCGTAATTATGGTACCTTCAGATAACTTTGCCAAAGAAACAGTTACTACCAAGGTAACAGGAATCAGCTTGGATAAGTGAACATGCCAGACATTTTAAAAATAATGTTCACATGAATTTAGAAATGAAGGGGGAGATATTACCAATAAATGTGTGGAGAAGCTAGCTATTGGGAAACTGTTGCTTTTTTTCAGAAAGGAAGAAAGTTAAAAAAATCCTTCTTAGCTGTGATTAGGGGAGCTGGCTGCTTATGGCATAGTTACTACATAGAACAGTGGTTCTCAGCCTTTATAGATTTAGTGCACCCCTTGTTAGACTTGCAGCATCCCTCACTGGACTCAAGGCACCCCTCTGTACCTTCTGCGAATCAAGTGGCAACCCATTACAAAAATCAATTGATTCATAAAAGTGCTTGTCTCCAGCGGTGGATGAAGGGGGCAGGTACACTGGTGCATGGTATACCCCATTTCGATTCCTGCTCCACCCAGCAGCAACATTTCTAGTCAGGCAGTGCTGAGGGAGTCAGTTGACTTCATGGCTCATTATCATCTATCTCATCACTCTTAAACTCTTCATTCCATGGGTGTTAAACCCTCTCCTCTTTCTAATAGTTTTCATGGTCCACCAAGCAAGCCACCCTTTATTCTGCTGCCTGTTCCCCATTTTTCTGATCTGGAAGCTCTTAATACACAGCCCCTCCACCTGCATCCTGTGAAAGCATACCTTAGAAAGGTATATCAACTCTTAGGTGTACTGCTACACTAGGGGAGTACATCAAAGGCTTGGCAAGCAACTGTTCACCAGGGCACCTGAGAGGAAAACCAGGAGTAATGGCCACAAACTCCTGGGAGATGGATTCAGGCTCAACATTAGGAAAAACTTCTTCACCATCAGGGTGTGCAGACTGTGGAACAAGCTCCCTCCAGAGGTGGTGCAATCACCTACCCTGGAAATCTTCAAGAGGAGACTGGACAATCACCTGACCCCCGGTTCTCTTTCCTGCTTGGTGCAGCGGGCTGGACCTGATGAGACTTTGAGGTCCCTTCTGGCCTGCCAATCTATGAATCTGTTTTTAACTCATTCCCATGAGGGGATGCCAGGTATTATTTTCATCCTGAACTGAATAATGCAGCCTTATGTCCCTTCTGTTTCATCTAATCTGAATAATGCAGCCCTAGGCCCTTTGCCTATGTTAGTAAAGCTTCCAGTTCATTTCTAACTGGAGAAAAATGCGTGTTGCTTCGCCTGTGTGTGAGGCGGCTCCTCACCATCTGCACCCCCTTTCTCAAAATCCTAGCTTGGCTCCTTGCAGAGGGGCCAGGTCATGCAGTTCGTGGAAGCAACCAGGCAGGGAGCCTGCCTTTCAGCCTGACAAAGGGTATTTATACCTGAAAGTTTAGAAGGAAGAATTTTCCCAATTATTTGAGTTGGTCTAATAAAAGAGATCAGATTTACCCAAAGAACCTTGTCTGCCTTTGTCCTTAGACCAACCCGGCTACAACCCAAACCCCTGCATCTCCCGCCTCACACTCCTTGCAGCACCCTTCGTAGGAGCTCAGGGTGCACAGATACCCTGGCTGAGGATCAGAGATGGTGCTTGGGAAGTCCCAGACAGGGCTGAGGGTGCCTGGCGGGACCCAGCTAAACCCCGGCCCGCGACTGCTTCCCCCTCCCCAGCTCTCCATTCCCCCTTCTCCGGGCTTCTTGCCCGCACCCAAGATGGCTCCGGGCGAGACCAGCGCCAAGACTGGGCATTCTGCCCACACCCAAGATGGAGGCCAGCTCGGTACAGTTCTAGAGGCGAACGGTGCCGACTCGCCGCTCCTCATAGGCTGAGCTTGGCCCCGCCTCCACCCCTCCACCCTTCCTATTGGCCGCGAAAAGGCCCTGCCGCGCTGCGATTGGCTGCAGAACGGTCGTTGCCGTTTCTCCCTCCGCTTCGGACTGCCCCTTCTCCCCCCGTTTTTTTTCTTGAGGGGAGCCGCGGGGGAGGCTCGGGGGGCGCACTCCGCCGCCGTCTCAACCAGGCAGCGGCGGCGATGCGGGGTCCCCTGGCGCAGCCGGGCCGCGGCTGAGCGGCGCGGAGCGGTACGTCCCGCACGAGGCCGGGATCCGCCCGGGGGGGAGGTACGAGGCCCCAACTGTCCCGGGGCGCCCGGCGGGGGGAGGGGCGGCGGTGCCCACCGGGGCCTGCAGCTCCCCATGGCCCGGGCTGCGTCGCCTGCCGGCACGCTGCAATAGGAGACCGCGGCGCTCGGGCCTCGGGGCAGTTTGGGGAGCGGCGCGGGAGTCTGTGAGGGGCTTGGAAACCTCTTCCCGTATTGGGGCGGGGGGGAAAGGGGGATGCGGCAGCCTCAAGGAGGTGGCAGCTGGCAGGCTCCTGGCAACCATGGCAGCGCCTCCCTCACGGGAATCCTGGCCCTGAGGCAGGGGCGCACCAGGGTGGCCCTCAGCCAGGTGCGATTGGAGGAGGAGTGCTGGGGGATGGCCCTTAGGGGTTGGAAGAACTGTGGTAATTTTTGTCTTATTATTATGATGATTATCATTATGTCTGGCAAAGGCGGGGGCTTGATGCTAAAAGTTCGCCCGGGGCCGCTAGGTGCGGTGCGGCGCAGCTTGGCTCCTGATTAGGGGATGGGATACTAGCCTGGAAAAGGAGTTGCTTGGCTGGCAGGGCCTGGGTTCAGGTGAGGGAGGCTAGGCTGGGCTTGGCCTCTGGGCCACTAAAGCAGTCCTGATGCAGGCAGGGCCCAGGGTGGGGATTGTGGCGTGGAGAGGGTTTGGGTGACATCGTTTCAAAACAAAGAAATGCAAACGTTTCCTGAGAATTGTGCGTTTTGTTGCTAGGTCTCCTTTCCAGTTGATGTCTGGTAGCCAGAAGATAGATGAAGGAGGGTGAAAAGGGAAAAACCTGGGAGCTTTTTCATGGATTTTGAATGTTATGCAGGAGACCCAAACTGAACTGGCCTCTTATGGGCTGCACAGGTTTTGGACTCTTACAAAAATCTTGGAGCTATTTAAGTCCCCTGGGTATTTAATCATCATTCATGACATTTGTGTAGTGTTGAGTTTTTTAAAATACCAACTAAAGGAAACGAGACGGTTTTGGGGCACTTTTCTGGTGTTCGCCCTGTGCTACTCTTCAGTAGTTACATGTTGTATAGTAAAATGTTTTACTTGAGTTTTAGTGCGTTATAATTTGAAATGTAGTATCTACAGTCGTTTCATTGTAAAAATCCACTAATGTGATCGGACTTCAAGTCAGCATTCATAAATGTCTAGAGAAACCGTTTCAGACTTCTTTTACCTTTTTAGGAAGCTAGCATTAATTCAAACTTTAGTCATCAAAATGGACAGTGGAATACTAAAAATACAGATAGGACCTGATACCAGGTTGAAGTCTGTCCAGGGATTGGAGTCTGCTAGCATGACACTTATTGCAGGATCAGCACCTTAATGTAGCTTAAGAAAAGCATTTTATTTTTAATCTCTAAAGAAGAAAGAAGTTCATAGAATGATGACATGTTTCCTGCTTTCTCTTCTTATAGAACTGGGCTTATGCCAGTGCAAAAATTATGCATCCAGATACAGTATTTACTCATGGAAAAGAGCCTTCAAAGTTCTATTTTTCTCCCTGATACATAATGTTGTTTGCAAGTAAATTAGAAGTTTGCCAAAATGCCTGATTCTCCTAAACATAGGGGTGAACTGTCCTTTCAGAAATCAGTGATTGGCTGGGAAGTTGGTTGGAGCTATGATACTAGGCCCTGTCCATAAAATATTATTTGTCGTTTTCATTTGGGAGGGACTCCTAAGTTTTCTCTTTAATTTAATTCATAGTATATTCAACAGGGCAACTACAGCAGGGGTGTCAAACTCACCTGGGGCTCTGTGCCTAAAAAATACTGTTCAGGTAGTAGATTATTCTAGTGAGGGCTTTCTACTGCTCAGATGTTCTGCTGCTCAAATTTTAATGCTTTGTTAGCTGTAACATCCAAATTTGGTGAGGTTGCCACAATTGGGAGCAAAGAGAGGCAGCCTCCAGTTTGATATTCAGGTGTTCATAGATTTTAAAGGAAATTGGAATAGACTTGGACTCTAGGTAATAATATACATTGTCTGATGTGCTTTCCTGTGATTTATGATTGACAGCTAGTGGGTTACATATATCAAGCAGCCTGTAGCTTGTGGATGCCTCTGTGTCAACCCAGGGTAGAATGCAAAGAATAGAACACTGAAACAATCTTGGGGCCCAGCATACTGAATTGTTGGAATTCTCTTCTCGGTATTTTCTGCTGTTTTGCATCTGCTTTTAGTTTTAGGAATGTAGTAAAAGTTGCAGCCCCTACACAGCATCTCATGAAGTAAGCTACTGCTTACAGAAGCTTATGCATCTCTGATTTGGTCTATAAGGTGAAAATCTACTCTGCCTTCTGCAGGAATGTTGTAGCAATACAGCCAGCTGGCATACAGGGTAGTGTACAATTGTTTTGTGTGACTTCATACACCCATGGGTATTGAAATGATGACTCTTTCAGTCTTTGGAGAGTTGCATTGTGTTTCACTATAATCTGCCTTCTAATGGCTGCAAACATAGCCAAAAGAGAGAGCTAATGGGGTTAGGAAAAAACTCTTTTCTACATCCAAGTTACTTCACAATTACAAGTTATGGCACTTAAAAAAAAAAAAAATTCTTCTGAATTCTGATACTTTTCAGTCTTGGAGATGGGATACTAAAATAGATGCCTATAGATGGCCATCAGTATTCATATGGCAATTCCTATTTTTCTAATGAATGAATAGTACAGTAATGTACTGTTCATCTGCCTGTTGTTCTGATCTTATTCATTCTATTTTAATTTTATTTGAGGTTCATATTATATATGTTAGTAGGAAGAGTATGAAATTGGGAGATGCCAGCAGTTACCTTGTAATAGTAAGAGGTGTAGCCGTAAACTAACTTGGTCTGTTGTGTTGTGATACTGAGTACCTGGAGCCATTGAAACTCGTTGAATTAATTTGTACAAATTCATATAGTTTTCATATAACATATTTTACTCTATAAATGTATTTCTCTTCATTCCATTTTAATTAAACTAGTGAATGATCTAAGTGGGAAAAGAAAATGTCAAGGCTAAAAGGTGATATTTGTACTTCCTCATTGGAAAGTTTACAGTCACTTGAGTTTATATATCTGAAAAGTAATTTTGGAGAATAAATAAAACCAATTGACATTTGGATTGACAACTTTATCAAACTACTAACAGTTTCTTTCATAAGATAGGGTGAATGGTTTCTTTAATTTCTATATAATATCCCAGTTGCTATACAAATGTCTGAGTTGGGTTATTCCCCTTCCTCTGCTCAAGGCCTTGTAGTGCTAGGAAATGGGAGGAAGTACTTACAGGGCATACACTTCAAAATAGTCTCAATGCGATGAATTAAAATGCAAGGCTCCCGTTATGACGTATGGAATGTGGAAAGAATCCTCGCCTAGTTCAAGAAACTGAGGTGTAACATGGTGGTATGTTGCTTGCTGTACATATTGTGTGGTGTTAAGTAATGATATTGGGAATTTAATGGGAGGGCTTCATTATTGAATACTGGCATTTCATGTAGTAAGCTTCTTTAAAAGCTATAAAAGCAAATAGATATCCTTGAAACTATCAATTTGAATAAAAAGAGCATTTTGACTTTTGCCTTTTTCCAAGGAGTATGCTGGTAACTTCTTAAACACTGTCAGTATGGTATTTTTAATTTAAGGTCAGTTAAAATGTAATTTTTCTTTTTATACCGGAAAAAAAATTATATGGAGTTCATAAAATGGCTGCTTCAAATAGAATTGCATCTACATTCCCAACCTTCTAATGAGACTTTAAAGTATAAATAACTGAATATTGTCCTAAAATTATATTTTGATATGTGGCTTCAGGTATCAGGCAGCTTGCTTTTAGGTTTTTGAGCTACTTCTAATTTAAAATATTATATTTGAAATTTAGCCTTCTGGAACTTTTATCATTTATCAGCTTGTGTAAATTAATAATGACAACTCTGAATATTTTTCACCAAGTTGTTTAGGTGTTTTCTGAGTTAAATGGAGAAGAAAAAATGTTCACATTCTGGATATTAATTAGACCTACTCTGTTACATTTTTCAACAAAATTAAATTTTAAGAGTGGATTTTAAAGATTAATTCATACATTAACAAGTATTAATGCATACTTCTTCCAAAAAGGCTTAAGTCATTGAATACACAGTTTAGCTTCAGAAAATATGAAATGACTTGCCTAGCTTCACAGTTGAAGGATTATCCAGTCGCTTTTTGGGGTTGTGGGTTTTTTTGGGTTTTTTTTTTCAAGACCAAAATAAGAAAATGTGTAGTATCAAATTGCTGTTTCTGGCTGTTTCTGTTGGAGATTTTGGCTAACAGGTTGGAGTTGTTTTACATAATCTGTGCTAGTTTGTATGGTGCATATTTCCCTGAAGACCTTCCTATTTTTTTTAAAAATAATTCATTTTAAGGATTAAATCCACAGGTTTTATCTGCATTTTGGAATTTATCCACACTTCGTTAAAATAGTTCACATGCAAAGGGTTCTTCTGTACGTGGGGTTGTCTCAATTCTTAGGGAACAGTAATATTCATTTCAGTGCTTTTATTTAGCCATGATTGCTAAACTGTTCCAACGTAAAGTTTGGGATAACAGCAAAACAATTTTTGGGTCTGCCTTTTAAAGACAGTTTTAAAGCTTTTGCTGAATAAGAATAGGGGGACTTTCCAACTAAGAATGCAAACTATTATGTAGCATCTCATGTCTGTACTGTAGATCAGTGTTTCCCAACTTCGTGCTGTGGCACACTGATGTGCTGTCAGGCACACCCAGGTGTGCCACAGCATTTTGGGCTGTAGCCACGCCCTCTGTCTGCTGCAGACACAAACAGTATGGTGCTGCTTCTCAGGAGGGGAGGGGATACTAACCTGGGAAAGGGGCTGCTTGGCTGGCAGGGCTTAGGTTCAGGTGAGGGAAGCTGAGCCAGGTTTGTCCTCTGGGCTGCTAAAGCAGTCCTGATGCAGGCAGGGCCCAAGTCAGGGGGGTTGTGGCGTGGAGACGGCTGGTTGGTCTCGCCTTTGGGTGCTTTTTTTATTTGGGTAAGTGTACCATGGGGCAAAAAAGGTTGGGAAACCCTGCTGTAGATGATAGTCTTAGGAAAACACTTTGAATAGACACAGGGGGCATTTATACACATACCTTTTGTCCTGTAGTGCACTAGAAATCTGGTGAGTTGGAGTAAACTCAGTTGTCTGCTGATGTGCATTGTGCTGCATCACATGCAATTGTATAAGTGATGAAATATGCATCAGCGCGCAGAAAATGGTGGCAGTGCAATTTTGAACTAAAACATCTTTGAGGTGTTTTAGTTCCAAAGTGCACTGTCTTCATTTTCTCAGTGCTGATGCTCATTTTGCCACTTACGCAACTGCACACACCGCAGCGCCAGGAGCTTTTAAAAGGGCCCGGTGCTGTGGCACAAACGTGTACAAATGCCCACGTAGTCTGGGCCTGCCTCTCCTATTTTGCTGTGTTTCACCTTACCAGCTGAGGTGCTCAAACTTCATTTGAACTTTTGGGACTTCAAAATAGATAGTTGGTAAAGGATCACCAATTTGAGAGTTTGCTTGCTTTGCTGATTGGGCAAAATAATGTCATGAACTTCAAGGCAGGGTACAAAGTGGCTCTGTCCAACCTGTAGGCCATGGGTTACATGTGGCCCACAAGTGGTTAAATTGTGGTCCATGGGTCTAGTTGGTGTGGCTGCCAGAGCTGCTGCATTGATGCATCTCTGGAACCAAGAAGTGAACATTGCTACCATTTGTCCCTCCACCCTTCTTGTCCTCTGCTGAAGTCAGGAACTTTGGTTACTGTTGGAGACTAAAAATCAGTGGTAGGAGGAAAAGGGTGGGGAGTGGCAGTAACTTTCATGACGGGTTTTGGAGCCATGATTCTGGCAGCTGCATCATCAGGCTGGTGTCATGCTGTCAGAGTTGGGGTGTCTAGTGTGCAGGGCCAAAAGAGTTGGACACCCCTGTGTAAAGTGGACTTAATTACTTGAGAGTTTTATTGAAGAACTTCTTATCCAGTTGGGTGCACAATTGCTTTTGGCTATTGGGTTGTGTTTATGCTTCCTGTTACTGCAAGCAGTAACTTCCTGAAAGTGACACTTTTAATCTGTGTTTTCTGGGGCACTACCCAGCATGTACATAACTTAAATTCTCAAATATTTTATATTAAATGTGCAAGGTGAATCAGTATATTGGGTGAAATATGAATTTATTGATTTTTATTAATCTCTTATTGCTTACTTAATTTTCCACTGGAATAAGCAGCAATATAATGGACAACCTGTCATTTCTCCCACCATTTTGTCTCATTTGCTAAATGTTTACATATATATCAGTTAGAATTTTATTTTAACAATCCAGAAAATTGGTAAGAAAGTATCTAGAGGGATGGAATAAATTTACTTTTGTGGGCTACAGCTTTGGTATTAGTTATGGTAAAATTTTAGATTGGTGTTACTTTGATATGGGAAGGATAAACCAAGCCCTATAGATCCCAATGTAGATTTGTTTTAAGCACTATTGGATGAATGAACTGTAAGGTGGATAGAAGACCGGCTGGATCATCGGGCTTGGAGGGTAGTAGTTATTGGCTTAATGTCTACTAGTTGGCAGCCAGCATCAAGTGAAGTGCCCTAGGGCTTGTTCCTGTGGCCAGTTTTGTTCAGTATCCTCATCATGGACCTGGAAGATGGATTGGAGTGCACCTTCAGCAAATTTTGCAGATGATACCAAGCTGGGGGTGGGGGGGCAGGGTTTAGTAGATACACTGAAAGGTAGGGGTAGGATTTAGAGGAACCTAGACAGACTGGAGGATTGGACCAAAAGAAATCTCATGAGGTTCAACAAGGACAAGTGTGAATTCCTGCACTTAGGATGGAACAATTCCATGTACCAGTATGGTCGGGGGGCCTACTGGCTAAGCAGCAGCTCTGCAGAAAAAGACTTGAAGCGTACAGTGGACTGTAAGCTGGATATGAGTCCACAGTGTGCCCTTCCTGCAAAAAAGGCTGCTGGCATACTGGGCTGTATCAGTAGAGGCGTTGCCAGCAGCTCCAGAGAAATGGTTATTCCCCTTTATTCAGCACTGGTGAGGCCACATCTAGAGTAATGTGCCTAGTTTTGGGCCCCCCGCTATACAAAGGATGTGGACACATTGGAGAGAGTCCAACAGAGGACAGTGAAAATGGTTAGGGGGCTGGGGGAACATGACTTCTGAGGACAGGCTGTGGGAACTGGGCTTATTTAGTCTGGAAAAGGGAAGACTGAGGGCAGGATTTAATAGCAGCCTTCAACTACCTGGCAGGTAGTTACAAAGACAATGGAGCTGGACTGTTCTCAGTGGTGACAGATGACAGAACAAGGAACAATGGCCTCAATTTGCATCAAGGGAAGTTTAGATTGTATATTAGGAAAAACTGTCTCGCTAGGAGGGTAATAAAGCTCTGGAACAGGTTACTCAGAGAGGTTGTGGAATCTCTTATCTTTGGACCCAGCTAGACAAAGCCGTAGCTGGAATGATTTAGCTGCAGATGGTCCTGCTTTGAACAGGTTTGGACTAGATGACCTCTTAAAGTCCCTTCCAACCCTAATTTTCTATGATTCTGTGATTGAGACTGACCCTGGTAGGCATCTATGTCCAACTCAGATTGAAGGCCCTTGCTAGGTTAAGATCTGTATCCAGAGAGCTTGACTTCAGGAGGCGATTGCTTGACATGAAGCCAAAAAGTCTGGTCATTCAATAACCCTGGATATTAATTAGAAGTTAGCTGCTGCATCTTGCATTCTCATCATGGGTTCCACTAAGATTACAGAATTTGTAATTCCACCACATCTGTAGTTCAGGACTGTGGTTGGCAATTTTTAATAAGCCACAGACTGGAACAACCTGGTTCAGGTGCAACTCAACTTAGGTGGCTTTGTTGGGGAAGCAGGGTGGGTTTCCCAATACTCACACTGAGACAGATGGCAGCAGCATGGGCACAGATCCCAGCTGCTTCTACCTCTCTTCCCGTCCCCTGCCTGCCACAAGTCCTGGGCAGCCTGTGGGCACAGTTTCCAGCTGGTGGGGGGTTGTGCCAAGGCTGTGGAGTTGTAAAATGTGTCCATGTTGCCACTGCTTCTTTCCACTCCCCCATCCTCCTGCCTGCCTCCCAGTTGCAGCATGAGCACAGCTGGAAGCTGCACTGCCCTGACACAGCTCTGCCCCAGTGTGAGTGCAGGCAGAGAAGCTGTTTCAGGGCTATCCAACTAGTGACCTATGCCACTGCCACATCTCCCTGCTCCTCTTCCTCCCCTCCCAGCTGCTGAATGAGCACAGCTTTCAGCCTGCAAGGAGCTGTGTCAGGGCCATACAGCTTCCAGCTGTGCCTGTGCCGCAGCTGGGAAGGGAAGCAGGGGAGCAGAGAGAAACAATGACCACACAGATGCAGTTTGCAGCTCCGCAGCCCAATGCAGCCCACCCCCACTGGTTGGAAGCTGAGCCCACACACAGGGAGTGGGGTAGGGTTAGAAGCATCAGTGGCTTGGGTGCAGGCCAGATGTTACTGACCCCTTCAGTTTTAGGAGAGGAGCTTCTGAAAGATTATATTTATTTTGTAGCTGTACTTTCTGATTTCTGGTGCTATTAAACTGTGAGCAGGGCAGGTGCTTGAGAAATTCCACAGTTGAATATGTAGTTTGTGATGAGAAATAAGGAATGGCACTGTTCCTGCATAGCTTTTTTAAAAATTTATTTCTGTATATTTTTTCATGATGTTACTACTAGCAGCTTATCTGACCACCCCTCCATCTTAAGCCTGAGAAACTCTGCAGGGAGAAATAGCATTGCTAATCCTCTGGGTCTGTCAGCAGGACCTTTACTGCATTTTTTTGCAGAGCTTACACCTCTGCACAAGACATCCTTTGTTTTGGGAAGGCAGAATGAAAAAGGAAAAAACCTCATTCCAAAGTCATGGCTGAATTTTGTCCACATGGGAGAAGGGGCAGTTTCTACTCTTCAGTGTTACTTGATTTCCCTTTTCTGCTTAGCCAAAAGCTGCTTTCAATTTGGCAGCAGCTGTAACTGTTTGAAACTTGTAGCTTAGTGATTCTCCATAGAGGGACTGTGGCATCCTTAGGTGTCATGAGACCTTCTCAAGGGTTCTGCGGGGTGCTGAACAGTGCTAATGTTGTGAGGGATGCAGCTATACACAAGCTAGACCCAGAGTTTTCACATAGGAATCCATAGCATTAAACACATTCTGACCTGTTGTGGCCTTTCTGAGCTCTTTGCAATAAAAGAATTGCTCTGTTTTTTTGTATGTTTAAAAAAAAAAGAGTGAAAACAAAGAGCTGGAATTTTCCAAAGGGAACAGGTCTGTTGAGGGGTGCCTTCAGTCTACAAATATTGAGAACCACTGTTCTAGCTTTTAACTGAGCACCAGACTCTGCCTCTCCTCCATGTGGCCAGTCCTGGCAGCCATTTCTGTATGCTGTGCCTCCATTCTGGTGCAGCAGTCACCTTTTTTGCTTAAAATAAAACCCCTCCCCAAACTTTGGATGGCTAATTTTGGGGGAAATGATGCATGGGGTGTCAAAGTAAATATGGTAGTTTGTTGCCTTGTTTAAAAATATTTTTCAGAGTCATCTCAGAAATTGAAGGGGGTTGAGGGGATTCTTTTGAGCATGATAAAGTGCTGGGGTGCTATTCCAAAGTTCCACTGTTCATAACTGTTTTCCAAAATATGGTGCTACATAGGGATGCACTGATAAAGATTTTCTTCGCCAATACCAATAGCCAATTATTAACCAGGCACATTGGCTGATACCAATCCGATAACCAGTTTACAGGAATACAGTGTGGAGAACAGTGCCCTGTAGGTAAGTGTGTGGAGGGGAAGAGGTAGGGTGGGGTGGGGATAGCGCAAGGCCCCTACAGTGAGGGAAGGAGTGGGGAAGAAGCTGGGGCTGGTGGTGCTGCCCAGCCAGGGCAATGAATGGGACCTGGGACCAGGGTGGGGAGTGGGACAGCACCACGGGCAGCTGCCCAAGGGGATCAACGTTCCAGTGGTTGAGAATGGTGGTAGGGGCGCTTGAACTAAAGTTCAGTAATTTTTAATCACAGGGATGCTTTTGAGCAGAGCAGAGCGCAGGGCAAGGGCAGATGTGGGCTGCCTGCTGTGGGCTTGAGGCTCTCTGCCCTGCTGCCTTTGCCCTGTGGAACCTGTGCTGGCCACGCATCCCCTGCGTATCAAACAGGCGCAGCTTGCTGCCTCCACTGCTACTAGGCAGGCAGGGGATACGCAGCCAGTGGGTCCCATTCACTGCTGTAGCTGGGCATCTTCCACTCCCTCCGCCCCAACAGCCCCTGCTCCACTCCCTCACTGTGAGGGCCCCGATCTCCCCCGTGCCCCCATGCCCCTTCTCTCCTCGATGCCTCTTCCCCTACACAGCTACTGAGCACACTACCCACCTTCGATTTTGGCTGCGTGCATGCGTGCCGCTGTGTGCATGCACGTGGCATCTGGGGGACCCCCACCAGAAGGCATATTATATTAATTGGTTTACATTATCAGCCATGCCAGCCAAAAAACATTGATAGCCAATAATATTAATTTTACTTTTATTGGTGCCTATCTTATGTGGCATCAATATATTGGTGTACCTGTAGTGTTAGATATTCCTCCCAGTTTCGAACAGCTAGACTTAGACAGCCTCTTAACAGAGGATCTAGAGGAGCAAACATCCCTTAGAATATTGCTGGCTCCAAACAGATCTCAGGTTTTGTAATGTAGGAGGTTTTTTCAGTTCAGACTGGATTTTCTTCAAGTAACTTGGATAACAACAAAGTAAATTTCTCCCCCATGCTGTAGACCTTTTTGAATAGAAGAAGAGAATGTACAGCCTTCTAACAAGTCAGACCTGTAAGTTAGCCTTTTACTTTCCATTACAAGTTTTAAGTGAACATCAGGTAATGCCTGTTGCCAGACCTTTACAGCTAATACTGAAAACTAAAGCTTCCTGAGATTTTACTTGTCTATCTAAATCATTCATTCATTTGCTTGTGGAAAACTTGTTTTAGCAAGACTTTAATGAATGTTAGGCTTGGTTCTAAGTTTCTTAATGTTTTTACTGATTTGCTAAAAAGTGCCATTCTGCTTATACAATTTATGGACAAGGTGTCTGTGTTAGGTTGCAAATTTTCTGAAGTTTTAGCAAAATTTGGGTCAGAGATGTTGCATGCTAAAGGATTCAATGGAGGCCATTTTAGTTTACAGAGAGCACTGTAACAGATTGACCAGAAATGCAGCTCAATTTTATTTATTTATTCTTTAATTTTACGGCAGGATAACTTTAAATTGAAGTAATTTGTAATGTTTACAATCTCCCTAAAGAGGGATTGATTCTCATTATTTGGTAAGACTATTAAAACGTGTTGATTTGTGATTACTAAATATTGCCTGTACTCTTAAGTTTATACTACTTCCTGCTATCTAAGAGTACAAACTATATCTAGTCTGCTTGTGTCCTTAGGCCAACACGACTACAACCTACACCCCTGCAAACTATATCTATCACTTATTCTATCAATTATGTAACCTAATGTATATTATACTTTTTTTTTTTTTTAGTTTTATTTCTGTTAGGTGGTAAATGCATTTACTTGACTTGTCAAAGTAATTTGGAAAGAAATTAGAATTCCATGCAAATGTACAAAAAGTGCATTTTTAAAATTGTTTTTTAAAAAAAATTTAAAATTTTAAAAAAATTAAATTTAAAAAATGTTTTTAAATTGTTTTTGTTGAAAAGGCCTTAGGTGTGCCACATATATAGGAGGAAAGGTAAGTGTATCAAAATACTTCTTGCATTTAGGGCTCATTCATTAGGCAAAGGAAGGATCATCTATTGCTGAGGGCCAGAAACAACCTATTCAATCATTGTGTCAGAACTAGTTGACTTCATTTTCTTATGCCTTTTTTTTCCTTCCATGCTTTAGAAGAGAAAAGTAAGCATTTATGCTTCTGCCATAATTGGTTTCTTGACTTTGAACTACCTAAATAAATTGAAATGATGAAAATATTTTCTTTGAACCCACACAAAAAAATGGTGCTGCTGTCAAAACCTGTGCACTTCAAACTCTGGTTCCAGGTATTCATTCAGACCCCTTCTACACATTACAGATATTGCACATTTAACTGGTTAATTGAACAATTAACTGAGTCTAGCTATATGTGCAGAGCAGCAATCACACTATGTAAAGGTCTAACCAGTTATAGACACAAAATTGTGTACTAACTTTATAGCTTGTTGCTATCTTGCTCTAACTTATACGTGTGCAGCTGGGAGACTTGTCAGTTGACGGGGTTTCCAGCTGTGGGGGTGCAGTCAGGGCTGGGAGTATTACTGCTGAAGGGACTCACAGTCCTGGCAGCTGTGGACTTTGGGTTCAGCAGTACTCCGTGATTGCCAGTCCCGCAGCTGCATTGTTCAAAAACCTATTGTTTTTCAGCAGGCCAATGCATTTTAAGAATAAATTGCATTTTTTTAGGGTTCAAAATATTCTGTAATTGAATAATCAGTAAATGCTAAGGAGGCATCTTTTCATATTGTAAAAAAAGTCTGATAGGCTGCAGGTTGCTTGAGTGTTTATAAGAAGAAGCTTCAGATTATGGCCAGGACAGATTAGCATGCAAATTTAATCTAGGCATTTGTTATTTTTAGGAAGAAAAAAATTGATTATCCCTTTGAAAGGAATTTGAACCTACTGCTATTGAAAAAAGTCTTGCTTTGGAATTGAGTGGTAATGAGCAGTGGTAAGATTAATGTAAACATTGAAGGGCTTTATTTCTTTGAAAATTACTGGGATCAGATTCTTTATAGTAATGATAAGCTAACCATCAGTCCTCCAATATGAATTTTATTCTTCTCTTACAGAATGTCTGTCTGCGTCGTTCAGTTTCTTAACTTCCCAATTTTTATTTTCCTTAAATGGTCCAAGAAATGCATGAGTGGCTCTCAGCCCAGGAATGCCTGTGGTAGTGAGGAGCCTCCCCACTCCCCAGATGAGCTGTCCATGGCTCCATCCTGCTCCCCTCACATTCCTGCCCTGGCCCTGGCCCTAGGCCCAATGTACCAGCCCAGCTGGGCAGTGTTCCCAGCTCCAGGCCAGCCCCAACACTACCTCTGCCCCCGCTCTCTATGGGTACTTCAGTCTGCCCCCCTCCCCCCATAGACTTATCTGGAGGGAACTGTGGGAGCTGCGGTCCATGCTGCCTGGCTACCACATTCATGTGTTGAAGTAGCCCCCTGTGTTCTAGAATTCTGTCAGCCTGCAAGGAAAACCTGCCATTTTTCCACTTTTTATTGTTGCAGTCCCAAATGGGGTGTGACCTCAAGGTTGGGAACAGTTGCTTTATGCTCTCGCTAGGCCCTTTAGCTTAGGTCCACAGTATCAAACCTGGCCTCTAGGCTCCAGCCTCCCTGCCTGTGGGCCCCTGACCCTTTCAATCCCTGGTTGTGGTCACTTATGGACCTTTGACCCTTCCTGGGCCCTGACCCAGCTCCTGGACCAGCCTTGGGGGTCTCTGTCTAAAGCTCCTCTTAGGCTACAGACTCTCTAAGTAGGCCTTGAGCAGGGCTTAAGGCTAAACCACCAGTGTGTCAACCACCAGTTGTCAGTTAACTTCACAACAAAATGCCTATGCCCTCTGGCAGACATCCAAACCTTCTAGGGGCTTAAAAAAGGGAGCCCCTGCCTGCACATGCAGGCTTTTCTCTGCCACAGGAAACTTTCTTTTGCAGTCACTTTTTCAGTTTCACTCTGTTGCCCAGAGCTCCTCTTTTCCTGGCTCCCAGGGCTATGCTGTCTGACCAGCTGAAGACCTGGGCTTATAATATCTCTAATCAAAGCTGACCCTAGGGGTGTGCACCCCAGGCTGTGTGGGGCGGGGAGCAGCCAGAGTGTGGAGCTGGCAGTGTATAGTGGCTGGCAGGGCCCCCCAAAGTGTAGGGCCCAGGGCAGTCACTCTGATTTGCTCTATTCCCCCCCCACTTCCCCTGGATGGCTCTGGCTTCAGTCCTGCCCTCTACTGGTCAGGTCCAGTTATCTCTCTTGCCACCTGCAAGCTGCCTCCAGCTGCTTGCCCTCTTAAAGGAGCAGATGCACCCTGGCATCCTGCTACAGTGGATCTAAGAGAAGTTATTGCAGGGGGGTGAATTTTGACTTAAAATAATTCCTAGGCTAGCACTTAAAAAATATTAATAGCAGTGGATTTGTGACAGCTCTTTTATCCTTTAAGCAGAGAAACTGTTGAATTACTTTGAAGAAATGTAGGTTTTCTAGTATTAGGGTGTAACAATATGTGCATTCCTAGAGCAGTTAATTTTTCCTCCCCTCTGAATTTAGAATGCAGAAAGACTTATTGGATGGACCTTTTTTCTACTTCTAGGTAGAATTTCCTGCTCTGGTACTTTTTCTAGTGTACAGCTAAAAGTTTTAAGAGGTGCCTTTTCCTCAAGGGAAAACTCTTTTGCTGTTTTTCAGGTCTTGCAGAAAGTTTTCTTGGATGTCCCCTTTATAATTGCATTCCGTTATTTGTAGTTGCACCATTCCTAAAGGTTAATGTAAATTTAAAAGTTTTGTTGGCACAACTATGTTAATTATAAGTCTACAAGGGAAGGAGGGGAGGAATCTCACTCTTAACAGCCGTGACAGCAGAAATCCTAGTATAGATGTAATTGCATGAAAAAAAATGTTTTTCCCCACCTTCTGATATTGTTTGTTGAACATATTAAGCTGAGTTTAAGCTACGCTGGTTTAAAAAAAATAGTTGCAGATGTGAGGTAAATCTTTAATGGAGCGTTTTTCTAGTAAAGGTCTACTAGAATGGCTATACTAGCAAACTATTAAGCATACAGAGGCCCTAAAAAATGTCCTCACCTCTCGATATATACACCATCAGTTTTGTAGACAGTTTTACAACATTTTCCTACTCATCACTATTTTCTTATTAATCTTTCATACTAAATGTATGGTTTAATGTGGATATGTAATACAAGATTGGGTTTCACCTTGCTATGATTATTTTTTTTAAATAAATGTGGCATGGTTTCTCGGAAGCTGTTGACAATTGTTGTCAGACTGAAGGGATACTGTGTATTCCATGATCCATTACGACTAGATTAGCAGTTATCTCAAGTGTAAAGCCTCCCATTTTCTAAACTTTGTATGGTTGCAATGTATTGCCACAGGTAGAGTGTTTCAGGGAACTGTCTGTCAGACCCTGGTATCTTGCCTTTGTTCGAAGAAGCAGGAGGACTATGGCTTTCCTGTTGGTATCGGTCTTCTATTGTGTGTGGTTTTTGTCTTTCTTCCACAGTGCCATCTTTGAGAGAGGTATTTGAAGAGAGACCTTGGCAGTAAACCAGGACCAGCTGTGAACAAAAGGGCTTTTATGCAGGGCCCATCTATACAAAAGTACATCATGAGGTTTTTTTTTGTTTTTTTTTTTGTTTTGAAGTGATGGCTTTGCAAAGTTGTATAGCTGCTAGTTCCCAGCCTGGTGCTCCAGGCCAAAGTAATATTACATTGAATTCATCCTTGCTGCTGTATGACGGGCAAAAACCTTGACTTATCTGCATTTTTGTCCCACTTTTATAAGGTTCCTTGTTGTTATTGGTTTCTTGATCTCCTACCTTCTCTGGTTCTGTCAGCCCACATTTTTTTTTTTTTTTTTTTTTTTTTTTTTTTGAGGATTCTCAGCTGCACTATTATCTATTACTCTCTTTTTTCACGTAGGATGCAATAGAGTGATGTTACCCTAGGTAATGGTGGTGGACCTTTACTTTTGTTTGGACAGAATAGTCTTACTAGCCTTCATTTTTATGACACCTGCTGATTTTGTTGTTGCTATCCATGTGGTAGAGTAACTTAACCTGTACTGCCATCCTGTATGTACTCAGTGGAGCAGCAAACTGTCCTGGGAAACCCTGGGGTTTTGTGATGGGCCATCAAGGTTTCTGCAAAGAGATTGGAGTGTAATGGTGGGAGGCACTGTGCTGCCATTGCTGGGCAGAGGCACATGGCTCCATGTTGGCTCTCACAGCCAGCAGAACCAGGGCTAGGGATTTCACAGCAGAATTTACATGAAAGGGTTCCATGACTTTGGAAAGTTTGAAAACCACTGCAGTAGACAATCAAAATATGTGGAATTGACATATAGGTGTGCACTTATCTATAAGTCCCAAAACATTGGCAATCTCTTTTCTGTCACATTGGAAATAAACCGTTTGCTTTACCTTTCAGAAGTGTTCACAGTCTATTGTGTTACCTTTCATACAATCCCAAGAGCTAGGCCCATCTCTAGTCAGCCTGTGCCTTCAGTCAGATTTTTTTCAAACTAGTAATTTTGTACTTTCTGCCTTGCTGCATCTCATGCCTTATGCATCCACAAAATTGTTTTATGTTGTTCCCCTTCAAATCACTTGCTATTAAAAATCTTTGTGGTAATGCCTACAAAAAACATGGAAGGTTAGGTTGCTGGTGTACTGAGATTTGTCTGTTGTGCTGACTGATTTTTGCGTGTTTCTGTCTGTATTGACCTGTTGCTTACAGTCCAAGGTGGAAAATATTTTGTTGCAAGGGGCATATTAGTACAGCATTTAGTACAGTGGGGTCTCAATCGATGACTAGGACTTCTAAGTGCTACGGTGATTAAAAAATAAATAATAATTTGAAGAAAATTAGATGCAATGTTAGGATTAGATGGGGGTTTCCTCAGCAGATCAGAAAGTCGGCATGGATTTGCCAAGGGCAAGTCATGCCTGACGAACCTGATTGCCTTCTGTGATGAGATGACTGGCTCTGTGGATGCAGGGAGAGCAGTGCCTATGAAATATCTTGACTTTAGCAAGGCTTTTGATATGGTCCCCTACCACATTCTTGCAAGCAAACTAAGGAAGGAGTTGGATGAGTGGATTGTAGGGTGACTAGAATGCTGAGTAATGATCAATAGCTCAGTGTCTATAGTTGGCAGCTGGTATCAAGTGGAGTGCCGCAGAGGTCGGTCCTGGGGTCAGTTTTGTTTAATATCTCATTTACAATCTGGAAGATGGGATGGAGTGCACTGCTAAGTTTAGAGAGTACACCAAGCTGGGTGGAGTACCAGACATGCTATAGGGTAGGGCTAGGATTCAGGGAGAGATAGACAAATTGGAAGATTGTGCCAAAAGAAATCTCATGAGATTCAGTAAGGACAAGTACGAAGTCCTGCACTTGGGACATAAGGATCCCATGGACTGCTACAGGCTTGGGACCAAGCTGAGAAGCAGCTCTGCAGAAAGGAACCTGGGGTTACAGTAGACAGTAAGTTGGATATGTGTCAACAGTGTGCCCTTGTTGCTAAGAAGGCTGACAGTATACTGAGCTGTATTAGTAGGAGTGTTGCTAGCAGATTGAGGAAAGTATTTGTTCCCTTCTATACTGCAGTGGTTAGGGCAGATCTGGAGTATTGTGTCCAGTTTTGGGCCTTCCACTATAGAAAAGAAGTAGAAAACTTGGAGAAAGTCCAGTGGAGGAGAATGAAAATGGTCTGGGGGCTGGAGCAGATGACATCTGAGGAGATGCTGAGGGAACTGGTCTTATTTAGTCTGCAGAAAAAAAAACTGTGGGGAGATTTGAAAGCAGTATTCAAGTACCTGAAGTACACCCCAGGGAATTATGTCCAAAAAAAAAAATTTTGCAGAAAAATTCTAAATTACGTAAAATTGATCACATTTTTTAACTAATTAAACAAAATATAACACTATTTGAACCTTCTTTAGAAATATAGGCAGATACAGGTGGGGGATGGGTGTTAAGTGTGTGGGGAGGGACTGTGAAGGTGTGGGGCTTGTGGGGGAGGCTGTGAAAGGTTGTGTGGGTTGCCCTGCCACATGCCTTCTCCCTACCACATGTCCTACCCCATGCATAGCCTGCTCAGTACAGCCCCTGCCACCACAACCCCACCACGTACCAACCCTGCCACCACACCTTCCCAGTACAGCCCCCACCCACACTCATAGAACCTGCTGCCACACACCTCCCTGGCACAGTCCCTGCCACCAGCAGGCCTTTGGGGCACTCCTGGCTGCAGCAGGCAGAGCTCCCAGTGGCACATGGCTCTGGCAAATCCTGGGGGGCTGCATGTGTTAGCATGGAGCCAGCTTGGTTCAGCCTGCTGGTGGGTGGCTTCTGGCAACACTTGGCTGCTCCATGCTGGCACATGGGGCTTATGACACTGCAGGTGGGAACCATGTGCAGCTGTGTGCCCCTGGGGGTTCTGCCTGTCCCAGCCAGGAGTGCCCCGATGGCCCACCTACCAGCTGCTGCTGCCAGCAGCAGGGGCTGTGCACCATGGTATGGTGGGAGGGGACTCACAGCAGTTCACAAACTCCACACACACACACACCCTTCTTCTGCAGGCAAAAGCTCCCCTTCCCACTCACCAGCTACCCCCCCAGAGAATTGAGCAATATTATGCAGAGTTATGTTTTACATGCAAAATTATGCAAGTGCATAATAGCATGATTTTCTGGGGCATACTGAAGGGTGGTTCTAGAGAATGGAACTAGAGGTGCCACCAATACATCCGTCCAATATCGGATCAGTACTGATATAAAGAAAACTGGCTGTATCCGATATTAGACAGATTATCCACCCCATCAGGCCGACAACTGCCTGTGCTGTGCACAGCCTCAGTACAGCACTCGGGCAGTGAGGAGCACAGCTGGGAGCATGGAGAGCTGCCTCTAGCTGTTAAATCTGGTGTGGTGGAAGGGGAGGGGGAAGGGAAGAGGTGTGGGGGGGACGGATCAACACCCCCCAGGTGCTGCCCAGGTGGGTGTGGGCATAGACTTGGCTTGTGGGGTGGGGGCTCCCACTGCTGCTTGCACCCCAGGAGGGTGAGGGGGGGCATGTGCCCCCTGGATCATGGGGTGGGCTACAGCCAGGGCTGCATGGGGCTCTTGGCGCCTGCTCTGAGCCTGGTTCCTGCTGAAAAGCGCTCTGGCTGCAGCCTGCCCCACCCTGTGCAGATCCAAAGGGGCACCCCCATCCCTCTGTGCTCTCCTGGGGTGCAAGCAGCAGCGGGAACCGTCTTTTCCCCAGCCTCTTCCATTTTGAACTGCGGCTCCACCACCTCCCCCCTGCCCCACCTGGGCAGCCCCTGCCCCCTCCCTCACTGTGGGGGCCTTGATCTGCCACCCCCAGTGCCACTTCCCTCCCCTTCCACCACACTGGACTTGCCAGCTGAAGGCAGCTGTATTGGAAATCGAATTGGTATTGATCCCAAAAATCTGCATCAGTGCACCCCTAGATGGAACTAGACTCTTCTTAGCAGTGGCAGATTACAGAGCAAGGAGCAATGGTCTCAAGTTGCAACAGGGGAAGTTTGGGTTGGATATTAGGAAAAACTCTCACTAGGAGGGTGGTGAAGCGGTAAAACGAGTTACTTAGAAATGTGGTGAAATCTCCATCCTTGGAAATTTTAATAAGGCCCAGCTTGACAAAGGTTTGGCTGGAATGATCTAGTTGCTTATGTTCCTTTGAGCAGGGGGTTGGGCTAGATTACCTTTTGAGGTTTTCTCGAACCCTATTTTTCCATGAGTCTATGAAATGCATCTCTGGTCAATATTTTCAGGCCTAGAACTGGTTATAGCAATTTTTCCCCCCACAATCTGTGAGGGTTCAGGGTAGGGGGAGAGAATGTGCTGTTTTTGTTTGGCTTGACATTTAGGCAAAACACCTGATATCTAGACAAAATTTGCCCCTTTACTCTGAAGGAAGGGCAGCAGCTTCCTTCCCCTCCCCCTGTGATGTTTGGTTTAATTTTTGATATTTAACTCTCCCTCTTGTTTATGGACATCAGTTTTGCTGCTGCTTGCTTCCAAGTTGTAATGGATCATAAAGCAGCTGATATTTGTAATGGGAGGAAGCAAATTTTACCTACTTAATTATATTTTTCCTTTGAGGGAAAACTGAAACTCTAGGAGTTCTTCCTTTTAGTCAGTATAGTGAATGACTCCCTGTGTGAAAGTTTTGTAATAGATATATATTAAGTTAGCAAGTCCATGTTAATTAGCATTCTGTAGATGAAAATTAAACTGAGTTAAGAGTGATATACTTATGGTTCTGGGAATATGTGCGAATATATTTTGGATAGATTGTATAGTTGAGGGAGATGGTGTGCAACCTTTTTGGGTGCAAAGTGACCAAAGAAATCTTGCTTCTCAAATGATGCAGGTAAAATGGGCCCTTTTTTATTTCATGTTGTCTTAACATTTGGGAGTTTTCTTGTAGTATATAGTTTGTGCCAACATAAGATAAATGACATTATATAGTGAGTCTTGTCACTTGTATATACATTGTCTTCAAGACTTGAAAAATTTGAAAAACGCAAAAATATAAAGGGAAAATAGGTATTACAAACGCTTACTGTGGATTCCATGTTTACTCTAAGCAATATCTGCTCTTCAGTTTACAGTATTTATAACTTTATTTTTTTGTGGTTGAATTCATAACTTTCCTTTTTGAAGCTTTCTTCAAGGCTAAGTTAAATTATCTAAATTAAATTATTTTAACTATAGTTCTTTATTCAATTATTAATCAGGTGTCAAACAGTTAAAGCAGGGGTTTTCAACCTTTTTTTAAGGAGTATACTCCTAGGTACACTTCTGGTAGAGTGAGTTTGGGGGGTGGGGAGAGCGGTGGCTGGACGTGGGGAGTGGGGGGGCTTGTGCATGGCGGTGCAGGGTGGTGGATGGCAGCGGTGGCCACCTCTTGCAAACTCCTTCTTTGGTGTTTGGCCATCCAGGTAGAGCCTGCACAGCCTGCAGAGAGCCACTGCCCTTTTTTTCCGCAGCCCCCTCTGGCCCCGCTCCTGGGAGACAGCAGCATGGGGTGGTGGGTGGAGGTGCTCCATCCCCGCCTGCGCAGGCATACCCCCTAGCCCTTTTTCAAGTACCCCGGGGGCACGCATACCTCTGGTTGACAATCCCCGAGTTAAAGGAATTATATAGTTATTTAGGTAAATGAGTCAATTAAGTTTCCGCTTCATTTGGAGAAGACTGCTGCTGGTAACCTCAATAGTTATGTTCACAAAGCATCCTTATATAATAAAGGACTTAGTCCGTTTGTCTGACTGTGTGTAGCACTCTGATTTGCTTAGTGAAACAACCAGTCAGTGTACAGCTCTGCTATGAGAGCAGGGGAGAGAGGCTAGCATCTGGCCTCACCCCTGCTCCACTCCCTCCCCACTGTAATGGCAGCACTTTGCCAGCTCCAAGAGCTGGGAGTGGAGCAGTGCTGGAGGCGGCAGCAGCATGTAGTGCTGACAGAGGGGGTCAGAGGGGATGGCAGGTCAAGCTCCCCACCCTGGGGGTGGCGGTGGCTTGGGGTGGTGGGTGGCAGTGCTGTGTCCCCATTCCCCCCGCCCCCCTAGTCATTCTTGTTGGGCAAGAAGTTGGTTATACAATATTTTTATTGTAAAACATGTTCACAGATTGATCAGTTGCCTTTGTGACAACTTCTCGTAATCTGTTTCTACCTAAAAGTAAGTTTCATTATGGAAAGTGGAGTAAAATGTCTCGTCTTTTTGAGTTATTGGAGGCTACATGTGTCTTGTATGATTAACAATGAATTGCATGTAGGGTTAAAGCAAAGCTGTTGAATTTTGAAATTTGGCATAGACTTAATCTCCCCTTCTGAATGCTGGCTCTCGGTTTGCTTTTAAGAAAATTAATTCTGACTTGCCAAAGTTATGAGCATTTGAAACCTGCCTTACTAAGCCCACATAATATAAAAACTTCTGAAAATTACTGATGCAGCATGCACTTAGGTCGACATTTGCCGGGTCAAAGAATGTTCAAATGCTGCTGGCAAAGCTAACGCAAGTGGACTTCTCTGTTGTTCTTATTAGTATATTTCTTCTTAAGAGAAAAAATTACATGTTCCCACTTTGTCTTGTTCCCCCTTCCAAAAAAAGAAATCCTGACAAATGCAGAGAACGTTGCATTAGTGTATTAAAGCTTCCTGACTCAAGTGTTTGAATTTGTAACCAAAAAACTTAAGATAATTTTGAAATGCCTTTTTGAGTCTTTTATATTTTTAAATTTTGTGCAAGTCAGTGTATCCTACTAAATTTTTCAAGCACTTTTGAAAAACCTGTGCTGTATTAATTTATCCAGGTTGTTGATTGTGTCTCATAACTTTCTGTAGTTTGTTTTCATACTAAAAATACACAATATGCAGCGTGCTCAAAATAATGCCTCCAAAGCAAACTTGGATTCTTTCGAGTCCTTCCTTCTTCCCTCTTTCCTACGTAAAGTAGCTTCCTGTTTCAAACTTTTACTTTCAAGTTTGTACAGTGAAATACAATGATTGATGGTGATTAGCTGGTCTACAAAATGAACCTCCATGGCAGTTTCAGCTGAGCATTGAGGTAGATTAGATTCTGTGTGCAAAACAATAAAGCACAGCTTTAGTTTCAGCCACAGTGATCAAAGAAACCCAAGAATAGTTTGTAGCACTTCATAGTCTAGGATAAAGCAGTGTACTTGGTTGAAGTGAAGACATGAAATAAGTTAGACCTATTTGAAATTTCCTAGGAGGGGTTTTTTGGGAGGTCTTTTCGCGGGGGTTTCTCTGCAGGCTCACAGTTCTCACTTCTTCTCTGAAGTTTTTGTATATCTTTACCTACCCATGTCCCTCTTAAGGGAATAAATGCCTATTGCCAGTTAGCCTTGATAAAACAACCATGAGCTGCTTTTGGCAAACCTGACTGCTGACAGCAGCTGAGGTTCCTGTGTTTCAGACAGAGTTTTAGTCTCTTGCTTGCCAGACACTGGGCAGGTTAAGTTTCTTGTCTCAGTCTGAAATGGCTGAAATACTCTTGGGTTTTTTTAGTAGTATTAAACTAGTGATTGACAGTCTCAAACTCCATACACTCCTTGAAAAATGCCAGCTCTTAGCTTTTGCTATTTTTTTTTGCCTCTGGAAAAATAACAAAGGAGTTCTTCTGTTGCAAAGAATGCAGGCCATAACGGGTCAGAATGTTTCTGATACTGTGGATTTCTATTTGAAATCTCTGGTTTTATCTTGTCAATCATGCTAATTAATGTTGTGTACTACCCTTAAAAGGATTTCATGGTATCCCAGGGTGCTGTGGCATCCTGGTTAAGAATTACTGTATTAAAAATGTGTCTCTAATGCACATGTGTGCACATATTATATGTCTAATACTACTAAGCAGTGGCAAGATTTTTTTAGTTTATAAAATAAAATGCTGAAAGCTGCCGATGCTCACTTTATAAAAAAAAGTTATATTTGTACTGAAAAGTAAAAGTTAATAAAAATCTTAATAAAAAGTATAAGTGGCATTGTCTTCATTAGAAACAGATAGTAACTGCAATTTCATTGTTGTTTGAACTCTGATATTTTTTGAAAACTTGTTTAGACTTCTCAAATAAGTGTTTTTCATAAAGCTAATTTTCTGTCTACCATAATTCTTGCTTACAATTTTCTAATATTGCCAAAGTTATTTCCTTATAATTTTGAAAATGGTACTAAGAGGAAAATGGGGCAGAGATCTAGCTTCTCATTTGAAACTGCTTTTATTTGGGACAAAAGAAAACAGAACTTTCTATTCAGTAGCTACCAGACCATTTGGCAATGAGGTATATTGATACAACTTGTAAAATTCAATCTGATCTTGTCTAGATTCTGACAGTTGATTAATCAACTTTGGTAAGTGCGATATGAAACTTGTCTGTGTTTCGGTTCTGTTCCAATCTGCTGTTTTGGAGCACCTGACAGACATCAAGAACCTGCCTTTTTGTTAGGTAAACAGGTTTTGAAATTACCTATGAGTACATTTGTTTTTGTTTTTGTGGGGTTTTTTTGTCCTGGGATATGAAGTGCGTTTGAATTTTTATATTTTTGTAGAAAAGTGTGCATTTCCTTAGTGGTCTTAACAGAAATAGAACTGAAGTCTCTGCTGTCAGAGGACTTGAGTAGCTATTTATCCTCGGAATAGTTACAGTTTTTGAAGAGGTCATCAAAAGGGTTGCCATGTTTGACTTATAGTTCTTTTCAATATGTGATTTCTGTCCAGGTGTACAATTTTTTTTTTTTTTTTTACTTTTAATATTAGTAGCTTATGTGCTAGGAGATTATTTAAAAGTAGCAGTATAGAAAACATTTTGTTGAGTCATCTACAGCTTACTCTACTATGCAAACTCAGTGAGGGGTTGTTTTTCCTGTTGTGGTTTTTTTGAGTAGTCATAGAGGTACAATTGCATGGAAATTGGTATTGCAGGGTTTAATTAAAAAAAATCTTACTGGCACCACTGCACTGATGTTCTCCATGACTGCATGATGTAAAATTGGATTCAACTTTTATATTTCATGACTGGCCTATTATGGTGAGGTCAGTTTTGGTAATGATCTAAAGCACTATTGCACAGTATGCACAGTCAGAGTTGTATTTGGGTCTGTTACTCCACAGCTGCAAATAAAACAAATCTCAGTCATAGAATACAAGCCTACAGTACTTAAAAAAAAATATATATATATATATCTTTCTCTTGGTTATCTTTATCATGACTTTAGTAAAGGCTCACAAGCAAGACAAATCACTAATTCCAGGCATCAGTTTTTTCAATGGGTAGTGCAGCCTTCAGATAACAAGCTCATCCTAGTAGATTCCAGCAGAGAGACCATCCTTCCTATTGCTTGAGGAGAGGAATGGAGGCTTGGTCTGCATTGGTCCTTTTGAAATACTTTCTTCAGCTAGTTTTCCTCTCCCATGCACTCTACTTTTTAATTTTGATCTCTACATTGCTTCCCCTGGCACACCATGTTCCTTTGTTTTGTATCTTTGTTGAGTGGTTGCACCTTCATAGGATTACTAGTGACTAGATTTCAGCTAGAGACATTTTTCTCCAGAAATGTATTTTACTCTTAACAGAAGAGTTTGTTTGTTTTTAGCTTTTCACTGTGGGACGTTTATTGCTTATAACAGTGGCTCTCAATCTTTTTTAAACTTATGGCACCCCTCAATACCTGGGAAAATGCCAGTTCTTAGTTCTTCGCTTGTTTTTTAACTACAGAAAAATAATAGAATAATTCTTCTGTTTCAGAAAACTCAGAAAGATTACAACAGGGCAGAATGGGGTTTTTTTTGTTGTTTTTTTTTTAATGTATCAAATTCATATATGAAATCTCTGGGTTTATCATGTGCAAACATGATTCACACCTAACGATGCTAACACTGTTTGGGATCTTGCAGCACCCTTGAAAGGATTTCAAAGCACCCTGATTTGAGAATTGCTGATTTTACATTACCATCATTGCCACATGAATAAGTAAATCATAACTCAACAGATGATCTATATCCATCACAGACTTTTCTAAAACATCATGCATGTCTTATTTTGTTACACACAGGATGCTTACAGATGTGGGGGGGGGGACAAAAAACAAAACAATACTTGACTTTTATGCTCTGTGCATCCCCATACCAAGCACAGCACATGTCCAGAAGAGGCATCGCATTGGTTTCATCTGTCTTGCCCAATATCTGTATAGACTGCATGCTTCAGCGGGGCTTTTTGGCACTTTTTAAATCTAATAACTGATTTAATCAGCTTTAGATAAAAGCACCAAAAAGCCCCGCTGAAGTGCATGATCTATACCAGGAGTTTTCAACCTGTTTTGGATCAGCGTACCCTGGTGGCCAGATGCAGAGCAGTGTATCCCCAACGGCTGAACGCAGAGCTGGTGGTGGAGGAGAGGGGTGGCACACAGCCCAACATGGAATGGCGGCAGCCACCGCATGTGAGCTTCTCCAGTGGCTGGGTGGGCAGCACCTGTGTGACAGTGCAGGGTGGTGCGTAGCAGCACTCCGATCCCGCCTGCCTGCACATACCCACTAGGGCTTTCTCAAGTTGATAGCCCCTGACCTATACAGGCACTGGGGAACCAGGCTGAACGTACACAGTGCCTCTTCGGGTAAACTGCACATTTTGTTGTTGGGTTGTTTGTTTGTTTTGTTTTTTTTTCACACTGCCAGCAGCCACAATGTCCCAGGTGTTACCTCTTTCTGAGTCTACATTCCTCGAATCAAAGTAGTTAAACTAACAATTGTTAGGCAAAAAATAATGGTTATAAGAATACCTTTTTCAGATTTTCATTTGTCTGAAAAATTAGATGACAGCATTACAGGTTAAGGAGTACAAGTTCAGGAGAAAGTGGGCAGTAGTCACTGCTGATCCTGCTTTGGATTCAGTGCCAAGTAATCTAGAAAGGTTGGGTTTTTTTTGTTTTGTTTTCTGTATCTTATTTTGGTACAGTTTAATTTTTAGGTCTTGGATCATGTGATATTGATTACTTATGACTTGTCTTTTTTTCTGTAAAGTTTAAGAATATCTTAATGTAACCCTAAAACTATAGGTCTTTGACATCCACACTGAAGAACCCACTCCATTCCAGGCTGCCCTGCATCTCCACCGCCTCAAATGCCCTGCGGCTGCTCTACACTGTCACTGCTGCCACACTAGGCAGCCCAGAGGCGGCAGTGACTGTGGCGGAGCTGAATCTGGTGGCTTCACCAACAACTGCCCAGCAGCGGTGAGGAAGAGGGGCCTCTTTCCTCCATGCTGAGTAGCAGTTGCTGCTGCTGCCACTGCGCAATCTGGATACGTGAGTCTGGAGCAGGCATGGGGTGTGCCAGGTCAGGGCTGTGTGTACAGGTGCCCGCTGGTACTGTGGGGCTGGGTCCAGCAGCTGTGGCAGCCACAAGGAGTCACCCCAGCTCCCCTGCATGCTCGGGGCAGTAGGATGTGCCTCGGCCAGACAGTACAGAGCAGGCACAGGGCAGGCTGAGGCTGCGTGCTGTTGGCAGTGGCAGGGAGACATTGCACTGTGTGTGGTCTCTGTGCTGTTGCGGAGTGGGGGTGAGTGCTGGCCAAGGGGGTGGGGGCATGCATGGGGGGCTCCCATGGACACTCCACAAACCCTCAAACCCCTCATACCCCATAAACACTGCACCCCTCCACACACTCTCACATACTGGGGGGAAGTCCTGCTCACTGCTTCATGCACCCCACTACGCACATGCACTCACACAACCACCCCCAGCCACCCTTCCTCTTTGCACACCCCACATCCCTCCCATACCTACCCACCCACCCACCCACATCCATACACATCACCCCAACAGGTCCCATCAAATCCCATGGCCACCCACTCACTGATCCACCACCCCCAACAGACTCCTCTACACCGTCTGCAATATACAAGAGTAAACTTCATTTTGAGCTGTTATGCAGTCACCTCTATATACACGCAAGCTCACACAAATCAGGACAAAAATATATTTTAAAAATGAAATTAAAATGTTGTTGTGGATGTTTGATTTTTTAGTATATAATTTTTTTTTTTTTCTAGTTCCAAGATGGCAAACCCCCTTCCCAAAAGTAGTACATCTGGGAGCAAGGGGAGGGACTTCCAGTGGCAAAGGTCAGGGGCTAGTGGGGCAAGACTTCCAGTCCCAAGATGGCAACCAGGGGGCAGGGCGCTTGTCAAGTGGTGGGGCCACCTTTGCGGCCCTTGACAGCTCACCAAAACTCGTTAAATAGCCCTCCAGCTGAAATAATTGCCTGCCCCTATTTTAGTCTGTCTCCACACCTGAGACCCTTTAGGTAAAGAATTAGTTGAAAGTTTACATGGGACAGTCTGTCTACTGTCTCAGTGTCCCAGGATGTCCTGCTGACATCTAAACCCCTCAGCCACCTAGTCATAATATTCCTCAAACTGGTTAACATGATTCCACTAGTCAGAGAACCTGATCTTAAGTGGATTTCAGCTTGCTGCTGACAAAACTAGAATTTGTTTTTCTGCAACTTTGAGAGCATACTCTTAATTTTCACCAGCTATGCTTGAAACAATATTGTTACTAGTATAGTGAATTCCAGGCTTTTAGGACTGATCATCTCCCATATTCTTCAAAGCAAAGTTGTCCTGTATCTTTGTCCTGAGTCCTTAGCAATCTGTCTTAAAGACAGTATCTCTTAGTTTCTTTTCTTGCTATTTGAAAGCTAGGCTGTAAACTCTCAAGTTTGTCAGGACTGTGGTTTTTAAGAGGATACCTTAAGGGTGTGTGTGTTGGTCTTTGGGGATCGCTGTGAAGAAATTGTTTCCACTTGGCACCAGCTGGAGTGAATTAAGTTATTTGTGGAGACTACTGTCTGATATGATAGTACCTGAGGGATTTCAGTCTCTTACCTAGGGTTAATGGGACACCAGTAACCTGAATCCATAAGCTTCCGTCATAGATATCCACATGATGTTTTTTCATATACAGGCAACCCCCACTTAACACTGTTTTGCTTAGCACTATTTCGCTATAACACTCACTTTAAATTGATACCTGATTTTACTTGGCACTCAGCAAGTTTTGTTATAACACTCGCATTGGCATCTTGGGTCTTTTAAAAACATTTGTGGTCGCCATCTTGAATCGTCATATAGTTTTGGTTTTGCTTAACCCTCAGTTTTTCAGGAACCAATTAAGAGTGCTAAGCGGGGGTTGCCTATACTTATGCAGAGAGCTATTCCTGAATTATTAGTTCTTATACTCGCAGAACACAATTCTGCAGTCATTGTTTAACTAGAATTTTTCAACTGGCTTTTATAAGGGGTTGTACTTTTGCTAGACCTGTGGTGTTCTAGTCCCGTGAGCCAGATATGTAGCACAGGGCTGGTTCATGGGTCAGATCCTGCAGGCATGGTTGGTCTATGGGTTGGATCCAGTGTGGGCGCAGTGTGTGGGGTCAGATTGTAGGTGTGACCCTGCATCCCAGCATGCTCCCACACGTAGGATCTGCCCAAAGAACTGGATCAATGTACTACTGCAGTCCATATCATCTGGCCTACAGGGCTCCCCAGGGGTCTGGAAATTTGGCAGTGGGAGAGTAATGTTAATTGCCATACCTTTGAAGGAGCTTCCAGAGCTGCAGTAATTAATGGTACCCCACTGCTTTCCTAACACTGAATTTCTGGATCCCAGGGGAGCCCCATTGGCTAGATGACAGCCCCACAGGGCAGGCTGAAGGTTGAATACCACTGCACTAGACTAGCAGGTGGGAATATGCAGATACTACTTCAAAGATGGGTTATGCTGCTTCTTGTTCAACCCAACCTTGTCTATACTCTATTCAGAGTTTTTTTGCCCTAAAGGAGCCTGAGTTTAGCAGATGGAAGTGAGGTATTGTGTGACTGTGTGATCTCTCATGACCTTGTTTCTGAACGGTTGGTGTTGTGAGGAAAGGCTTATGTAGTCTTCAGTTTTTTTTCCCCCCCTAAAAAGTCCCCCAAGTCTTATGAGTACTGGCAAGGGGCCTTCCATAGCCTTGAATATTTCAGAGAGAATATTCTTAAACCGGAGTTATTGGCATGTAACGTCTTAAAATGAAACATCTGACAGGGCATCTGATTATCCAGGACAAGACCATTTTTCACTCCTTGTGAACTTTCAGAATGGAAGGGAGGTGATCAGCTGCCCACAGTGAGATAACTGTGTTTTCTCATAACTCATGCCTTTTTCCCCAAAGCCACTGATGGAAACTGAGGTGCACACTATATGCCTTGCACCAATTACTGGATCTGTAGGGGGCCCTTCTCAGCCAAGTGATACAATCCCATGCACCAAATCGAACCAGTGCACGGGGACAGTCCATGGCCAGATGTGGTGCCTGGGGTCAGAATCGGCACATCTGGTCTGGAACCACATGCTACATCTGATCTGGGAATGGTTCCTAGCTTGGCATGCAGGGTCAGTCTGCAGCTGAACCCTACCCATCCCTGTGCCATTAGAAGGGGAAAGTGGCTTTGTGCCTGGAGTTGAATTGTGGCAGCCTCTGCCTGCTCCCCGTTGGGTCTCATACCCCCACAGCTAGAAAGAAAGCTGTAGACGGCCCCAGAATGCCAGTCAGTGTCCCTGTTTCGCTTTGCTCTGTGACTTGAAGTTGGGTCTGTCTGCATATTTGAGGGGAGAGGGTCCTGGGGTGGGGGGGTATAGTTTTTTATACACACACACATACATGTGCATACACACATATGCATGCGCACACACGCAGTCCTTGGACTTGCGACACAATTGGTTCCTGAAAACTGTTCAAATTGAAACATTGTAACTTGGAACCAATTTTCCCATAGGGACAATGTTACATATGGGGGTTTGGTTCCTGAACCAAGGCCCAATACCCTATTTTCACCAAAAGATACCCCAGAATTTTGTACTCGATTAATGTATTTATATTGTAAATAGCAATGATTTGGAAGGGCTACTTTGAGGTGACTTTGCTGGACTTTTTGAAGAGCTCTTGGTTTGACTTCTTGAAAGGGTTCTTGGCTGGAGTCTTCTCAGGAGTCTTGACTGCAGGTTTTTCTGGAATCTCATCTGTTTTCTTAACGAAAAGGAAGTTTGGACCAATATTCTCCAGTGATGGGCGACACAGCGAACTTGTTCGCTGGCATTGTGTCACTTAGGATCAACTGTTATAAAGTCAAAACTGACATCAGAAAATTGAAACAGTGTCAATTTATAAATGTTGTATGTTTGAAATGTAACTCAAAATGTTGCAAGTCAAGGACTGCCTGTGTGTGTGTGTGTGTGTGTGTGTGTGTGTCTGTGTGTGTGTGTGTGTGTGTGTGTGTGTGTAGAATAGTGTTCAAGATTCAAGGATAAACTTGGGAGACAATTGAACACTACCTATCTGATAGTAATGTGGTGCATCATACAGAAGGTATGTACTTTGTATATATTATTCTTAATATTGTGTTCTTTGAGCTTCTCCACATCAGACACTTGATTTTGTTTTGGCTGTTATTATTGGGTTCCTACTATCCCCTCCCTAGCACTAGACATTATCAATTCTCTGAGGCCCATAGGTGCAGGAGTAGAATAATACTAGCTCGTTTCTACCTTAACAGTCCTACCTTTTTCACCCGTTTTGTTACTTTCCCTTTAGGGGACTGATTTTTTTGACTTGTGAAAAGCTTCTTCATTTTGAAATGTTCAGTGCGAAACCACAAGACTCCATTTTTTTCTTCAATTTTTGTAACAAATAGTTGTGTATGAGAGGTTTTTGGAGGTGAGGTGCATTCTTTCGACTTTCGTAGGCCAAAACTTCTATATAACATTTAAGGATTTAATGTCTTGAACTTTTTTTCTCTGCATCAACTAACTTTTAAGCCTGAGAAATAAACCCACTGTGCTATAAGATTTGTCTCTAACATAAAGACAAATTTAGCTCAGAATGTTTCTGCCAGAAGTAAGCAACCCTCTAAGCAGAAGTTCAGCTGTTGTGCTATTTTATTAGTGGAAATGGTTGTCAGAATGCAATCCATAACAAGGCATGACTTGACAGAACTAAATGGAGGGAAAAAAATAAAATTTGGGTCCATTTTAAAACTGTATATGCCACATTTCACTAATGCAGTACATACATTTATTGAAGAGATGAAAATCTAATGTGTTGCATTCAAAACATTTTTTTTAAAGATTCCCTTGAAAGGAGTCAGATTTCCCATGTTCCTTCCCACCCTGGTCTTTCATCTGCATATTTAAATTTTACAACTTAAATAGAAAAAAGCCTTTTTGAGCCTAAGAGCCTAATAGATTTCTTTTTCTAGTTAGGAAAAGCTAGTTAGGGATAGCTGTAGAACACCCCCAATGCTGAAATGATGACACTCCTTCAGTTCAGTTCATCAGTGGTTTGTACTTCTATCAAATTTGGCAATGTTAGGGTTTTTTATTGAGCTGGCTTTTGAGCTGCTGCAGAAATAAGCCATATTTTGTCAATATTGTGCAGCCACAAGAAACCCTTAACTGCAAGTTTTGCACTTCATTTTAAAGCAATCTGATGCTCTCTGGAATGGTTGAAACCTTGTTCAAATGCAAGGCGGGGAACTGTAACTGTGATAGTTGCCTGAACTCAAAAAATGTTTTCTGTTAACTTAAATGGTTTCTAAAGCAGACACTGCTTAATGTAGCCCACTCTATACAAAAGGCTACATCAGTCAACCAACAGCGTTGACAGATTCTGATTGGAAATGACTTGGCCTTTCACCTTTTATGGAGCTGGTTTGAGGGATAATGGAGTAAAGTGTAAGGCTAAAAAATCAGTTAAACTTCAAGATAACAGTGCGCGTAGTTAATACTTTTTAAAAGTTAAAACAGTTTTCAATCGGTTTGTCCTGTCAAATGTGTTTAGAAAGTGAATGTTTTAAATATTGGTACCATTTTCATTTAGAAGGTATATACCAGTTATAGTCTAGGTAACACACCTGCTTAGTGAGTATTGTATTGAATTACGCTCCGTCTTTATTCTTTTGATTCTTGAAAATTT
The DNA here is from genome assembly GCA_030014935.1 of Caiman crocodilus. Lineage (NCBI taxonomy): Eukaryota > Metazoa > Chordata > Crocodylia > Alligatoridae > Caiman > Caiman crocodilus. Next base: position 78,421,692 of record JAGPOW010003648.1, read on the forward strand.
TATCTTCTAACAAAGTTTTTTCCTTCATTATTACTCAGTCATTCCTTTACATTGATTTAAGGCCTGCATGTATTTAAACATTGTAATTTTATTTTGTCTGTTTTTTCCCTTGTACATTTGCTGAAAGCAAAAATTGGTGGTGCGGTGTAAAAGAAGTAAACATGCAAAGTTACAGTTCTGTCTCCTATTTGAATCCACATTTCAACATTGCTTTGCATTTGCAGTTCTGTTTGCTCTCTGTAAGAGCTTACCCTTTTTACTGAAAAACTTTCTGTAGTTTATAGCCTGTTTTTAAGATGTATTGAGCCATCTTGGTTCCGACTGGAAGTGAATAGAAATTGAAGATGTTTAATACTTTGCAAAATGAGCTGTTAATCGCATTTGATTGTCCTGAAGCTGCCATCTATGAAAATGCTTCCATCATATTTCAGTAAACACACATTTTATTCAGATAATTGATTTGTGATTTTTAAGGTATAGAGCAGTTGTAGAACTCTCAGTACCTAAATGAACTCTTAACCTTCCACAAGGATTTTGGCATAGGGAAGCAGCAGTTTAAATCCTTCAGTTCTCTTCTTTCCTTTTGCTGCTAAAACTCTGACTGCCATCTGAATATATTGTAAGTAGTATTCTCCTGAAATCCTCTTAGCTGCTTGATTTCTAAAAGGCAACATAATCATCATTTTGGAGAGACACTGACCTAAACATTCATAGTAAAATCTGTTTAAGATCTTATCTTTCCCTCCCATTCTTAAACGCATAGATCATGTTCCCTTTGCTTTACAATCATATAACATCCCTGTGGCAACTACAGCAGTTGCTTACCTGGAAAACTAATATTAGGAAAGTGTATATTTTTAGCTGCCTTTTGATGTGATGTAGCAGCTGGAAAAAAGGAGGGGAGCCAAGCATCAAGTGATCTGCCAGCTCTTCAGACCACCAAGTGCTCTGCAGGCCACAACTTGAGAACCACTACTTTACACATTTGGCCTGAAGTGCAGAAACCTTTTTCATGAGGTACACCACTATACCCACTGCTTCAGGAATATCAAGAATCCACATGCTTCTAGCTTTGGCCTAACTATGTACAAAATTTCGTTCTGGCATCTTCCACAAGGTTCTTTCACTAAAGGGGTTAACAGATTTAGAAATGAAGAAAAGCTGTTTGAGTTCCTTCTTGCCACAACAAATTATTTGTCTGATAATTACAGTATATGTAACAGTGAAGTGGAAATTCTTTCCTTTGTAAGTAAAGGTATATTTTAGCATTACTAAAATATTGTTTGTCTTCCTGTTTGTAGTAATCATGTCATCCACATCTTGGACAAGGAATACAGGAAGTACATCTTGAGGTAGAGTCTCAAGACCGGACAGAGTGGCTTATAGGCCTTTTTTGGGTAAGAAAGGTACCATATTTATTTCACAGTTCAAAAAAGGCAAATTTATTGTACATAATCCTGAGAGAGCAGCATCTGTTCAAAATAGCACACTTCCTGCATTCCTCTTTCATATGGCTATGGTGATGAAGCTGCAGCCTATATAGCATTTACAACTAAAATGGAAAAGAATGGCTAATTGCCTTGCAGGGAGTAAAAGATGCCAGTTACTTGTGTGTGTATTTGCATCCTTCAAGATCTGTTGTCTGTGAGTGATCTTTGAGTCCAGAAAGTGATTCTGATTGATTTTTTTTCCACCCAAATATGTACTTTACCCCTCCTTGAAGTGCTTGGCCTGGAATTTAGGTAAGAGAAGTCACTTTAAAAAAGCCTTTGAGGCTGGAAAGTATTGCCTCTTGTATTATGTGGGGGGGGTGTTTGTGGTTGTGTGTGTGTGTGTAAGGGTAGAGCATTCATAGGATCTTTTAAGAAAGAGGTTCTGTAGCAGCTGCTAAAATTTTGTTATGTATAGCTGTAACAGTAAAAAGAGATGACTTTTCAGGGCCCTTCTATTTTGTGTCCTCTCCCCCTATTATTATTATTATTATTATTATTATTATTATTATTATTATTATTACATCCTTTCTGTTCTTCCAGATAGTTGGCTGTTTTAGCAGTCTCGAGTTACAGTCTCTAGGCACTTAGGGCACCTGTGCACATGACAGATCTCTGCTCTGACATGCGCTAATCAGCATGCATTAGAGTAGACTCAATTAATCAAGTCTGCTGGAGCATGCTAATTAACATGCTTCAGCAGCCTCTGTGTTGCATGTTGTCAGTGTTCCCACATTTCAAAATGGCAGCTGGGCACTTTAATTAAAGCTCTAATTAAAGTGCCCCCCTCTCCACCTCAAGGCACTTGTATAGATGCTCTTAGTCTTAGCTCTAACTTGACTTTTTTTACACTTCCTCCTTCACCCCTAACTCTGCACTCAATTACTGATATCTGTCTTTGAGGTTGTATGAACACTTGTGGTTTACCCTTTTTTGTGTTATATTGTCTTAAATGTTTTACCAAAAGCTGCAGCTGCTTTGGTATGAAAAATTACAAACTAGTTTTCCTGCTAACACTTACTGTATTCCTCAAAGTTGGGGCAGGCCCAGTGTTGACTAGGTGTGCTGCCTTGTTCTCATCTGCTTTTACCAGGCTCTTTTGCCTTTGGACTTTTTTTTTTTTTATCCCAGTTTTCCTATTTAGATCCCCCCCACCTCCCTTGGAGTTGCTTGCCAGATGGTGTCTTCAGCAAAGTAAAATTGTTCTTGAATACTGGCAGTAAAGGTTATTAGAAGCTATTGTCTGTTTTCTGTCTGTTGTAACAGGAATTCACTTCTGGTAGCTGCTTAGAAAATAATAGAATAGCAGTCAGATAACTAGATGAACATATGGTAGTTATAAATTGTTCCAGTAGCTCCAGTGTTTTTCACGCCTGAATTTTAGGTCATCAGATTCTGTTTCTAAAGAAGTGATTGCAGTTTGGTTACTGCTGATGTTGGCATCACTTTCTGATAACAACTTGGAAACTCACCATGTCCTAATCTCTTGCTGTAGAACTAGCTGTATACAATGCTCTAGGTAGAAAATAGGCTTTCTGCTCTAACACTGGTTCTTTATTTCATCCACCCTGCCCCCTTAAATAATCATGTGGGCTGCCTTTTTGTTCTTAAGGCATTGCACACTTGAAGCTTTACTACAGTATCTTCAACTTTTGACATCTTAAGCTTTTGTAAGTGTCTTTCTGCCTCTTTCTGGTAAGGCTTTCTTATTTCCTGTCTGTTCAGCTGAACCTTTCATACTACTTATGCAAAACTTTAAATGAAGGGGTGGGGGAGGTGGCGTTATCTCTTGAAACCTGAAACTGTCACACATTTTTCCTTTTTCAAACTAAATTCAAATGCTTTTACAGAACAAGCACTTGCCCATTTGGGGTAGGAAGGAAATAGATTTGCAATTTTTTTTTTCTGGGGGGAGTGAGGGGGCAATTGCTTTACTGAAGCTTTCCATGCCCTTCTCTTCTGTGCCCCTCTCCCCCCCCATATTTGTTTTTCCTTCATTATGATTTTTGGAAAAATCAGGTTTATAGAGAGTCATTTTATCTTGTGCATAACATTCAGAACGAAGCAATTGAAATCTAAGTGATTCACTTTTCTTAGCAGAAATTGCAACTTAAAAATTAACCTCTGAAACAGTGTTACTAAATGGGTAGGCAGCCTTTTTCCAGCTGTAGGCCAGGATGATCCACCCCAGGCTGCAGGTTGGCAGGTGCTAGGTCTTGGCAGCAGCCAGTGCTTATTCCTCTGGCAGTGTGGGGACAGCACCTATTGCCAAAGCTTCCCAACACTAAATGCTACCGAAGTCCCATGTAGGCTGTAGTTTGCCAACCTCTGCTTTTGTGCATTGGTTTGTTAATTTGAGGTGAAGTGGTAGGGTTTGTGTATAAGGTGAGAAGATGCTACTTATCATAGCTTCTGATCTGTTTTGAAAAGTAGTTTTGTGAGTTTTTAATACTGTTTATCTGTATTTGTTTTCTAAGGATACCAAACTGCAATCTCTCTATATATTAGTGCTGCAAAACAATGCAAGAAGTAACATAATGTGTTTTGTCTTTTTTAATTAAATGCCTTCTCCATACCTCTGACTTAAGTTATTAGCATCAATGATTTATTTTCCTAAAAATAAAAAAGTTGAACTTAATTACATTTCTTTTCTTCTCCTCTCTTAAATGTAGGTAACACAATCCATGGATAAGGTGGGAAAGATGTGGAACAACTTCAAATACAGATGCCAAAATCTCTTCAGTCATGAAAGTGGAAACCAAAATGATGATGTAGCTGTGAAATCCAGTAGATGTTTATCTGTTAAGGATAAAAGTGTCAATGTACCTGATTTGGCTCAGCAGCAACCCAGCAGCCCTTTAAGAGAGAATGTTGCCTTACAATTAGGGTTAAGTCCTTCAAAGAATTCAGTGAGACGAAATCAGAATTGTGTCACTGAGATCCCACAAATTGTTGAAATAAGTATTGAGAAAGACAACGAGTTATGTGTTCCCACAGGAGCTAGACTGGCACGAAGGGACTCTTACTCTCGGCATGCTCCTTGGGGTGGGAAGAAGAAATATTCCTGCTCTACAAAAACCCAGAGCTCCTTGGATAGTGATAAAAGGTTTGGTAGAACACGCAATGGCTTGCAAAGGAGGGAGAGAAGATACGGAGTGAGTTCTATGCATGATATGGATAGTGTATCAAATAGGACAGTAGGTAGCCGTTCCCTGCGGCAGAGACTGCAAGATACTGTTGGATTATGTTTTCCCATGAGAACTTACAGCAAACAGTGCAAACCCCTATTTTCCAGTAAAAGGAAAATCCATCTCTCTGAACTAATGCTTGAGAAATGTCCTTTTCCTGCTGGATCAGATCTAGCCCAAAAGTGGCATCTGATCAAGCAACATACAGCTCCTGTGAGCCCACATTCAACATTTTTTGATACATTTGATCCTTCCTTGGTTTCTACAGAAGATGAAGAAGATAGACTGAGAGAGAGACGTAGGCTTAGTATTGAAGAAGGGGTCGATCCTCCACCCAATGCCCAAATACATACTTTTGAAGCTACAGCACAGGTTAATCCATTGTATAAACTGGGACCAAAGTTAGCCCCTGGTATGACTGAGCTGACTGGGGACAGCTGTGTGACACCACAGGGAACCTGTGACTCTGAAGAGGACACAACAACCCTCTGTTTGCAGTCACGTAGGCAGAAGCAACGGCAGGTGTCTGGAGAGAGCCATGGCCATATCAGCAGACAAGGGGCTTGGAAAGTGCACACTCAGATTGATTACATACACTGCCTAGTACCAGATTTACTTCAGATTACAGGTAACCCATGTTATTGGGGTGTGATGGACCGTTACGAGGCCGAGGCACTTCTGGAAGGGAAACCTGAAGGCACTTTTTTGCTCAGGGATTCTGCACAAGAGGACTACCTCTTCTCTGTGAGCTTCCGTCGTTATAACCGATCCCTACATGCACGTATTGAGCAGTGGAATCACAATTTCAGTTTTGATGCTCATGATCCCTGTGTATTTCACTCCTCCACCGTTACAGGGCTTCTAGAACACTATAAAGATCCTAGCTCTTGCATGTTTTTTGAACCATTACTTACTGTATCCCTGAACAGGACCTTTCCCTTTAGTCTGCAGTATATCTGCCGGGCAGTAATCTGCAGGTGCACTACGTATGATGGAATTGATGAACTCCCTTTACCGTCAATGTTGCAAGACTTTCTTAAGGAATATCACTATAAACAAAAAGTCAGGGTGCGATGGTTGGAACGGGAACCGATTAAGGCAAAGTAAACAGAATCCAGAGTCTCCAATAAGCTTACTAGAACCTGCTTTTTTGTGTGTGTTACAGTTTAACTGCAGCAAGTGCATCAACAGTGTTTAGCTTTTTTGCAATACCGTATTTAAGCCTAGTGTTAGTATCCTGTCAGATGCTGCCTGCTGTTAATCAAACCAAGTTGTGATGCCTCTTGAAACAATAAGCAGACACAAAGCTGCACGTTTTTTCATTAAGGCCAATATTAAAATACTTTTGCTAATTTCTAAATATATTTTCCTTTTTTATAGCTGTAGTAATTGAGTGAAGCAACTATGGGGCATTTTCTATAAGGCATCCAGTGTAATGCTAATGAATAAAAAGTTTTATTGGATGAGCATTTCCAATGTGATCCTGAGGTCTCTTGTTTTTAAGTAACTTTAAAAAAAATCTAGTCTTTAAGACTAATCTATACTTTTATAAACAAGTTTCCAGATGCCAGGAAATAAAGAAGTATTTTCAAGTGTGATTCATTAGCAGCGGAGAAATCGGTGGGTTTTTTTGATGCCAACAACCAAAATTCCCACTTCTGTTAGTACATCAAATTTCCAAATTATGAGCACTTAACTATGTTGAATCAGTGGTGTAATTATATTTACAACTCTTTCAGTGTTAAGTGGCACTGTTAGCAAGACTAATGTTAACGTAACCTTCCAAATTAAAAAAAAAAAAAAAAAAAAAATCTTGAATCCAAAGCTGGTTTAAATTGGACTATTGCTATTGTAAATTAATCAGTTTATAATTTTTGACAAATAAAATATTAGAATTGGTTACCCAACAAAACATTCTAATTCACAATGGAAGATCAATCATTTACCTCTTTCAACATAATGTTTAATGAAAACTGTATTTAATACTGTTTATAGAGAAATGCATCGTAGTTGAATAATTTAATTAAAACTTATTCACGCAAGTTAAAAAAAAAAAAAAAAGACAGATCAATTTTCAAAGGTACTGTTACTTATAGACACTATAACATTTTTCCATTAGCACTTTCTGTAATATTGTGCACTGATACTATTTCAGCAGTCTACCTGGGAAAAAAATCATCTAATTTTTTTTTTTTTTTTTTTTACGTATTTAATGTTGGACAGAACTTAAACTGTACTGTCAGACATTTTTTGCACTAAAATTTTATTGGTATATGCAGTACCTTGTTTTTATACCAGTTGTGAGCTCCCTAGTTTCTTTACCAGTTACTACAGTATGTTACTTACTTCTCTATGGCAGTGATTATGTGAGGTAGGGAACCTTTTGGCTGCAGATACAAGAATAATAATTTTTCTTGTATGCAACACTAACCCTTCTATTGATGTATTTTTCTGCTTGCTGTGCCTTGTTCTGCCTTTTTGTGCTAATAAAGTACAGTATGTTCAGTGTTATACTTGTATATCTGCTCTGTTTTTATATATTTGCATAACTTGTAGCAGTTAACTGAATTTTTAATAGGCTTTTCCTAGTAATTAGTAGAGTTAACGCACAAATTCTGTGCAGTTAAATATTGGTTTGTCAGAGCACAATATCTCTGACTCAAATGTTACATTTTTTTATGAGAACCCAGGCAGTGTACACAGTTGAATAATGTTTTGACGGTCACTGAAAAATAATTGTATGTCATAAAATTTAAGCAGTTTGAAGTATTTACAACATAAAAAAATAAATGGCAGAAAAACAGGTAAAGTTTTTAAAGATGCTTATAGTCCCCTGTAGAGGTTGCTGATGATATTTCAACCTGTAGAACTGATTTACTAGATTTAAATCAATATTTTGATATTCTTTTTTTTTTTTTAACCAAAGAATCCTGTCAATTTATGTCCTTTTTTTAGATCAAAGGGTAGAGGGATGTGATTTTTATTCATCAAATAATTATCCCAAACTAAGGTTAAACCAAAGTATTTGAGAATTTCATCTAAATTTGTTTAACGCTCTATATGATTATACTGGTAGAGAATAAATACTGTGTATCAGTAATAGGTCATCAGTTTTTTCTGGACTTCACAGTGCACCTGAAAAGACAAGTAAATTTAAACCAATTATGTAATGACTGGAAGAGCACTATACAGGATCATACTGAATGGGGTGTGTGTGTGTGTGTGTGTGTGTCATTGAATATGCAACTTCTGGTTTAAAATCTGCGCTAAGCCTAGCTGCTTACATTTAAAAAAAAAAAAAAAAAAAAAAAAATCACCAGCATGAAATTGCACCCAAGTGTACCTTCACTGTCTCCTTCTCTGTATTCCCTCAGTTGGATTCAGATTCCGGATGTGTTTATTTCATAGCTTCCTCTTAGTAGTGATACTCTACTCTGAAGTCGGTTCCTTCCCAAATTCTGCCCCAGCAGAGGGGATCTGGGACTTGGCGGTTGGACATTTTAGGTCTACTGCAGGCTTTAGACAGAGAAACCAGCTTATCAGATTTTAGCTATAGCCATACCCACATGTTCAAGAGTATGCTCCTTTTAACTTACTGCCAACTTGTGGGTTTTAAAAACCTAGTCTTGGAAAGCTTGCTTATGTATTTTTTTTTTTTTTTAAGCTGTTGTTTTGGTCTAATATGGAAAGAATTTCTTGCCTTCTTTAAATGTTAAACCATATAAAAAAGAAACCATCTCAACTTATAGTTTTTTACCTCACAGGAAATATCTTTAGGAAACTAGTCTGCTCAAGTTTTTAAAACAGTTTTCAAAATTGGCATGAATTATGACTGCTCTAAAAATATTTTTTCCAGATTTTTTTCATTAACACTTGAGTTCCTTTATTCTCAGCTTTAAAGGAACAAAGCTTTTGAGGTACTGAACACTACAAAATTAGGCTAGCACAAGATGACTTGGGATAAAGTTCCTGCTTTATACTTTGTCATCGTATATTGTGTCTGTATGAAAACTTCACTCTTCAGAAATAGGGCACAAATGACCTGTGACTCTGAAGAGTATGTCTCTGGTTTAAAATATGCTGGCATAATTTAAAACTGACCTGATTACTGGACAGATATGTACTTGGGGGGGGGGGTTCTGCAACATGAGTGGGTAATATTTGCTAAGCGTCATTGCAGTCAGAGTTTTAGGAGCATAGAACACAAGCTTATGAATACCCCCATAACTCCTATTCTCTGCCTTGGAATAAAACTTGTTTTGCTTCCTCCCCCATCTAAGGCTCCATACAAGTTTAACTGAACTTGTTTATCTCAGTCCTCCTAAAAATATTCTTATTAAAGAATCTGTGACACTTCGGAGGTCCAAAGGTCTTCCTGCATTAAAGTGAAACTCCCTGTCTCCAACTTTTTTCTTTTTTTAAAAAAAACAACAAAAAAATGTAAATTATGAAGGCAAGGTTTGTGGTAAACTTCCTGCCCCTGAGAGTAAATTGGAAGCGGTGTAGCTGAGACCATACAGGTAGCCTAATTAGCTTGGGGACGGGCTGATAGGCCCTGTTGCTCAGTAGTAGTAATCTAGGTCACCTGAAGTACTCTTTCACTGCTTCCGCAGATGGGAGGCAGCATACAGAGAGCAAGGGACATGCTTTGAGGCTGGTGTTGGCAAGGATGGTAAGTTTACTGTGTAGACAATAGCAAGGGTCACTTCTTTCACAGATCTGCATTGAACTGCCAGATATTAGGAAAGGGTCACTTTACCCTTGTTATGCTATCTTACCTATTTGTATATTTTTTTGTTAGTGTTCCCTTCAGTTAATGGGACTGAAGTAAAACACACTTGAATATTCTTTGTGTTTCTATTGGGGAGGGGGAAAGAAAATGCCTAACTAATGTGTTTTATTTTGCACTTATGCTCCTCTCCAATGCCACTTTAATTTTCAAATGATTTCTTACAATAATGTGCTACAAAATCTAGCATTTGTTTCCTCTGGTAGTCATAGCTCTCTTACTGAAAGCCAAATAATAGATCCAGAGACTGAATGTGGTTAGAGTACACAATGGGTAAATAATGTCAAAGACAACTTGCAAGGCAGTGTTAGATGCTTCTGACTTTAGTCTTGGAGGCTTACTTGTATATTATTTTTGTTTGGTACCAGTAGTTGAAGACAGCACTAGAGTTCCTCCTGACCTTCTTATATTCCATTACTTGATTAAATCAATATTTAACTGAGTCTGCACCTGTTGGGAACAAGAAAAAAAGCTGAATGTATTTTAATGAGCCAAAAATATTTTGGTGCTTTAGTCTCCTCATTAAACTGATTTGCTACTAAGGATTTACTGAACACTTAGTAGTCATAACAAATATTAAGATAGCATATAGGGATCAATCCTGCAAAGAGCTGGGCAACCATAAAAGATGCTGAGCACCTTGCAAGGTTGAAACTCAAATGAGCATTCTTAGGTGATTTTATTAAGCTCAACTGCAGCACAGTATTAATACAACTGTATTTATTTTTGGAACCATAATTAGTAACTATTTCAAATGTGTGCAGGTCTCCCATACTCATAGTACTGAGGTTTTCCATGACTGCATATGCTTTAAATTATAATATTTCTGTTCCATTTTAGACCACTCAAATTTTAAGTTATGAAAATGTCTCTTTTGGCTTGAACTATTGATTGAGGTTGCCTATTTCTCTGTAATCCTTCATAGGAAATCTTATGTTGGTAGGCTTGTAAAAAACAAAACAAAACAACAACAACAAAAAATATGTAAAGTTTATTAATGATGGTACCTCTAAAAAGAGCTTAAAATTTCACATATGTATGCTAATCAACTTTTAAAATCTGTTCCCTATTTTGTATGCCTGCAAAAAAAAATTCCATAAATAGGAATAAATATTCCTCTTTATTCTTGTTGATCATTCCCCTGATTTCAAGCATTGACCACTTGGAAGGGAGAGGAGGGGCAGAGGGGCATCAGTTTTCTCAAGTTGCAGTTATGTGCTGTAGATAATCACATTTTTGTTATGGCCAAGCATCTCTCGATCGGTCCGTGTGTCTTCTGTCCGTGACTACTAGAGAAACCTAAATAAGTTGGAAAATCAGTTTCACTACAGTTTGACTGTAGCCCAATAAACAAAATCACTTTACATTTCAAATCTTACAAAGCTGAGAGAAACTGTAGGGACGCTTGCAAAAATGTGATGTATTGCAATAAATGCTATGGCTTTTTCATAATTGCAAGGATTTACAGAGAACTTGTCACTTTTTCGTGTCCGTCACACAAGGTTACCTTCAAATGCCTTACCTAGTTTGGTGCAGTTTCTCACTTTTAAGTTATAATGAATATTTAGAATTCTGCTGTGATAGCTTTAAAAGAAACTAAGTCGATATTATGTTGTCATGGAAATATGTGAGAGTATATAACATTTTCTTTTGTGGAAAATTAAAGCTTTATTGTCAGGTTACAATTGCATACATTAGAACAAGTCTCCTCTCCTCCTGTTTTTAGATTTGGGGATATTAGAACCTAATGTGAAAATTTTATTATTTAAAAAATGTTTAGGGTTCATCACATTTTCAATTGAAAATTAACTGGTCACTTTCATTCAACTCCTTAATTTGCACACTGCTTTGATTTCTGTTAATTAAAAAAAATCATCTTGAAATTTTAAGTACTGTAATATTTACATTTTCAATTTTGTAAAACATTTTCACAAAACTTAACATTTTGGGTCTGTTAACCTGACAATTACGCTTTAAGGCTATTAGTATCCAACAAATTTTATTTCTGTGTATATGTTTTTCCTGTTTTTAAGCTAAATACATTTTCACTTTGAGCTTATATAACAATCATGATAATTACAAAACTAGCTTCTTAAAGTCAACACACTTTCTTGATATAAGCTGAAAATCTTGGTGCGTCATACTTTTTGTCTTAAATACAATAAATATATAATTGTATACATACAATGTTGTTTTCATGTTACAAATTTTACTTGTTATCCACACATTTAGTGCTAACAAACTGAATTTACCTGGTTAGCTTGTATAAAGTAAAGAAGCTTGGACTTGTCTGTTACAATATTTTTCACATTGGCCCAAGAGGAAAAATACACCAGTAGTTGGACTTTCTTTTGTGAGATCTTCTTGGATGTAATCCTTCAGGAAAAGTGTGTAATGTTCACAGGTTCCATTTTTTGGAAAATGAGGCAGTAGTATATATTTTATTTTTAAACTAAACGTATATGGAAGTGATTCTTAGCCAGGGTGTCACAAGATCCTTTTAAGGGTGATGCACAATACTGACACTGTTAGGTGTGTAAACACCTACACATAATTTACAAGATAAATCAAGATGCATCAAATGGAAATGCATAGCGTCCACACATTCTGATCTGTTGTGGTCTTCCTGAATTTCTGCAACAGAAAAATCCTTTCTTATTTTTTCATAGACAAGAAAGGAGTGAAAGCTAAAAAAAAAAAAAAAAAAAAATCAGGAATGTTTTAATGCTCATACTCTAAATTGTTGGGAAATGAAATATTGGTACTGTACAGGCCCATTGTTGCCTAAGATTAATTCAAATACCAACCAACTATCCTTGCCAAAAGCCTTTTATTCTTACAAGACTATTTAATCATTGTACAAAAAGACTCTTGCTTCAGTGATGCAGTACTTGACACATGTCCAGAAAAGTGGCACCCATATGGTCTCTTGGACCTGTTCCCAACATCCCATTTGAAACTGCCACTGGAAACCTCGTGTGGCGCTCAAGGAGCTGGCTAACAAGCATATAATACATACTTGGATGAAGTGAGCTAGAGTCCTCGAACGCACTGCTTGGAGCCAATAATGGAGCTTGCTTGATGCCAGCAACTTGTATAACTTCATGCTTTGTTAGTTTGAGGTGTCACTGGCATCTGTGGTTTTAACTCACTGCCGCTTAAATGTTTCTTTGCCCAACTAATTTGTATTTGTAACTGGATGCCAAGGTATATCTTGTATTTTAGAGTAAGGAAAATTTACAAGCATTTCATTAACCATAATTAGGCACCTACCTAATTTTCAGGGGCTGCCCCCAATTTTTGTGGTTCAAGGGCAACACCGGTTGCCATTTTTGCAGTTGAGCATGCTGACCCCCCTGCCCCACCCTACGCCCCTGGCTGAGGAACCCCAGAAATCCCATCGCTCCCTGGAAATTGACGGATGGCCATCTGTCAATCTCTGAAGGGGGCAGGACTTCTGGGGTCCCTCAACCAGTCAGGTATGGGGTAGCCCATTTTGCTTTGCTGAAAAAATCTCCCCTCCTTCCCCTGTGCTTCAGGATGCCAGGGCTTCCCACCTGTTTTCAGCTGACACCTCCCTTTGCCCCCCCTCAACCACACACACACATGCTTGCTAGCTGTTTTCTAGCATTTTCATGGTAATCCCCATGCTTGTTCACTAAGGACCTACCAAATTTGCAGTTTCTATGAAAATCACAAAGTCGCAAATTTGGTAGGTCCCTAGCCATAAGCCATAGCTATTACCCATAGCTGTCCTATTTTAACAGATAGGCATAGTTTACCACACTGTTTCTTTTGCTATATATACATATACATGAACATGCAAGCAAACCATACAGGAAACAAACTGCATTATAAGCACCAACTGGCAAAAGCATTTTGAGATGCACAATCCCAGGATGGAAAAAAGTCATGGTAGCTAGTCAAATTTATTCCCAATCTGCCACTCAGTTTAAAGTATGTAAATTAAGAGATCTGGAAACAATTTTATTTCTCTAGATTCCTCACCTTCAATTCTTCTAAAACTTCTAGTAAATGAGTTTCTATTAATACTAGTTTCAGATACGGTATCCTGCCAATACTATCATTAAGTGCTGAACATGAACATCTAAACCTTATTTAATGTAGTATGTAATATGCATTGAACACTGCACTATAATGCAAGACTAAACAACACAGATTTAAAAAAAAATGAGTTGTTTCTCTGAAGTGTTGGGCTTTATTTCTGCTGACCATACTTCTAGTGATCTGTGGGTTTCTCTTAAGCTTAGAGCAAGAAGATTTGTCCCTGTTTTGCAATTCAAGGCTTGACCAGGTTTCTCTCCTACCTTTTCTTAGTTTTGCCCCCTACAGTAGTGGAAGGGAACCATCATTATTACAAAGTCGAATGGACTCATGGAATAAGTAATGAAGAGCTCCTATAATGGATACTAGTACCTGAAATGATACAAATTTAGCCCCAAAGAAGAGACCCTAGTATTAGGTGATCTAGACAACTCTTTTTGTTGACTCTTGGCATCAGAAAAGAGGCTGACTGTGAAGCTCACAATGCTTTAATCTGAATGTAACAGACATGGAAACGTGAACCTGGAATATTGGTACCATTTGACTTCTGCCTTATGCACCTGTTTGTGCAGGAATAATGAGAACACATGCAAACTCTCTAGAGGTTGGTTGCAGGGAGGGCCAGTGGGAACATAATTTGGTAGTTTATAAGATGCATCTCTACCCCAACTTGTTCTAGATAGGCCCTGGTGTGAGTAGCATATGAGTTTTTTCACCTTTACTGTCAGTGTCCAATGTGTGTTTGGATGACCTCTGTGGACTGAAGCATGCCTAGGGTTGTGCACCACCCTTGAGATTGGGAACCGCTACCCTAAAGTCTAACTATAACAAATGGGGTCATGACCCCAAGTGGGGTCACAAGATCAGCAGATGTGGTGGCAGACTATGGATTGGCAGTGAGGGGCCATGCTGAGGAAATGGGATCATGCTGTGGAAAATTTTGGGAAGCACTGTTGTACGGTATGTTACCTAGGACCGGCTGTTCTAGAGCCCATAAAAATGAGAAGTAGGTGGTTATGGACTGCTGCACTTCAGTGTGCTTTATATATATAATCTGTGTCAGGCTACTCTGGAAAATAGATAAGCTTATTTCAATATCCAGCATGGGGAGCAGGTGCATAAATTTGCCAAAGACATGAAGGGGGAATCAGTCGACACCAAGATAACTATCAAGGGGGCCACACAGCTAACTGGTCTTGGATACAGGAAACTTGGATTGTTTAGGTTTCTCACTGACCTGCTGGGTGGTTAAGGGGAAGTCTTAAATTTAATCTCTCTGCCTCAATTTCCCAATTTGTAAAATAAGCAAAATCCATTTACAAAAGCACATTAGGGAACATACTGATAGAAAACACTTCAGGATTATCTAGCTCCATCCTTTGGCTCATTCCCACAGCCTGTTCAGTGAAGTACTGTAAGTCATACATCTGGAAGACTATAGTCTAAAGATGAATAACCATAATAAAATGAATGCATTTTAGGAAGTTAAAAGTTAATTATTTTAAGGCTATATCTTAGTTTAGTATTTGGGTAATCTGGGCTGGCTGCATACTCCAAAAAAGGCTTGGGGCAGCTTCCCATAAGTCATAAAAAGATAAATTATTCCCCAGACAATACCCTAAATCTTAACATCTGCCTGGTAATAGCTTACCTAAGCAAGAAAGTCTTACTCTGCTCCTGAAATCTGTCTAGGCTTGGGCTCTGGTAGGCCTCAATGGGAAGAGTGTTTTGGAGCTGAAGAGCGACTACCGAGAGATGCATATTTTTGCCAAGCAAACTTGACGCGCAGATGGTACTTGCAGCCAAGTGCACGGCTTGTTCCTGCAGTGGTGCTGGGGCACTGCAGCTTGTTCCCACCACGGCAGGCAGGCACTGGATGAGAGCAGCAACGCTAGAGCCCCAGCAACGCTGCAGAAAAAAGCACGGTATCACAGGTGTATGGCTCCTGCTGCAAGAGTAAGCCATAGTGCCAGGCCTGTTCCCACAGTGCTGATGGGGTTCCTGCCCTGCAGCTCTCACCCAGGTGCTTGGCTGCTGCTGCAGGAAGATCTCTTGTCACAGCCAGCATCAGGACAAAACTTGCAGGCCAGATGACCCAGCTCTGGGCCAGATCTATCCTGTGGGCTGTGTTTTTGAGACTTGCTAGCTTTAGAGAATTGCTAGCTGAATACTTTCCCCATTTTAAAAGAATTTTGAATATCACTTGTGCAGCAAAAAGGAGACTCTCCACCACTAAAAGGCATGTGAGAGTAACTGCTTACAAGTCCCCTGAACATACCCTCCCCTACATGTCGATCTCTGGGTCATGACTTCAGGTGCTGTACTTAAAATGCCTTGACACTCTTTCTCACATAGAAAGTCAGAAAGAAGAGAAAGGGGGTGCTATTTAGGAAATACAAGTAGTTTACTGCCATTTATTTAATTCACTAAACAGTTTATTTTAGCTATTAGTGGGGAATGCTCTCTGTCTGGCTTTTTAAAGTACATCTTCTGCAGTTTTATGTAGGATGCAGTTGTCCTCTATTAAAATGTTAAATGGAGGAAAAGAGGTGACACCATAGAAGCTAGATTTTTCTCCAGGTTAGGTACCTTACCTCACCTGTAAAGATGAGGGTTTGTGAACCTGCCAGGGGTACGCAGAGGCATAGTAGAGAGTTGTGAAGGACCATGGGGTCTTCCAGCTGTGTGTACTGGCTTTCTCATAAGGTGCTGCTTCCCGCAATTAGCTGAACATGATCACTGATGACCTCTGGCTGACTGGAGAGCCGAATCTTTTGAAGTGAAATGCTGCAGCAAATAGCTGACTAGATCTTCCCAAATTCAGCAGCTGGCTGTGAATTAAGCAGATTGTGAGCCATCCCAATACCAATGATCTGGGTTCCACTGTATTTAATGGATTTAGACTTTTAACCATTTGGGATAAGAATGATTTGCTGTGACCTCAGACTTTTTTTTTCCCCACTCTAAATTTGGACCTACCCAAATTTCTGATTCTAAGTTAAATCACTAATGGATTGAAATCTGGAAATTATTGGCTCTCTGTTCATCACCAGCCTTCTAGCCCTGAGCCTTCCTCAGCCAAGAGAGAGGCTTCTGTTGTCTCGTCAACTTTCAGGATTGGTGAGGCTTTTAAGGGATTCACCTTCCTTTGCAGGCTTTTGAGCTCTCACCTAATGATGACAAACCAAAAGACTGGATCTCCTGGGTTAGCAGTGCTATTTGTATCTAGACTTTGCCTGGTCAAACAACTTAGCCCACACATCTCTAGAACAAGTTCCATCTCGCAACACAGTAGGAAAGGTTCAATGAGATGTAAGTATTATTGCTGGTAAACCCACTTTCCACAGTCATCAAGTATTGCCGTAGATTGCTGGGTGGGGCAGCCAGGGTAGGCAGGAATTTCCCTAAACTGCGCATCCTTTTGAGGAATCTTTATATTCCTCCATGTCCATTCGTGCAAGCATTTCAGTGATCACCTCAGTCTTACCTATGTACCTGGGATTTTTTCTTTTTAACTTCCTCCAAATTGACCTTGCATTGTTGTTTAGCTTTAAACCAGCTTTCTGGTCCCTTTCAAAGCTGTTTGCAGCCTCTACTTTCTTCCTCAAATGAAATAATATCTAGGTAAATGTTACCTCATTTTTATACCATGAAAAGTCCACACGTGTGTGCATGCCTGCATGCGTTCTTCTCTGAAGGGGTGTAGGTTGTACCCGTATTGGTCTAAGGACCTAGGCAGACAAAGTTCTTTGGGTGAATCTGATCTTTTACTAGACCACAGGTGGGCAAAATGTGGCCCGTGGGCCATTCCATCAGGCCTGTGGGACCCCTAAAATATTTAGAAAATTAATATTTTTCTGCCCCTGGCTGCCTGTCATGCAGCCTTTGATGGCTTGCCAAAACTCAGTAATTGATCCTCCACTCAAAATAATTGCCTGCCCCTGTACTAGACCAGTAAAAGATACCAGATTCACACAAAGAACCTTGCCTTCTTTCTCTGAAGTGCCTTAACTGTCAAATGCAACCTCAGCAGTAGCCTCAAAAAAGTGTTCCCCCAGAAGAGTGTATGAGTATACAGAAAATGATGCATTTTTCTAAGGCATCTGACAGAACTGTGCTGACCAATCAAGTGGTGAAATGGCTGATGCCAAATATTTTTCTATAATTCTTTCACTGTGGAAGTGGAAAATACTCTCATTTGACCTATTTATTTCATTATTCTAGCTCACTCCAGACATATTTTCAGGAACGTCCAACAAGTGCATGTACTTGAGTAGTTTTTGTTCTTTAATTTCCAGAGCAAATAGCCTATCAAGCTCCCCTCTCACTTTGGACCTTAAACAGGGGAGTGTGTGATTTTGGAGGGAGCAGTTGGACTCATTTGGCACTTTTTCCTGGGCGCTGTTCTGATGAGCTGAAAACGGCTTTCCAGAGCTGCCCACTCATTCTGATATTGCAATAGTTTTTGAAATAATATTTTAATCAGTTAAACTGTGTGATAGAGTTCAGTTAAATGTTCCCCATAAACTAAGTGGTTTCTCTAGCTTCTTACTATTATCCAGAAAAAAAAAACAAACAACAAAAAAAACCTCTCAGAATTTTATAATTTAATATAATTTTATTTAATTGTAATTTTTATAATCTGAATATTTACTTTATCAGATGCCACAATCACTCACTTCACTTCAAATAGAAGTACTTTGGCCCAAGACCAGCCCTCCTAATTTTTAATTTTATACCAACACATTTTTGATGGATTTTTCAAAGTGCAAAATTTAGCCGTGTATTAGAAATTCACTTGCAGTAAATTGCTTACACCAGCTGAGCAGAGGTTGTCCAGCCTGTAATCCCTAGGCAGTGTAGGATGTTTATTTTGCATTCAGGATTAACCTTTTGAGTTTCAACAGGCCTAATGTCAAGAAGTTCACCACCTACCCATGTTGCCATTGTATACACCTACAAGAGGTATGCTAAAAAGAAACTTTTTTTACGAAGTCCTAAGTTAAGCAGAGAGACTAGAATCCATCAAAAGGAAAGGAAATCAGGTAGTTGAACAGTAAACAAGATCCATCTAGCAAACTAGAGTTTCCAGCCAGGGATTTAAGCTTATCAAAGAACAGTGGACATTTCTAAGAGATCATTTTGTCATCAGAGGAAACTACAGTTTGGCCTCTTGCAGCACAGTCGCATAAGGTATTTCACGCCAATCCTCCATTTGTGTTATATGATTCCACTGCACGCTATACCATGCCTGGCTCTTCAAAAATACTGATGAACAGAAACATAAGAGTAAATGTATGAACTCATATAGGCTAAACAGGGGTTAGCTAACTCTAATGGCAGTCTCTAAGGTTAACTGAGTCTGAGTTGCTCTTTGTTCCTGACCATCTTCCTCAATGTCCTATTTCAACTCATAGTTCTGATTTAATCACATCTGTGTCAAAAATGACTTTTTTCAAAAATTTGTAGTGGTGCACTGAATATTTGGCAAAAAAGTACACTTTAAGTGCATTTTCCTGTATTGAAGTTGTATTTAACCCTTATGTCATGGGTTTCCATTGATTTCGTTCCCTGACACATGGAGTGGTGGAAGGGTCAATGAAAAGCCAGCATTTGTTCTCTGTCACTTACTTGAATTTGAAATTGCAATCAGTGCCCAGAGAATTCTCTTGGTTTCTGCTAAGAGCTTATATGACAGCTATTTGCTCCCACAATGAAAGCATTACTTGGTTGTACTGTCCTATTGATTTCTTCTTTTCTTACAAAAACTGAAACAATACAAAGTAATAGTTCCAACATGGAGTTTTGTTGACCCTGTAAATTAAAAAGAGAAAACCGGATGACTTAGGGAATTGATAAATGGTGTTTTTTGTTTAATTATGCCACCGGTCCAAAGAACTAGAAGTAGTTACCATATTACATCTGTTCAGTGGCCTGCAGGTCTTCTGGTACTTCCTACATTTTTAACATGAGCAGAAAGCATTAGTCAGAAAACATCACTTCTATTTCATGTGAATTTGAACAGCTGCTGGCGTTTTCAAAACCACTGCCACAAAATGGTATAAAAATACCATGTTTTCCCCATCTACAATTAGAACAGGAAATAATTTTGGTATCTAAGATCCCACTTTGAATAGACAGCTACTAACAGCTGACTTATTAATAATGGTAATTGTATGTATAATTCTACCTCTGACTATACATTGAGATCTATGAGTTGTAAAACACAGTAAAAGCTGTATGAAAACAACTCTTATGATAGGAGACTGCAAATAGACTGTTAAAAATTACCTGCAAAAAGTCCATTGTTACTAGGCAGGGAGCACCTCTGTTAAGTAATTATATTATTAGTCTGCAGGAGGTCTCAGAAGACAGACTTCATGGTGTACTTCATCCTATATTCTACAGTCCTAACTAGAGGTTAAGGAGCAAGAATGTAGCATATCTGCCATAGCTTCTGCATGAATAACATCAGGCCTATGTGGATACTTCCTTTTTCATTCACAACAGACAAGGATTAAAGTAGTACAATATGTAGTAGCATATTATGACCTCATTCGCCATTGTCATCTTGCACTTTCTTCAGAGACTGCTAAGCACTGAATCAACACAGAGCTTAAATTTTACTCTTGGCTCTCCAGCAGGTCTTTCTGTGTCGGCGTTGAAGCAGGCGTCTGCAGAAGCAGACACTGCTGTTTGCTTTTGCTTTGCTTTCCAGTTCTATCAATCAGAACTTTTCATACTTGGACAATTATTATTTGCTACAAATCAAACAAACTAGATACCGGAGGGTTCCAGGCTTTGTCATCAGACACCAATTTTAAATTTCCTTACACTATCTTGTAATACAAGGTATGTAGCTCCCATCAACTGCCTTTCAAAAGACCATTCACATAAGAATTGTTACTATCCCTGCTTGTAGACTGGAGAAAACAAAACACAGAGAGGTGATGTGACTTACCTGATGATATCCAGAACAGGGTCAGGGAAGAGAAGGGGGGAAAGATGAAGGTGAAGAATAAGAATGTTTTGTGTTTTTAGGACAGTGTCCTCTGAATATGATGCAGAACAGGATGTGATTTCTTAAACAGTGGAGAGATTCTTGCAGGAAATGTGGGCCGAGGGAATTTCTTTTTAGTTACTGAACATAATATTATATATTTATGTGCTTGTGCAAGACTCCACTCAAAAGCCCATGAGAGCATGAAGGTTTTACCCAATCCTTCTAGCCAAGACCAATTCACTTGAGGTATCCTTCGACTGCTTGTGTAAGTAACAAGCTTTGTCTTCTGGAAGAAGTAGGTGCTGGAGGAGAGGGGTGTATTTAGACAGGCTCAGAATCCATGCAGGCTCCCATGCCCTGACTCTAAACTTGCATATGTAAATCCCAGTGCTTTGATGTTTGATAACATTACAGTCTCATGTGCCACTGATTATTTTTCTATCTGATTAAAAATTATATAGTAAATGATGTGACAAGATTATGTCCTGAGCAAACAACGTTGCTATCAAGGATTAATGTTGTTAGATACCTACTGTATCATTTTGCTACTAAAACCCTCTTGGTTAGACTTGCCTATTCTACATGAAGGGATGTGTCTCACAAACATGGTTTGACTTGTCAAATTTCCAGGCAACTTTATGTTTAACAATAAGTCATTTCAATTATATGTTCATGAATCATACAGCACATGCAAAGAACAAATATCTCCTTTGCTATAGTTGTGTGACATCGTTGGCCAAGCTGGTTGAACCCAACTGTCATGGTAATAGACAACAGAGAAAAGGTGAGTTTCTGCTTTGTATAGAGCCAGAGTGCTCAACCCCCAGCCCACAAGCTACGTCCAGCCCACAATGCCATGTCATCTGGCCCATGGGACTCTACACAGGTCTGGAAATTAGGTGACAGGAGAGAGCAGTTAAATTACTCCCCTAAATTTCTAGACTCTTGAGGCCTTGCGTACTGGATCATAGATTCATAGATGTTAGGGTCGGAAGGGACCTCAATAGATCATCAAGTCCTACCCCCCTGCATAGGCAGGAAAGAGTGCTGGGTTCAGATGACCCCAGCTAGATGCATATCCAACCTCCTCTTGAAGACCCCCAGGGTAGGGGAGAGCACCA
>JAGPOW010003648.1:78443447-78486006 GCA_030014935.1 Caiman crocodilus
GAAGAGGTCCAGGTGCCCCAGTCTCTCCTCATAGGGCTTGGCCTGCAAGCCCTTAACCATACAAGTGGCCCTTCTCTGAACCCTCTCCAGGTTATCCACTTCCCTCTTGAAGTGCAGTGCCCAAAACTGCACGCAGTATTCCAACTGTGGTCTGACCAGCACCCGATAGAGGGGAAGTATCGCCTCATTGGATCTGCTCTTCATGCGGGACCCCACTGCCTACACCCTTCCAGATCAATACCAACACATCCACTATGACTCTCTGGGTACGACCCTCTAGCCAATTCGCCACCCACCGGACTGTGTAGTCATCCAAGTCACAGCCTCTTAACTTGTTCATCAGTATGGGGTGGGATACCGTATCGAAGGCCTTCCTTCGATCAGGTGCCCAATCCCAGCACGCAGGGCCAGATGGGGATGGCAGGGCCCAATCTAGATGTGAGTGGCATCAGGCCCCTGAGACCCAATCCAGCCATGCTGGGATGTCAAAGGGGGGTGCTGCCAGGCCCCCAGAGACCGATACTGGCAGGAGGAGAATGGCACCAGAACCCCAGAAACCAATCCCAGCACTTGGGGCAGAGAAGGGGGTGGTGCTGGGCCTCATCCTGGTGCATGAGACTCAATCTGGACAGAAAACTGACCCCAGGCCACTCATCTAGTCCACAGGGCCAAAAATTTAAGCACCACTGTTGTAGAGAGGGCTGGTCTGGGACTCAAGAACCCTGCATTGTTCTATTCCTCATTCTTCTATGGATTTGTTGTGGGACCTTTTGCAATTATAAAACAACCTGTCCCAGGTGTGGCTATGACACCTGCTAGTGTCTACTCAGCCCTTAATTTACCCTGATTCTCCCCATCTATTTTTCTGCCATGCCTTGATGTGCTTATACCTTTAAGAAAAGGTAAGCTGCCTCAGATTCCCAAGCAAGCACTCATTCGCTCCTGTCCTATTCCCAGGTCTTAGTTTGTTCTGATTCTGTCCTTTAGCCCACCCTGGCTCCTAGGTATTATTCAGGAGCTGCAGCAATCATGCCCAGGAGATGTTCTGTCAGCAGCCTCCAGGACCAGGCTGCCTGCCCAACTCAGGCCTGGGTTTATATGCTGCAAGCCCAGTCCTTTTGGATCAGGTGGCTCCTGCCACATCTGTCACCTGCTTTATCTGCAGCTTGTTTGCTCTTAAAGTAGTAGGAATGCCAAGCTCCCTGCTACAGCAACTCAGTTGGCTTTGCTGTGTCTCTGCTTCCCTGTCTATGAAATTAAGATAATCAGTTGATCTCAAAGTGATTTACATTTAAAGCACTATATAGGAGAGAAATATTAAGGATGCAGCTTGGCTCCCCAGGTAGAGCCCTGGGAAAAAGTTGTGACTTGGAGGCATTTATCCCTAAGAATACTGCCTGCCCAAGCTGAAGATGCCTTTGTAGGCTGCAATTTGTTTTCAATCTCATACCAGTTCTTCCAGTTCCCTGCCCACTTCCTTACAGGTGGGGATTTTTTCATTTCCCACTTCCTAGAGCTGCAGCACAAGGAGCACTAACCTGACCTGACTGTGCAGGGTTGAATGTTGATCCATCTCATAAATTTGACTAATGGAAGATGAAATGTAAAACTTTAGAAGTCTTGGCTCAGAGATGATATCTTTTATTAGACCAACTAAGAAATTGCAACAAAAAAAAATCTTTTTCTGCAGCCTTCTGGGTGTGCACATCCTTCTTCAGGCTCAGGGAAAATTTAAAGATGGTAAAAAGTCCCCATAGGTAGAAAATAAACTTCATTTTTGCATAGAAGAAAGTCTATCTACAGTCTTGAACCTTCTCCAACAGCAATTGTCTTGCTCTTTGGTCTCAAATGGTAGGAGCCAATCTACCAGTTAATCATGATGCTGCTACTACCAGGAATTAGGCTTCCCAATCTGTTCACGTGCTAACAGATTTAAGCTCTGTGATCTTTAAGGTGAGACTTGATTAGTGGACATGCTTTTTAGAAAGCTGGGAAGGCAACAAAGAGAAAGAAAGCTGCTTTATTTACCTCTTACTAGGGGTAAGTAGCTAGCAGTGAGCCTTCAATAAAGGTAGGGCAGGTGGTGGCTCCTTCTGGAGGAAAACTGGATGATTTGTAGAAGCTTCTCGTATATAGGCTTATAAGCACACCTAGAAATTGATTTTGAGGCTTTGTATCCCCATGCTTTAACATGAAGACATAGAGAGGCGTTAACTGTATTCTGTCTAAAGTCCTCTTAGTAGGAAGACTATGACATAAACTTTCCCGTGTTAGAATGAGATGGAGGGGATTTAAGTGATTGCATTGTCTCAAAGAATTACATCATAAATGCAATGTATCCTTTATTGTTTACATGCCACTGATCTACTAGTCACAAACATTATCGCCTTGGGATGCGATTGATACCAAAGTGGCTTGAATAACTGGCATATAAAGTACTACTGAATTTTTTTCCCCAATGTATGTACTCACTGATGCTTTTAAAAATGTGGTTTTGACTCTGCAGTGAAGTCAGTAGGCCTGGATGTCTGGATCAGGGCCTAGATTCATACTTCTTTCAGGGCTTCTTTCTACATTACCCCAAAACTACATTAAGAGTATATTACTCAGCTTGCAAAATCAAGCCCTCAGAAATTAGGAATAGCAAAACTGAGGTTGCCTATGCAATGTTCATTCATCCATTTTAATGCATGTCTTGCGATTCAGTCTTTAATTACATGATCTCATTTATTTTCCCTCATGGGACTTCTGCCTCTCTTAGTGCCAGGGACAGACCTACTTCAAGAATGAATCATGGTTGTACAGCAACTACAGCCTATAGGACTCCTGTTCCAGCCGTCCTAGGAGCCATCTGTCCAGGAAGTCAGGAAGCTCTGGGATCCCTGTTCCTGGCACCGCAGATCATGTGAGCTTCTGCAGCTGATAACTGCAACTGATGCTCTTGGCAATGTCACTGTGGTTCCTTGATCCAAAGCCCACTTCCCTCACAAATTTCATGTCCACGATGCAAAGTCAGAGAAGCTCAAATGAAGGTTGCCCAACATTTTTTTTTAAAACGTGTCAAAACCCTGAATACTTCTCTGGTTTTGTTCTCAGATATATATACACCATTTTGGGTGATTTTTTTTTTTAATCCAAAATGGTCAAACAATTGCAGATATCTGGCAGAGAACATTTCAGCCCAACAGGTTCGGGAATGTTACAAGTGACTAAAAACTCTTTCTTCTAGTGGGAAAAGGTTGGCTACTTTAAAATAAGTCAGGATGCCAGCCCTGCCTAGGAGCAACCCTTCAGAAAATTCTAATAAATGCACTGCCTTGAAGATGATTTTACAAAATGTGTCTGCACTTGAAGTGCTAATTCACTATTCCAGTAACAGCCTTTAACCTATCAAATAATTTACACAGATTAACTACATCCAGTCAGCTCTCCAGGAAGTCTAGGGTCCTGTAGTACACTATTTTGGGACCCAGTTACCCTTTGTAGCATTGAAAATTTGCCCCTTAATCTTTCTGAGAGTACAGCCTGGTCTGCACTTGAAAGTTGTTCTGGTAGAAGTATAGTAGTGAGGGTGTGGTGTTTGTTTGTTTACTGCTACACAAGTATGGACACATTTGGGGCT
The DNA here is from genome assembly GCA_030014935.1 of Caiman crocodilus. NCBI lineage: Eukaryota > Metazoa > Chordata > Crocodylia > Alligatoridae > Caiman > Caiman crocodilus. The sequence continues at coordinate 78,447,070 of JAGPOW010003648.1, forward strand.
CTTATTCATGAATAGTTACATCCATATAAACCACTGGTCCCAATCCTATTGTGCCCACATCAGGTGTTTCACTACCTTAACTATGTCAGTACAATTTTCTACTGTAAATGAGGCCCGAGTCTCTCTTTCCCTGATGTACTGCTTTCAGAATTCTGGACATATGGATAACCTCTTAATTATTAATCAGGATCAACCTCAAGGCTGCTCTCAAACTCAAACCTTGCAATTGTTTACACTGCAAAGCCCTTTGCTCAATCCCCCACAAAAATCTAGCTGGACCTCAGAAGTCTGGATTGAAGTCTCCTCCAGCCTGCACCTGCGGTGTATTTGGAACTCTTGCAGGTGTCACAAGCCTGGAGCAATTTCCCAATTCCATTTTCTAGACTTCCGCACCCCCACTTCTGGTCTTTACTAGCTATAATTAGAGCCAAGTGCAGGAGAAATGAGCCTAATTCCTGAAGTACTCTGCTTGAGAAACAAGATGCATAGTGTGTATGGTCTTGGTCTGGACTGCAAGGTAAGATATGGATGAGGATGCAGGGGTGGGTTCATGCTCTGACTGGTGAAAAGCAACTCCCAGAAATTATCCTAGATATGGTATAGACCAAGGGTTGGCATAGACCAGTGGGTACGTGTACCCCCAGGGGTACTTGGAAAAATGCTAGGGGGTATGCACAGGTGGGTGTGGGAAGAGTGCTGCTGCCACCTACACTGCCACTTCCCAGAAGCAGGGCCGGGGTGGGGGAACAAGGGCAGTGGCTCTTCTATATGGGCTGCACAGGTGCTGCCCAGCCAGCCGGACATGGGAGAGGGGAGTTTGCACATGGTGGCTGCAGCCACCATTCACCACCCCATACCACATGCAAGCCCCCTTCTGCTCTGTGTGTAGCTGCCATCACCACCCCACTCCCCGCTCCATGTACCCACAGAAGCGGCACACTCCTTTAAAAAAGGTTGAAAACCCCTGGTATAGACTGATCCTTTCTCACAACTGCTGTTCTATTTCTTAAATCCGAATGCGTTTTAGCAGCTTTGTCTGTATATAGCAAAGCATGCTTCAGCAGTATAGTACTGTTAACGTGTATTGTGATTTTTTTTTCTCTTTTGGTGCATGTCTGTTCTTTTATTGTTGCTACTTATTTTTCATGAGAGCAGTTAAGCATTATGTAAAATGTAGACAAGTATATTTTAAACTGTATAGACCTTTTAGCTTGTACACTACACTAAAGTGTATGTTTGTTATACTTTTGAATAGCTGTGCTATTCAATTTTTCAAAGCTGATGCAATCTGGCTACTTAATAATAGATGTGGCTACTTAATGGATTCCTCAAGCCAGGAAGTTTTTGGAGAGTGTTGGGGACAACTTCCTGGTGCAAGAGCTGGACTGGCCAATTAGGGGCCATGCTCTTCTTGACCTGCTGCTCTCAAACAGGACAGAACTGGTGGGGAAATGTAGTAGTGGATAGCAGCTTGGGCAGCAATGACTATGAGATGATTTAGTTCAGGATCCTAAGGAAAGAAAGGATGGAGAGCAGCAGAGTAAGGACCCTGGACTTCAGAAAAGCAGATTTTAACTAGCTTAGGAAACTCACAGGCAAGATTCCCCTAGGAAGCAAGTCTGAGGGGGAGAGGAGTCCAGGAGAACTGGCTATACTTTAAAGAAGCTTTACTGACAGGGCAGGAACAAACCATCCCGATGCACAAGACGACTAGCAAGCATGGCAGAAGACAAGCTTGACTTAGCAGGGAACTCTTCAGTAAACTAAGTCACTGTGGCAGGGCACTGTTGGTGCCTGCCACCTTAAGGGCTGAGCCAAACACCCAGCAGGTGCTTAATTACAGTGGCCATTTTAAAACTCTGGCTGCCTATATAAACAGAGCAGTTCTTTGCTGGCAGGCCAGGCAGAAACAATGCCTGGGTGAAAGGCTGTACAAAACATCTTGGAGGTAAGGGCAGAAGCTTAGGGGGTTGGTTTGGAGACTCCTGCTCCTGGGCATGACCTAAAACTGCACCCTGCTGTGAGTGGGGGGCCTGGTCGGGCTCCCAGTGGCACAGGAACCTCCAGGAAATGCCCGACCAGTTACCACCCTGGTGGAAGGCAGGTTGGGGCGCCTCAGTAACCCCTAGCCTCCACATCACTCTCAGCAGCAGTTGGGGCCAGGTATGACTATGGCCACCTGATCCCCCACTGGGGAGGGAAGCCCTGTAGTCCCAGTGAGGGGATAGAAGATGTGGAGTCCCAGTAAGGGTAGGCCCCAGTGACGGGGTGGGTATGGAGGGGGAACCAGAGGGCTAGGAGCCTGGTGTGTATGGGTTTGTATGGAGTTTCCCCAGGAGGGGACAGGGCAAGCTTGGCTCCAGTTGGGGTAACTGGCTTGCCACTACCCCAGTGAGGGTTGCGGGACAGACGCAAAAGACAGTACATCTGCCACGCACCCAAGGTGTGTGCTAGATAAAACCTATGGCCAAAAGGGCCCACTCCGAGAGGCAGCAAAGCAGTGTAAGTTGTCAATGCATGAAAGAGACCCTGTGAGATGGGGTGCAGTGTGAGAGGCCCTAGTAAGAGAAGAGTGGTATGAATGCATGTGTGTCTGAGGTCTGACAATGAGGGCTAAGCTCAGTCTGGCTGTAGGCCGGGAGCATTATGTCACCTGGATGCCATATGCGAAGCTTGGGTTGCAGCATAGGGGAGGAACGGAGCGGCAGATAGTGTCCCCTGGCATCAGGGCAAGAATGGGCAGCCTCCCACCTTGGAACCAATTAAGAAACAACAAGGCATGACAGACGAGGAGGTGGGTGGTTGGCCCAGAAACAGGTGGGTGGGCCAAAGGCAGACTGACCTTGAGAGAGCCCCCTGTTACAGTCACAAAAAAGGAAACGTTTAAGAAGTGGAAACATGGAGAAATAAGTAGGGAAGAATATAAGAGCATTGCTCAGGCATGCAAGGATGAAATCAGGAAGGCCAAAGTGCAATTGGAGTTGCAGTTAGCAAGGGATGTGAGGGTAACAGGAAGGGTTTCTACAAGTATGTCAGTAGCAAAAGGAGGGTCAGGGAAAGTTTGGGTCCCTTACTGAATGGGAGAGGCAGCCTTGTGACAGGTTGCAAAAGAGGCTGAAGTACTCAATGCCTTTTTTGCCTCAGTCTTCACAGTCATGGTCAGCTCCCAGACTGCACCAAGCAGCACAGTTTGGGGAGGAAGTAAGCAGCCAACAGTGATGAATGAATAGGTTAGGGTCTACTTAGAAAAGGTGGACATATACAAGTCTATGGGGCCAGATGGAGCCTGAGGGAGTTGGCTGATGTTGTTTTAAAGCAATTGGCCATCATCTTTGAAAAGCCATGGTGATTGGGAGAGGTCCCGGACCTCTGGAAAAGGGCAAACATAGTGTCTATATTTAAGAAAGGGAAAAAAGAGGATCTAAGGAACTACTGACCAGTCAGCCTCACCTCAATCCCTGGAAAAATCATGGAGCACAGCCCCAAGGAGTCCATTTTTAAGTGCTTGGATGAGAAGAGTGTGATTAGGAACAGTCAGCATGGATTCAGCAAGGGCAAGTCATGCCTAACCAACCTGATTGCCTGCTATGATGAAGTGACTAGCTCTGTGGCTGTGGGGAGACTGGTGGATGTGGTATACCTTGATTTTTAGTAAGGCTTTTGATACAGTCTCTCACAACATTCTTGCAGGCAAACTAAGAAGTATGGGCTGGATGAATGGACTGTAAGGTGGATAGAAAACTGGCTGAAGCATCAGTTTCAGAGAGTAGTAATCACTGGTAGGGCTGTGTGAAATTTTGCCAGCAGTTTCGTTTCAACACCGTTTCAACTCCTTTCGAGCTTGAAACAGCAAAATCAAAATGAAACAGAGCTTTGAAACAGCCTCAAAACGAAACAAGGCAAGTTAAAACATTTCAAAAATTTTGAAAAGTTTTGAAGGTCAAGCTGGGCTTGCCTGCAGGGAAACAGAAACTAAAGTAAGGGGAAGGGAGGGGGGGGGGAAGGAGTGCTCTCATTATTGACTGCGTAGCTGCCAGTGACTCATCTTTCCCTGAGGTCCCTTCCAATCCCAGTGCTCTTGGGGAGGGATGGAAAAACTGCATAAAAGGCAGCATTGTTTGACTGCCCTGCTTTCTGCCTGGGTTTCAGTGGAGTGAGAACACACCTTAACACACACACAGTGTCACCCACCCATGTCACGAGTTTTGCCTGTCAGCAGCCAGAGGTGCAGGGCCCCAGAACCCAGACTCCCCCTGCACCTATTTCCTCGACAGCTGGCAGGCTCTGTGGCTGCAGCAGGTCCTAGCAGGCCTGCAGCTTTCATCCCCTGTGCCCCAAGATAGACAGTCCCACTAGCACCCATGTCACGCATTTTGCCTGTCAGCAGCCAGAGGTGCAGGACCCCAGAGCCCAGAAGCCCTGCACCTACCTCCTTGACAGCTGGCAGGCTTCATGGCCTCAGCAGGGGCTATGAGCTTGCAGCTCTCACCCTGCTGCGCCTTAACACACACACGGTCACCCATGTCATGAGTTTTGCTTGTCCGCAGCTTGAGGTGCTGTTTCCCCCAAACCCCTGCACCTATCTCCTTGAAACTTGGCAGGCTTCGTTGCCTCAGCAGGGGCTACCATGCCTGCAGTTTTGACCTTGCTGGGGCTTAAAACATACACATGACATGAGGTTTTTGTTTTCAAGACTATAAAGTGCAGTTTCCCTGAAACCCCTGCATGTATCTCCTTGAAACTTGGCAGGCTTCATTCCCTCAGAAGGGGCTACTATTCCTGAAAGTTTCATCCACTTCAGCCCAGAAATGACACAGTTATAGGCATTTTGAGCTGCCCCATTATAGCCTATGAGCAAAACGACCAAACTACAAAACTGTTTTGACAAAACGAAACAGAACAGCAGTTTCAAATTGAAATGAAATTCGAAACGAAACATTGTTCTGTCAAAACGTTGAAACGTAAGTCAAAATGGAATGGTGCTGTTTCACACAGCCCCAATGGCTCGTGGCTAGTTGGCAGCTGGTATAAAGTGGAATGCCCCAGGGGTCGGTCCTGGGGCCAGTTTTTTTAATATATTCATCACCAACATGGAAGATGGCATAGAGTGCATCCTCAGCAAGTTTGCAGATGACACCAAGCTGGGAAGAGTAGTAGATAAACTGGAGGGTAGGGCTAGGATTCAGAGTGACTTTTACAAATTGGAGGATTGGGCCAAAAAAAATCTTGTGAGGTTCAACAAGTAAAAATGCAAAATCCTGCAGTTAAAGGCTGGGGTATGTAACTTCTGAAGACAGGCTGAGGGAGCTAGGCTTATTTAGTTTAGAGAAGAGAAGACTGAGGCAGGATTTAATAGCAGCCTTCAACTTCCTGAAGTGGGTTCAAAAGAGGATGGAGCTACACTGTTCTCAGTGGTGGCAGATGACAGAACAAGGAGCAATGGTCTCAAGTTGCAGCAAGGGAAGTTTAGATTAGATATTAGAAAGAATTTTCTCCCTAGGAGGGTAATAAAGCACTGGAACAAGTTACCCAGAGAGATTGTAGACTCTCCATGCTTGGAGGTTTTTAAGACCCAGCTAGACAGAGCCCTGGCTGGGATGATTTAGTTGGGGATGGTTCTGTTTTGAGCAGGGGGTTGGACTAGATGACCCCTTAAGGTCCCTGCCAACCCTAACTTTCTATGATTTCTATGATGATATAACATGCCTTGTGATCCATCAGTTTTCTCTTACAGTAATAATGATACCAATGCACCTGTATAACACGTTTGCTATCTACAAAGCTATAAATATTTCCACTTACTTAAACCTTGCCAGCTCAGTAGAGCTTTGCTGGACAAGCACCTGAAACAGTACTGCTATACTAATATGAATTAGAATAACAATCTTGGAAGCCACCCAGCTTCCTCACAGGAAGTAGATCATTTCTTTGGAATTTTGTACTCTTCACTGTACATTCAAACTTCAATTTAACTACATTTTGAATGCAATGTAAAATGGATCTTTACTCAGGCTTTGCCCTCCCTTCATAGTTGAATTAGCCTCCATGGATTTCTCTGTGTTTCGTAGATTTCATAGATTTTTGGGGTTGGAAGGGACCTTCAAAGATCATCAAGTCTGACCACCTGCTCGTGGGCAGGAAAGAGAGCTGGTGTCAGACAACCCTAGCCAGGTGTTTGTCCAGTCTCCAAGGTTAGAAAGTTTGTTGCTGAAGGTGATATATGTGCTGATAATACATGAAGAAATATTATTCTAATGGGCCTGGAGCTCCTGGAAGGGTGAGCAATTTAGTTGCACTTTATAAGACTGTCACTTCTGGGGACTAGGGACTATCATTTTGTTGTGTGTAAGAGCCATGGAACAAGCTGCATAGGGGAGTTAATGGAATCTCCTTCACTAAAAAGGTTTTAAAGAAGAAACTGGGGAGATCTTTGTCTGGGATGACTTAGGACAAGCAACCCCTGCATCTGTGCAGGAGTTGAACTAGATAACCCTTGATCCTTCCCTACTATATGATTCTACAACACCTAGCACAAAAGACACTGCTTCCCAACTTGGACCCATAAGCTTTACTACAATGCAGATCATTATGATTAGTGCAAGAATTACAAAGCAGGTTAGATGCTTGTGTATTACCCATAGCACAGTACATAAACTGAACTGGAGAATGGATAAATAGCATTTTAAAGGTCACCCACTGAAAAGATCCCCAAAGTCCTAGCTGTCACTTCTACCTAGTAGGGCACATTTCTTTCTCATTTCTTCCTATGTGTAATGTACATACCATGCAAACTTAACATATTTCAGTACAACCAGGTGTGTTCATATTTACAGTGTAATCCATTCATAATCTGTTCACTGTAAATGAAGGCATTGTAGCATGCATTATTGTTCATATGCAAAACCCAGTCCAGTGAAACAGCATATCAATTAAAAATAAGATGATTATGCAAAAGCTTTTTAGCTATAGCTATTACATATGCCAGTCAAAGAATCCTAAAGGCTTTATCAGTTTACTATGTCTGAACAATCTGCTAGCCCAATATGCCACACAGTTTTGTTCCCCCTCCTTTCCCCTCTCCCCCACTATCTTGTCTTAATTTGTAACATAAATAGCCGTTAACATGGTATGCCAAATAGTGTGGGGAAACAGTATGAAAGGCAAAGATAAATCTGAATTCAGTTGCTTTTGTGGGTTGGAGACATTCCAGTCTTAACTCACCACATCATGCTCATGTAGCAGAGCCTTTACAGTAGGAGAAGGCTGATCAACAACATGTAACATATGGAATCAAATGATTAAAGAGGTTGAAAGCAGGTACTATAGGTTAAATAGGGCCTTGGTACAATGGAGTAAGGCGCATAAAGCAAAATAAAACGGAAACAGGGCAGTTTTGCTCATTCACTTCCCACAGCCAAAGTTCCTTCCTTATACATTAGAAGCTGCATGTAAATAGTAGCTAATCTTTTTAAACTATGGGGTTTTTTTAATCATTTTTTTTTCTCTTGTATAAGGCCGTGTATCTTCCCCCCTCCCCCCCCCCTGGAAAGAACATGCCTTCTCTGAACATGTTAAATATTTGTTCAGTTATCATTTCATTCTGGTGGTTTTGGAAAAATAAACAATGACAGTGCCTTCCTAAATAAATGGGTGGTAAAACAGGGATTCGCCTGCCTGCAAAAGTGGCTCTATCTCACTAGGCTTTGAACTGCAAAGCCGCCGTACAAGAGTAAGCACCATTATCCATTTGATTACAAACATACTTTTATGTTTCTCTGTGCAGAGGCCTGGGCACTTAATAAGTACAGCGTAAGGACTTGCACCCGATTTCTATGGTTCATAGGCCTTGGCCTTGACTTCTGCAAGGAAGTAAATTTTAAACCTAAGAACAAGGTACAAAATACTCACCAGAGACAGCCAACAGAGCTCTGTGACAACACAATTACTGATCCTGCGCTGGGTAACCGCTTCCATGCTATCTCATACCTGGTGCTTTCCTTTTAAATACTGCTGTTCCTGTGGAGTGAACATGGAACATTTCCATGAGGTCAGACAAAGGCTGCCCTGCACAGTGATGTGGCAGCTTGCAGTGCTGAAGTTAATACACCACTCAATTAACTAATGCCTGTCTTCCCTACAGGCAAAATGGAGTATCATGGCATAGTGCCATCTCTTGAAAACAGGGTCTTTATCATGCTCAGTTTATAAAGGGTTTGTAATTTAGCCACTTTTAATGTACATTGAACAGGAGCCTATAGTTTCTCTGTCTAAAATGGTTGTTTTTTTAAATGTCCAAATTGGTTAAAATTCGACTTTGTGTGAGAGAGTGCATGTTGCTGGCTTCAGACTCTTGGTACAGATTATTTTGCTAGACAACATCAGTCCTTCAGGATTTAATCTGAGTCTCTGGTCACACCTACAATTACCTCTGTTATGGCTTCATTTTTTTTCATGGAATGGGCCAAGGATTTTGGGTTCTTCTTAAAGCATTTTTCAGCCTGTAGACCTAGAGGGACTACAATAGTTTTGTCCACATTCTTTGGTGATGCATTCAACAAGAATTATTACAATTATAGCGATGATTAATCCTACTTAGAAAACACAGGATGAAGAAGCATAGAGGAAAATGGGAATGTGCAGGAACCACATTGGCAATTCATACTCTTAAAAAGCTTTGTGATCACCCTGTGAGATTTTCTGTGAAATTTCCACTTTGAAGAACATTGCACAATCTACATGAGTTTGGCCACAGTTGGTAATTGCTATGATTTTATAATACAGAAAAAGTGGTGGGGAGACTGCCCCAAATGAAAAGCTGTAGAGTCCTGTTTAGAAGTGTGTCTCACCAGGCTGGTTTTTAAGGGCAAACTAGGCTGTCTCCACAGGTAAAAATTCATGATGATCAAATGTAATAGATCAGTTCTTCAATCGAAAAGGTTTTGTTCAGATGTTGCATGGTTTTGAATGATATAAATGAAGAAGGGCAAGAGAGAGTTTTAAACTTCTTTTCCTATAACTAGTCCTACGCAGTGACTACATGACTCATAAATCTGAACCAGATATAAAACAGAGAAACAATGAGCTACACAAAAAGACCTGAATCATATACACCCAGCTCCGTTGCGGGTAGTTTGTGGCTTTTCCTTTCACGATCGCTTCTACCCTGGGGGTCTTCAAAAGGAGGCTAGGTAATCACCAAGCTGGGGTCTTTTGACCCCAGCATTCTTTCTGGGCCCCTCAGCAGGGGGTCAGACTTGATGATCTGCTCAGGTCCCTTTTGACCCTATCAGCTATGAAACTATGAACGATGGAGGCAACAAGAGCTATTGTACTGTAGATCTGGGGGGACTTCAACATCCCCTTTGTCATTTAGAACGGTCTGTTTCAGCAGCATAGCAGCATAGAATGAGGGTCCTTTTTGTTTGTTTGTTTTAAAAAGCATTCCTTTTCTTCAGCTTTTTCCAAAAGCATCCTACCATCCTTTTCAAAGCCAACTTAAGTAGTATTTTATTAAAGAATATTGTGGTTTATATTCTATTCATTGTGAGGAGTACTGGGTATATTACTATTGTAAGGTTATATACCATCCATATCTCACTGTTAGAAGATGAAATGCTATGGGGAATGCCTTTAATAAATCAACTTACCTAGGAGTCTGGGACTGTCTAGTAGCAAGAACAAAATGTTTTCAAGTATCCATTCATGGTTTTTTGTAGTGTTGCGTCAAGTATCGGCTTTGGTATTGAAATCCCTTTCTCCTGTATAGCTTGCCTATTCTGTGTTTTGGTCTGCTTAGGCTATTAAGATTATTAACTCCTTGGAGCAGAGAACTTCTGAATTCTGAGGTGTTGGTAAAGAAACTAGCATGCCTACAAAACAAATTGTAATTAGGATTTGAGTTCCTTAGACTGCTAGTCACCATGAGGCAAGTGCAGTCATCTGTTTTGTTGTTTTTCTATTCCTTAGTCCATGGCAACTCCTGAGATTTGTTTACAGAGTTAAAAAAGCTACTGGAGGGATCCCATACTGAATGGCAAACAAACAAACATAGTTCTCATATTAATACAGTATAAGAAAACACTGTTTAGACATAAAGGGTCCAGTCCTCGGTTAGGGTAACTTGCTACACATCCGCTTCACTGAAGCTCTTTTCATAAGCCTGCAGAAGATCAGGCTTGAGGTGAGTTATTTTTCCCTCCAGTTCACAAGAACACAAACATTTGTCAAGCACTGTGAAATTCATTGTTTGCCATGTCAAAGGGGAATGACAAAGGATACGGAGGAGGAAGGGCTTTCCTTTTCTCTAGCTATGGTTTTGGTCTGCAGCTCACCCTTTTGAATGAGTGCTCATTCTGCAGGATGGGGCGTGGGCTGTACAACAGCATAAGAAGAAAAAAGCACTAATATTAACCTCGTCAGTGTTGTGCACTAGAGTCATCAAGTTAAACCCTTTGGTGCAGCTTGCTTTCTAGCTGGGCTAGAATCTTTACCGTGAGCCACACTCGCATGCTGTTTTCTGCATATCAACCTACCCTTGGTCTTGTGGGTTTCTTAACAACATCTAGATTTTTAGTTAATGAGATGAAAGCTAAATGTGCACGGTTACTTGCTCCAGCACTTGTTTGCTATTTACTCTCAGCAGTATGATAGCTAGGAGCAAAACCAGTATGATAGCTTATCATAGCCCAGGGCCCTTTATTTTGAGTGCTGTTTAAACCCCAAACAAAAATGCTTTTCTAGTTGTGTTTGTCCTGCATAGTACTGATTTTTTTTTCTCAGTATGAACAGCAATTTGTGAATGAATAATTCCATGCTGAAGCTTTCAATATTAGGTAGCTAGTGCAAATGTGACATGGGTCATATGACTGCAGCCTGCATGAGTCTGTGGCCTTAATCCTAGTGAGTGACTCAAAAACAGCCACAGAATGAGTGCTAATGGTGTCTTTGTTTGTGGGCTTAGCCAAGAGGCCCAGAACTCGGTGAATGTGGTAATCGGAGGTAACAGATGCAATAATCGGAGGGCTCCTGCAGTGGCCCAGAGGTCCCCAGGCCTGTTGTGCTAGGCTCTGTGCAAAGATCTATTTAGTTTTATGTTCATGTATATTATAACTCAATAAATTGTATATAGTTAAGAACTTTGGGCTTGGGCTAACTCTATAGAGGAAAGAGGGATCAGCTCGAAATTCTGGAATCCCTCTCACAGCACCCCTTCCTGCCTACCCATCCCACCTGATTGAGAATAGGACACACCCTTGGGTGCTTCTGCATTACATAGACACTGAGGCCTGAAGTTGCAGGGGACAGCTTGTTGCCTGCAGCTGTAAATGACTTGGAGAAGGAGTGGACTGAGGCTACTTCTAAAGCCATTTACCTAAAACTCCACACGGACAGATGCTCCATAGGGGAAGGAGATCTCTGCCAGGGAATCCAGAAATCCTCCAAGAAATGATGCAGGGAGTTTATCAAACTACTCACACACTCTGAAATGGTGGCTACTGGGACTGATGGGGTGGGGTCCGAGAGGAGATGCAGTGAGTTCATTGAGTAGAGTTCTGGTGCACCCCTGATAGCAAGGACAGCTCAAGGAGCTCACTTAATCTCCTCTACTTAAAACGTTTCCAGCAAATAGTGCAGAGGTGACTTTGCAAAGACAGACTGTTGTAAAGCAGTAGAGCAGAGGTGGCTTTGGTGGGGGAGGGAACACAAAGGTAAGAAGCTGTGCAGAATTGGCCTCACCCCTAGAGGTGGTACAAAAGTAGTAGAGTCAATGCAGCCTCACACTGGGAGATGATGTGTGTGTGCCATGAGAGTGGCAGAAGTGTGCTGAATAAAAATGATACTGTCTCAGGTCTGGCCCACAGAGCTCCCTACGCATCTGGAAATTTGATGGTGGGGAAGCAATGGCAATTAACACTGCCACCACTCTTCCACTAACAAATTACCAAATTCTGCATGGTCGGATCAGGCCCCAGCTAGGCTGGCTTTGCATAGCAGGATTAGGCCCACAGACCAGATCCAACCTGCAGTCATATCTGGCACCACTCAGCCAGCCTGTGGGATACAACATTGGCCACCATTAACATGTAAGCCATTTGTGAGTGTATACACACATACACATTATCTTTTTGTGTGCAAGAGAGAAGGGTGCCATCAATTTTAATGCAGAAAAAAGGGAGCCCCAGGTACCGGAAGACTGGAAAAAAATGATGTAGTGGCAAAACCATAGCGTCACCTTTTGTATGAGAGGGAGCATAGAGGCAACAGTGTTGAGCATCTTTGCAATAAGAAGGCAATGCACAGGGAGCTCATAGAAATTGTAAAGTGCAACAGTGGAACTGAGGCACTCCAGTGATAGATTTCTCTTACTCCAGAGAAGCTAGAAATCACTGGTTTTCCAAAAAAACAAACGGAGGCTGAGCTGGACAGCAGAGCTAAGAGTCCAAGAGAACACACTGAAATCTGGATGAGTCGTTTGTTCATTATATTTATTGGAGGACCCTTGCCCCTCATCCCCCAGGCTCTGAATCATACACCAGGACTTAACATGGCAGCATCTTCTACTACATTACCAGATTTCAGCATGCTCTCATGACCACATAGTTCTGGTTTTCAGCTCAGTCTCCACTTATTTATGTTTTTGATGACCAGTGCTGATGTAGCATTAAATGTCTTCTACCACAATTACTTTGCTAAAATGCCATCTGTCAAGGTCTCCATTGCTAGTAACAATGCCATCAGTCAAAACAATGGCTATCATTTGTTTTAATTTTTTAAAGCAGAAATCAGTCCAGCCTAATTAAAAGTAGGTGATGCTGAAAGGACACAAGACTGTTCTGTAAGCATTTTCCCCTGGGGTCATGGTTTCTCATTGAACCCTTCTCCCAACACCTGTGTTACATTAGCCTATGCATAATGTGTTTGGATGATCAGAAGAATACAGCAAGCACTTATGCACACTACATTGTGGTGGGCCCTACGACCGCCAATCACAGATCAGGACTCTAGTGTGCCTGAATGTGTACAAACATGGCATAAACAGAAAAAAGTGTATTTGAATACACAGGTTAGGCTTTTCACTTTGGGGAATCAGACTCAAAGCAAATCTGCCTAATTTAATGGTCATTTACCACGCACATCCCTTGGAGCAAAGGATTTTTGCTTCATTTGGCCCCCAAATTGGACCCTGAGCTTAAGTAAATTATGCTCACATCACTACTTCAATGGAGTTATGCTGATTCAAACCTGTTGAGACAATAGCTCATAGCCTCCCTAACTCCATTAGCCATAGAGGCAACCAATTTGTCTTTCTTTGCTTGAATACTAGGCAGATGCAGAAATATGAAATCTGCATGGCATATCCCTATGTAATGTCCCTCAATATTTCAAGAGTGAAGTACTGCGTTTGGAACCAGTGCTTTAGATCAGTGATTCTCAACTTTTTTAGACTCAAGGCACCTCTTCATAGGCTCAAGGCACTCCTTGCAAAATGCCGGCTCTTAGTTTTCACTTATTTTATTACAAAAAATAGTAGAGCAATTCTTCTCTTGCAAAGAATTCAGAAAGACCATGACAGATCAGGATGTTTTTAACACTCTAGATTTGTCTTTGAAATCTCTGGGTTTATCTTGTGAACATACTTGCACACCTAACAGTCCTAACATTGAGCGTCAACCTGTTACACCCTTGAAAGGATCTCGAGGCACTCCAGGTTGCCATGGCACCTTGGTTGAGAATCACTGCTTTAGATTTTAGGCACCAGTTTTTGTTGCCATTTCTTAAGTTCATGTGTCCTGATGAAGTATTGGGTTTTTCCCCTCCTCTTCTGCTTTTTTAATGTGACCTGACTCTGAACTTCCACTGCCAGGGAGAATGAGATGCACTGTGCGACAGCTGCACTGAAACTGGTGGCATTGTGGAAACTGTACTGCTTTTGCAGCCGGATGCAAGGCACATGTTTCTTAGTAGGTGGCCTAGTTCCCACTGCAGCATAGCAAAGCATGCATAGCCATGCGTGTGGCCTGTTGCTCTACATGTTGCTTTGTTGTTGTTTCTCCAGTGTAGCACAGCATCAGTCTGTCAACTCTCTTGATAATTTGCTTGATAGCAATAATTATTCCTTATAGTCTCCATTCGTACTGGTGTTTTGCTCAGCAATTTCCATTTGAGATAGATGAAGGTAGTTGAATGAGTCGGAAAAGAAAAGACCCTGTAGGTAAGGAATACTCAGTCAGGGACATCTAAGTGCTTCCCCAAGGTGCTTACAGTCTCAGCAAAGGAGCAGCATGACTCTGGCATAAAATCAAAGAATTGCAACACAGCTCCTTCCTGTCTATAGGCACAGCAGTGCTAAGCTGACTAGCACTACGGACGAGAGCGACTTGCGGGTCAGGATTGACCACAAGATGAAGATGGACATGAGCCTTCAATGTGATGCTGCAGCTAGTAAAGCGAGCAAAACGCTGGCTTACATCCATAGGTGCTTCTCAAGCAAATCCCGGGATATCATTCTCCCCTTGTACTCGGCCTTGGTGAGGCCGCAGCTGGAGTACTGCGTCCAGTTTTGGGCTCCATAATTCAAAATGGATGTGGAGAAGCTTGAGAGAATGCAGAGGAGAGCCACACGCATGAACAGAGGTCAGGAAAACAGACTTTGTGATGAGGCTGAGAGCCATGAGACTCTTCAGCCTGGAAAAGTGCAGGCTCAGGGGCGATCTGATGGCTGCCTACAAGTTTATAAGGGGTGTTCACCAGGACCTGGGGCAATGTTTGTTCACCAGAGCACTCCAAGGGATGACAAGGTTGAATGGTTATAAACTCCTCCTTGACCATTTCAGGCTGGACATAAGGAAGAACTTCTTTACTGTTTGAGCTCCCAAGGTTTGGAATAGCCTGCCACCAGAGGTGGTTCAAGCACCTATTTTGAAGGCCTTCAAGAGAAACCTGGATGTTTTTCTTCCTGGGATCCTATGACCCCAGCTGACTTCCTGCCCCTGGGGTAGGGGGCTGGACTCAATGATCTTCTGAGGTCCCTTCCAGCCTTAATGTCTATGAAATCTGAAAATGGAGTACACAGAAACAGAAATTTTACCTTCAAGGTGTTTCTCTGAATAGTCACTTCAGCACAGTCCACCTTCAGGGGGATTTCAATGCAAGTCTTATATGGAGAGTGAGGAGTCTCAGCATACATCTGTCTGCCTCTGGCTTTACAAATGCTGAGAAACTAAAGCATTTGTTCTGGAACCTTCAACTGAAACAGTCCCAGAAGTAGTCTGCTAGAGGGCACTATAAAGTCCTCATTACTGCTTGCTTCCTGTTGTTGAACAAAATAGAGACATTCCCTTGCACACCCTTTTTTTTTTAAACTGAAAGATAGAAGCACAGAGTGAGACTGATAATAGGCAAAGTTAAGAAGCATTTCACTCCTAACTGAACTGCAGTGTGAACAAACCAAAGCCCATCTCTCATTTTTTTGCCTTTATGACATAGATCAGGGGTATCAAATGCAACAGGCCCCTGCAATATGCAGGCTGGTTTCCAGTATACCACAAGTGGCATACAGGTCCAATCTGAGACTGGTAGGGAGCACTATGGGCCAGTTTATAGGGCTCCCTGATCTAGAGCTTGCCTGTAGATCATATCTTTAACAACCTTTCATATACTGATGGATCTGTACCCTTTAAAATTAAAATAACTTATGTTGTCCTTATGTTAGAACTATTGAGAGTTGAAGCCTGTATGACAGGGGCAGGCAGTTATTTTGGGCAGAGGGCTGCTTACTGAGTTTTGGCAAGCCATCGAGGGCTGCATAACAGGCAGCCAGGGGCAGATAAATATTAATTTTCTAATTTTGGGGGGGGCTTTGCAGGCTGGATAGAATGGTCTGGCAGGTCATATCTGACCCGCGGGCTGCATTTTGCCTGCCCCTATTGTATGGGGGTCAAAATAGAGATTAGCCCAAATCATAGGCCTGAATATGGTCATATGTCTATACTTTTGTTTCAGGGCTGTCTGAAACTGGGATGGCCTGTTTTCCCATTGTGTGAAGCTGAAATCTCATGAAATATACGGTTTGTCAGAGTATTTGCCTCATAATCTCATAACAACATCTTGCAAGTTTTGAGTGATGTCGTACTCTAGCTCTTATTCAGTTGTGAAGTAAAGCTTATTGTCAACCTGAGTGTTTGCATTTGCTTCTCTTTGAACTCACGTATGGAACCTCGCTAAGGAACTGTGAAGAGAGAACATATAATATTAAACAATGGCAGAAACATTGCTAGGTAATAGATCCAGCCCAACATATGCTACCTAGGTAATAGATCTAACCCAAAAGCTCTGTTGGCAAGGAATCTTATTGTCTTTAGGAATTTGGAATTTGTTTTTAGGTGTTATTCATACAAAGGGCTTAGAGATTCTCTGAAAGCATCTCCATTGCATGGATAATACATGTTATACAGATCTGAAATCCTGTCAACGTGCAATATGCCACTACTTGTTGTAATTGCTTTGACTGTACTATTGAGGATATTATGCAGAATAGTACTAGCATTTTCTAAGTTTCAGTGTTCCCTCTCTCTCCCGTGTGTTTTATACTTCTTCATTCTAGCAAAAAATAAGGCATTCTCAAAAGCATTTACCTGCTGGATATGGGAGGGCCTTTTCTGTTTTTTGTTGTTTGGATCTTGTTTGGTTTTTTTTTAATGCTTTGGTAAGGCATTGTTATGATATACTGCCCACTACACCTAAAAAATACTGAAAAAAAATGTTGATGTGGCAAAATGAAGCCCTCAGAAGCTAGGAAATGCCAACATTATGATGAACTTGCCTAAAGGGTGATTTTTATTTTTTTTCAAAGAATCATAACTTGGTTAGATTTGGGAAATTTGTTCAGGAAAGTGAAAAAAGGCATATATCCTTGGTCCCTCCCTTCCACCGGCAATGTCACATATCAAGTCCTTGCTATGCATTTTCAATGGCTGTGTCCATTTTTAACATGTGCAAAATAATAACATACATAATTTTGTGGGAAATGGCCAAGCCATCTTAGTTTAAGATTGTAACCTGGGTACACCCAAGAGTGTGCTGTATCAATCAGATGGGATGGGTAGGCAGGAAGGGGTGCTGTGAGAAGAATGCCAGATTTTCGAGCTGATCCCACTTTCCTCTATAGAATTAACCCAAGCCCAAAGTTCTTAACTATATACAATTTATTGAGTTATAATACATGTAAACATAAAACTTATTATCATATACATATATTTACATAGTGAACATTAACGAACAGCCAAGGTCAAACCCTAAATAACACTATTTACCCATCGCAATAAAACAAGTTGATCAGCATCAACGCCGTACAACATTTCAACTACAAAATACAATGTGCAAACATGAACAATCTTAATAACATCTATTTCTTAATATAGTCTCTATAGTCCTCTTTCTGATGGAGTCCCTTGGGGGGTGGTGTCCAGGAAGCACCAGGGCCCCCTCTCCTTAGAGCCTTGACTAGGTGCGGGGAGCTGCTCACTCAGCCCCTTCTCTGAGTTTGCCTGCCCCAAATGTCTTTCCCCGGTGGGACCCAAGGGTCCAGTGACTCATGCTCCCTCAAGTGGTTGTGGTCAGGGTGCAGCTTGGTGGGGTCTCCTCTGCTGGAGCACTTCTCCAGGCCTCTGCTGTGCTGCTGAGCTTCACCCCACTCCGTGCCCCAGTCTGGGCACCAAGGGCTCAGCTCCTCTCAGCTGCTGCACCACTGCTGCTGGCTCGTGGGTGCTGGGCCTCATGTTGCAGCACTACTGTTTATTTCCCTGTGCCCTGGCTTGGCACTGAGGGCTCTTTTAGCACAGGCTGGGCCCTTCAGGCTCCAGCCATCTGTCCTTACACCAGGTGGCTAACCCAAGTGCCTCCACTGCTCCCTGGCTCCGTTTTTCTTGAGTACCTTGCCGCATCTGCCCAGCATGCTGAGCACTCTGAGCTTTTATTTACACCAGAGGCCCCCTCCCTGAAGTCTGCCAGACCTGGAAAGCACAGTCTTCAGTCAGGTCCAGGGACTCCTCACATCGCTCCCCTCCAAGCAAGGGTGGGACAAGCCCCTCCCAGCTGTTACCTGATTGGTGGAAATGTTCCACCAGTCTGAAGTGTCGGATAAAAGACCTATGGCATAGAAAGCTTCATCTTGAATGTTTAAAATTTGACAAAATTGTAATCAGCTGCAAACAGGATGCTAAAAAGGGCAGTGCCAGGCAGCTTAATATAAGGGGGAACTTCTAGTTCCATCTATAATAGTAATCAGTACAGTACCCTGCCAGAATACTGAGGTGTCATCTTGCAGTAAAGTAACTTTTTAATTATTTAAAGATACACAGAGGACCAAGTAACCAGATAAAGGCATACCCAGCAACTTCAGCGCCCACCCTGGGCAGAGATACTGTTGAGCACCAGAGAGCAGGGGAAAGACCTGGAAAACACGGATATGGCACACTACAGGATACCTCTTAAATTGATGCCCACGGCTAGTACCCTGCTTCCCTGAGTGACACTACTTTACCCAAATGTGCACACACAGGCACAAAGTCCTGTGGCTCTAGCCAGTGCTCATCAGAGATATGTAAACTATCTTGCCAATTTTGTAGCACTTAAGCTTCATATTTGTTTTGGCCTTTAACTAAATTTGAATTAACTGTAGTTCATTGGAGCCCTGATTCAGGAAATATTTGTATTCGATAAAGTACTTACGACTTTCTATGAGCTAGGAGCCGAGAGTGATAATTACTGTTTGTTTTCATTGATACCAATGTGACTTAAACATATGCCTAAAATTAAACATGTGCCCAGCTCACGTCCTTAACATTAGGCCTGCACTTTGTAGTCTTGCTCAACTGAATTTGTTCTGAGGTTTTTCCTATTTTGCTACTGTTGTTTCAATTTCATAGACCCTAATGAAAGTCATTAGATACAAAATAATTTCTTTATATGTTTATTTTTGTAGGAACAGAAACATCTTGGCTGTGGGAGGATTTTCTTTCTAGCCATATGTTTTCTAATCTTTGTATTTCTGTTTTCAGTGGAATGCCAACTAAAACCCTTTCCCTTTGCTTTATAATTTCAATACTTTTCAGCACTACCCTGCATTTACATGTAAAAGCTGTAAGAAAACAAAATCTTTCATAAGGATATATAGAGTGGCAGAAGTGTTGCAATTTCAAAATTTCTTCCATTCCAGAACTGAATAAAACCAAGAAACTTTACAAACCAAAATTCAGTCATAACAGATTGATGGAATTGTTTTGGTTTGATAAAATTCAAAAAGTTTTATTTTTAATTTGACTTCAGTGTAATGATATGGAATTCAAGACCTGAAACACAATTCATTTAAAAATGGAAGACTGTGACACTCCAAACACAAAAAGTGGCACTGGATGTTTCAGTATTGTCATTCTCCATCTTTCTTCCAGAGTTAACATATCCAAGTGAATTTGTCCAAGATGAAACATTTCATTTTCTATAAATCAATCTTTTCCAATAGAAAAAATGTTCCATCAGAAAGTTTCTCATCAGTTTTAGTTAATTGCCATACGTGCCACTGTAATAAACTGTAGGAATTCTGAACTAGCACAAAGTAATATAGTATTGCTCACTTCATTAGTCCTTAAACTTTGCAAAGTGGTCAGGATCATAAAACAGGCCATCACCCAGCAGGTCTTCCAGCTCCTACACGTCTATTTAAAAAATGTCCTTTCAAGGGTTTAATAAACTAGCCAAGACTAGCTGACTTCTTATTCTTCCCTCAACTTTTGGGGCCCTCTGTGAAATATTTGTCATCATATTATTTCTAGTGAAGTAATTGTAGATTATGCATAAAACAAATATTGCAGAGAAAATTATCATTTTTTTAACATGCATGTTTCTGTGCATTTGAATGTATTTTCTTTTTGGGAATGAAGCCATGTTGTAACAAATTCAGGATCCCTCCATGAGTAATCAATGCTATATATAGTGTTGCAGAGTCAAATTCTCAGTGGACATACAAAACCAGAATAAGAGGTGGCTTAGTACCATCTCAGGGGAAACTGGTCAAGGAGGAACTTAGAATGTGATGCCAGAGCTTAGATAAGGTGAGTCTTAATTGGCTAGCTATATTTCTCTAATAAAATTATATCTTTTCAGTCCTGTACTTCTAAACAATTCCAATATTATAAAAGCCTAAGTCTGTCTGTCTAGCTGTAATGCTTCATCATGCTCTGATTGGCTGGCAAACAGCCAGTCAGTTTGCAAACAAGCATTGGAACAGAAGCTGGCGGCGGCGGAGACCTGCCATACTGGTGGAGACAAAGGGGACGGGGGGGGGCGAGGCCAGCAGTCCTGACCTCCCCCCGCCGCCCTGCTCCTTGCACATGGCAAGGATGGAGCGGGGGTGGGGGGTGAGGCCACTGGAGCTGACCTCGTCCTGCCCCTCCTTGCTCATTTCAGGTGACAGTGGCGGCGGTGCAGGGGGAGCAAGACCACCAGCATTGGCTTTGGCTCATCCCTTCCCCCTTACATCTTCACTGCTACCTGCAGGACCCGGGATGGGGCAACGTGATGGCAGTGGGGGTAATAGCGAGCATGTCACCACAGCGCTGGTGAGAGGGGAGGAGTGGGCCTGGGCCTGATGCAGGGGAGGACGGGGCCCAAGGGTGGGCAAAAGGTGGGCCACCATGGGGGGAGCAGCGGGCCCAGGCCAACCCAGCAGTGGCAGGGGGGACGGAAGAAGTGAGTTTGGAGCCGATGCTGGGGGGTGGTGGGCAAGGAATGGGTCTGGGCCCAAGGGGGGAAGAAGTTGGCCCGCCACAGTGGGGGAGGGGAAGCAGCAGGACCAGCCTGACACGGCAGCGGTGGGGGGAGGGGAGGAGTGGGCCTCTTCCCCCCTCAGGCCTGGTCCCACTCCTATCCCTCCCTTCTCCTGTATCAGCTCCGAACCCACTTCTCCCATCCTGCCTGCTGCCACTGCTGGGTTGGCCTGGGCCTGCTGCTCCCCCTGCCACGATGGCCCGGCTTCTCCCCCGCATTGGGTCCAGCCCAATCCTCCCCTTCCCCCACCGCTGCCACCACAGGGTAGAGCAGGCCTGATGTGGGAGGGGGGAGTGGGCCTATCTCAGGTAGGGAGCGACGGGCCTGTCCTGATGCCGACTGATGCAGCAGCAGGTAGGGGAGGGGAGGAGTGAGCCTCTTCCCCTGTGTCGAGCCTGGGTCCACTCCTTCCCTACCTCTCTCCCCTGTGTCGGCCCTGAGCTCGCTCCTCCTATCCCCCCGCACCAGGTTGGCCCTTGGCCCACTGCTTCTCCCCCGTTGTGGCTGCCTGGCTTCTCTCCACCTTCAGGTCTAGTCCTCCCCCACATCATGCCCAGGCCCACTCCTTCTCTCCCCCTGCTGCAGCAGCAGGGGGTGGGGGAACAGGCCCAGACCCCAAGCAACAGGAAGGAAGTGGGGAATGGGCCTGGAGGGGGGGCATGGGGGCTCCATCCCCACACACTGCCCCCTTCCTCCATCATTTTTGACAGGTAATTGACAAGTTTCATATAAAATGCCTACCTTAAAATCATGAGCTGCATGCCCATTGGAGTAAGAGAGTGTATGTGGGAAGGAGAGAGGAGGGGAAGGGGTGGCAAAGCATAACTTGGCTAAAATACATGAAGCTCTTAAAATCAGTCAAGATAGACCTCTTCTAGGAGTCCTAACTCATCTGTGACTTCCTGTACGTATATCAAGCCCTGGGTACCTCAGTGGGTATGGAAAAGGGAAGAAGGAAAAAACATTATTCTGCAGCATTGTTGTCATGCTTTCTCTTGCTTAAGACTTCTTTTACTTATTTATTTAGGTTGGAAATTAGGAAGACTGCTCTGATGATGAAAGTGGTTAAGTATTGGAACAGGTTACATAGGTAAGTTGTGGAATCTCTATCCTTTGAAATTTTCAAGAGCAGATTGGATAGACGCTTGGTTGGGATAGTTTAGTCAGGGATGATCCTGCCTTGGGCAATGTCTCTGACTTCTGAGATCCCTCCTACAATCCTAATTTCATGGTTCCAAGTCTATGCAGTGACTTTGGGAGTGGCAGTGTTTACACTGCACAATTCAGGGCCAGGTAGTATACCTGCAGCGTGAGCTACCTACAATATGAGCTACTTGGGGTACTATAAGCTGTTTAAGCACATTAGCATCATGCTGAACTGATTTACCCTACATCTCTAAGAGAACATCTACTCTTCAAACGTATTGTGCCAGGCAGCAGCACCCTCAGGCACTCCATGTGGGTTACTGCCTAGGTGGAAGCAGCATAACAATAACCATTACTTATCCTTGTGTGTCTGACACAAGCCTGTGACATAGACACACGCTAACTGAAGAAGTTTGGATATTTCAGTGCCCTGTGTAAACAAGCCCTGTTTTACCTCTGATGACAGGATTATTGGTCATGTCTACAGCATCCATCCTCCCTTTCTTTTCATGCTGGAAGTTGGAGAGGATCATCAAATTCTCAAGAAGCATGTTTGAGAGTACTCCAAGAATTCTCTAAGACTCGAGATTAAGGTCTTTACAGAAATGTCCCTCTTTGAGTGGGCTGTGTCTGTGGATCCTATCCATTGATATTGATAGGATCACTGAACCTCGAGGCAGCTTTATCTCATCATTAAACAGTTTAACATATATATCACTATCTGACTCTGCTTAATAAAGTGATTTGAGATTATTATATAGAAAGTTTTTATAGGTCTTGGGACTAAGCCATATATCCTTTTGCAATATACACAGCACTCCCAATTCTTGTCAAAGATGTGGCTCAAGAAGAAAGATTTAGTTTCTGGTACTGTAACCTTAACAAAGATTGCAGTGTTCATTCAGACTGGAACATGGACACACATCTGGAAGCAATTATTCCTTTAAAAATGTCTTCTGTGGAGTCAACATTGAGAATGTACTCCGCACCAAAAAATCAAAACTAATAAACACTGAAACTTCCAATCTTCTCTCCCTCCCCCTCTAGCTTGAATGACCAGGATTGAAAGCAGAGTCATTTCTAGAAAACCAGGGAAGGGTCGGGACAAAGCCTGCCTGAAGCTTCCAACCCATGCTCTTGAGAGATTAGGAGAATTTTTGTGGATAACAAAGGTTCCAAGGAGAATTATCTTCTGAGACATTACAGGAGGAGGAGAATGCAAGTTAATTGACCTACTAAAAGAAATGTACAGCAAGATACAGAATAATTATATATAGCATATATGGATTTAGGCCCAAATTCTTCCCCTATCAGAGCTCTGCCCCCAAGAGCAGGTGGGGTTTGCCTGTTCTGCAAGGTAAGCCCTGGACTGACACAAAGCCACTGTAGTTGAAACTAGCTAGGAGAATGACAGTGTTGTGGGGCTGGACTGCAATGTTTTCCAGTGATCTGCAAGTCAGGCAGAAATTAGGGAAGGCTTTAGAGTACTGTGGCTCTTGCCAATGTGGGTTTCATTCCACAGCCAGTCTTTGGGAGTGGATTTGTTTCCCCATGCTGGGATTGGCTGGAAGTTGTAACCCATGCTTGGGGTCAACTTTGCCTCTCTTCCTCCCCTCCTTAAGGGGATTGAGCCCGTTAATATCTTTGCAAATAGATAGTAATTTAGAATGACTCTTGGCCTTAATGATAAAACCTGTCTGCCTTTGCTTATTATAAGTAGAACAGTAATTGCCTTGGGATTTGAATCTATTTACTTGTCTTTGAAAACAAATCATTCACTTGTAGGCACCTTTCCAAACCTCCATATAATAGGAAAACCATACATTGCACTCAACACAGACTCACTATCCAGTATTATGCAATGCTTTCAGTGGAGTTTTAATGCATAGCCCTCAGGTAGCTCCCAACTAAGCTAACAGGCCATCAAGAAATATTTACTATTGCTGTGCAAAACTTCAGTATCTGATTTAATTCAGTGGAGATTTGGCCCAGTTCGGTGGCTGAATCTCCAAATTGAATCAAGAGACCCTTTAATCTCTCCGAATTGAATCGGTACTCTCTGAATTGATTTGGAAAGATTCAGAGATTTGGACAGAGACAGCTTTAAATGTTTTTTCTACATACCTCAAGGTACCAGGTGGCTTGTGAATGCTGTGATGCTGGGGCAGATGGAATGTCCCCCACAAGAGTGCGGGGGGCTCCCCAGCGCACTTGGCAGCACACCCAGAAATGGACTAGAAGCACTTCTGTTCCACTTCTGGGTTTGCCGCCAAGTACATGGAGGGGGGCGCTCCTGTGGGACATTCCATCTGACCCAGCATCACAAGCCACACGTAGAAGCTTGCCACACCCACACAAGCCACACCCAGCATCACGTACCTCAAGGTACATAGAAAAAACATTTAAAAGCTGTCCGAATCACTGATTCTGCAAATCAGCATTGAATCTTCAGAGTTGGATTCAGCCGAATCGAAACAGGGACAGTGAACTGAATCAACAAATCGAATCACTGTCCCTGATTTGGGCTGAATCCGCATCTGAATCAAATACAGCCCATTTTGCACACCCCTAATATTTAGTAATATAGAGCCAGAATAGCTAGGTCTACTTCATATGCGTCTGGGTGTAAACAGTGCTCCTGTCAGAGTTAGGGACATAGTTTGGTGATCTTTGGTAGAAGTGCAACAGTCCATTTGTTTAGCTCCCAACTGGTCCCAGGAGTAAGTGACCAGAAGGAAGGGTGCTTCTAAATCATCTTACTTTCTGTGTCCAGTTCCTGGGCTACATTTGACAAACACAGATGAAGGGGTCTGGGTGACGGTGAGATGCACTAAATTTGTTTGCTCATAGTTGGTTTCCCTCAAAAGGCATCAGGCACATGTATCTTATGCTGCTGCCTAGGCAGGAGTCTGACACCATGCACAATTACTGGGTTGAGTCTTAAGATGTTTATTGCTAGAGAACATAGGATCTTAGCCCTTATATAAAATTTATTATTAAATATATATATATTTAAATTTATACATTGCATTACTATTGCAAATGCTATTTAGGTAGGTCTTCCTTTGGTTTGCCTCCCATATGTCTTAAAATGAGCTATTGAGCTCACATATGCACACAGTCTCCATTTTTATAAGAATTCCTTCCTTGTCTCCCTGTGCCTTTTTTCCCCTCTTCCTTTTGCTCCTGTTTAATTTGAATCATTCTTCTGACTTCCTGCACTACCATGACTCCTGTTGGGTGGTAGAAGCTAAGAAGAGTAAATATTTTGATCCCTTCTGGCCTTTTCCATTCTGATAAAGTGAATGACTAAGCATCCATACGTAAGACTTTACATCCCAATTCACTTGGTAGCATCACAAAATGCACGCAGCGCAAAAGGTTCTCCGTGCTGCATATTTGCAATGCAGAGCCAAAATTGGATATTGGGGAAATCCCGATATATCTAAAAAAAACGCTCCAGAATAAAAAGGGATGGCACACATGGCTGCAGTGTACAACACCCTGGCTCGTCACACTCTGGCTACCAGCCAGGCTCCACATGCCCAAATTGCCATCACTGCAGCTCCAAAAGGCCACCAGGACCCCAGGTAAAACTGCTGGGGCCATCCCAGGTGCAAGTCACAGTCTCCCCTACCCCACTCAGGGTAATTTGCCATGTGCCAGAGTGTGTGTGCAGGAGTATTCCTTGGGGACAAGTAGCAGCAGCACAACTGTGTGCTGCTGTTATTTATGCCCAGGGAAACACACGTGCGTGCTTGTTTGGATGTGCCTAAGGAGTTCTGTTTTAGAGTACAATTTGCTCCACCCAGCAGCGGTTGCCATTAAAGGTGCACCAGCTTTTGTTTGATAGCAATCTGCAGTGTTTGATTACTTTCGGCATTTGAACAGGTTTGCAGGGTGATCAAGGACTCCATGTAGTCAGCAGAGAGAACATCATTGGCAGAGACTATTTTGGGGGCAACCAGCTAGTTCCCTGGGGGCCCCATACCATGGGAGACCCCAACAGACTCGAAGAGAATGAGAAGAGGGAGAGTTAAGGTGTAGACCTTAATCTTTGCTCAGAGCTCCTTTTGAGTTTCACATCAGCTCTAGTTACTGGCTCTGATGAACCAGACTATCAGACAGAAGTCATAATCCTATGTAGGTCAGTGGCCAGGATTTCACTCCCAAGCTTTCACACCTCACTTCAGAGCATTGTTTCTAAACTGATAATGAGAGAGGTAGTTGGCCATGTTAGTTGGAAGTCAGGCAAAAGGCAGGGTAGAGAAGCACTTGAAAGACTAACTGAATCAGGGATGCTTAAACTGATGAAACTAGCTGTTGTTCAGAAATGTTCATGCATCTCTGATTCAGTTAGTCTATCAGGTGCATCTCTACCCTGCCTTCTGCCTGGGAATGTAACAAAATTGGAAAGAGCACTGAAGAAGAGATCTAACAAGGAACCTGTGCTGCTGGGACTGGGCTGTTCGGAAGGGAAGGCTCGGGGATGTTGCTGACAAGTAGCGTGGTGTGATTCTCAATAGCCTACAGTCACTTGAAGTCATTACATGTCCCCTTTTAATGCTGTTGTTGTACAAATACCATTAATACAGTTATAGTACCGAAGCTGAGAGCTGGCCTCACTCTTTGATGGATGCAGAGAATTGGGAGGTGTGCACTGAGGCAGAACTCCTGACTTGGGAAGCCCACAAATGCAGTCAAACTGAAGCTGTGCTTCATAGTAATTTCATTAGTTCTTGCTTTTTCTATAGGTAGGGCTGTCTTTTCCAATCTTCTTTAGCATCTGCCCACTCTGGATTGGGCTTGTCTAACTATCCATTCTAATACTGAAGGCCCCATTTCTCTGCCTTACACTCTTACTAACCACTGTATCTAACTTCCCTTCTTTCATCTGCCTTTCCACTTCGGGCTTGATGGCAACATCATCCTCCCCACCATGCACACCATTAACATGCTTCCAAAGTGGCTGTAGTTGGCCCCCAGCCATGAACAATGCACCTCACATGGTCATGCTTGGAGTTGTCTCTGTCATATTAACAAAGGCTCAGTGGATAACATACTCCCAGCATATGAAAATCATCACATACTACCTAAGTATCTACCTCCAGGAGTATGAACTCAGTCTTTTGTAGCCTTATACTCATGCTGTAAAATAAAAGAGGCCTCCATGATGCAATTTCTGGTATGGTACTTGGTAAACCAGAGGTATACCTGGCCCTTTCAGCACCCTATGTGGAGATACAACTGAATGTTAAAATTGGTGTGGGATGTGCTGAGCACTGAGGAGCAATGGTACAGGGTACTGTGGAGTGCTGCTGATGGCACCGCTAACTTTCCCAGGGCTTGCGTCCCACCATAGCTATGCTACTGCAGTGCACTGATAGGCTGCTGTGTCCCATGACAGGGAAACCTGCTGGTAATTCATTTCAGAGCATTAGTTCTTTCCTTGGACTTTCTTTCCTTAGTCATTCTCAAGCTACCTGCAGGCCAGCTCCATTACTCTGAAGGAATCAGGGTAGCACAAACTGGGGCATGGGCACAGCAGGAGTGTCTGATCCAAGCATAATTTTGATGTTCAGCTACACATTTTTGTACCCTTTTCCCCTACTTACATGTGCAGTTTTAGCTGTGCAGCAGGCTCTCAGAAGTAGGTGCTGTAGTACTCCATGTCCTTCTCACCATTTCAAAATAGTCCAGACCTTTTGCTGTGCACTGTGTAGCCCAAAGCCTTTCAGGCAGTCAGACTTTCAAAGGCATGCCTCCACAACTGCAGCTGTTGGAGACCTACCTGGACTCGGCACCTCTGTCCAGCCTCCCTTTTGTAAGAGCACATACCTGGGAGATAGGAGACCTTGGTCCTAGTCCCAGGTCTGAAAACTGGGCAACTGTGAGCAAGGCACTAACTGTTCTGCCCCATCTTTTCCCAACATGTACACTGGGAATGATATCTAGCCCTGGAATTGCACCCCATCCCCACAGAGTCTGTGGCCCTGCAGCATATCTATACCAAGAGCTCCAAAATAGTCCCATATGGTGGTGGTGGCGGCAGATGCTGCTTTAAGAGCAACAACCAGAGCAGGCAAAGCATGAGGTGGTGGCAGCACCAGCTCAAACAGGGACTGTTTAGGTGTTCCTGGCATGGGTAAGGCTGCTGCCTCTCCCTGCCCCACACTCCATCTCAGACCCATGTCCTCTTCCTACTCTCCCAGAACTGCCTGCTCTCCCACAGGGTTTGCCCTGGGCACCAGCTCTGCTTGTTACATCTCTGGGTATAAGCACGATAGATGTATCACCAAACATCTTTGTGCTGATCTGTAGCATGCCTGCCTTGCACGCCATCTGGACCAGCTATTTTCCCACTCTTCTTTTTGAGATAGCATTTTTTAATTATAAATATTTTTCAGGCATACGCCATCAGGTAATAGAGCCTTACTGGCATGTCTATTTGAACCAGCTTGTCTTTGCAAAACACTGAGTTTGTACCAAACAAGCTGACTCTGTATCCAGTCAAGTGGCTGTTTCCCTTAAGTCTACAATCCCTTTCTAACTGCCTGCATCATGGCTGCATGGAAATCATAGCCGGAGCTGAAATATTCTGCCTCCACCTCCACTAATTATGGAAACAATACTTTATCTAATTAGCTGGTGTGTAGTGCAAGTCCTGTATTTTTGTCCAGCGAAATGTTAGGTCTTGAAAATAATGGGGTTTGGTTTTGTTTGTCTATATTGATTTGAGAACTAGTTCTTAAGGCTGAATCTGTTTGTAGTTGAACCAAAATCTCAGTGTCCCATAGAACTTAGTAACCTACAGCATTAAAATCTACAGATCAGCATGCGTGACACTGTATTGCATACACTTCTGTATAAAGTGCCTCTGTAAAGAGTCTGCATAGAGAAAGCACTGTAGAGTTGGCTACAGTTATTCTGCATGATAACGTACAATGTGGGTTGAAAGAATGGAGAAGATAGCTGAAACTGTTAAGTGATAAAAACTCCAGAAGACATCCTCACTATCCTGTGGGGAAAGGCAATATGCAGCAATGGTAGAAGATAGTATTACTATAGGCATTACAATAGATAGGAGTCTACTCAGTTTGTGATTTTTGCAGAAACTGTGAAATCCAGGTTTGTCTGTGAAGTCAACTTAAAGAAAAACTTAATAAAAATAAAGTTCTGGTTCCCCAATGGGAGCCAGGAGTCCTCGCTGCCATGGTCCGGCCTCGCAGCCCACCCTTGAAACTGTTTAGTCTCATTGCAATTTAAGTGGGCCCCTAATAATAGATCCTTGAGACCATGATCATAGCCCCACTAGCTAGACAAGATAGGCAAAATGGAAGTGTTGTTGGCTTTCTTTTATAGCCTGGGACTAAGATAGAGGGCACATCTACATATTCATCAATGTGCTTTTGCTACTGCATATTAAATTTTGCACCTCTCATGCATGGTACTAAGTAAATGTACATTAGGCTGCCCTAATGTGCAGTAGTGAAAGTGCATGCTTTTTTAGTGAAACATAATGCACAGTAGCCTATTTTTACTGCACATTAGTGTATTAGCATCGGTTTTGACATGATGCTTTAATGCACAGTAAAATAGGCTACTGCACATTAAAGCACACTCTGCTGCACATTAAAGCACATGTGTAGACACACCCAGGGCTAGCTGCAGGAGAGGACTTAGACCTCTAATGAAGAATTTAGGGACCCAAGTCAAACTTGAAATCCAAACATTCCTATTCAGTGGCTGACTAACTCTGGAGGTCCCTAAACTCTCTAGGTATCTTACTTTTTCACCTTAAAGTTCCCTACGCACCTAGAAAGAGGGACAGAAGCTGTACCTCTGCATCTGTCAGGAATTGCCCTAGTTCAGGCATAGCTAACTGACCACATGGATGTCCCAAGCAGCGTGGGAAACCTGTGTGTGGCGTCCAACAGATTGGGGAAAGGACAAGTAGCCCAGTGCAGATAAGGCAGGACACAGAAAGCAAAAGTATCAGATCAGGCAGGGAGCACAGGTTAGAAAGCAGAAAACAAAGCAGCAGCTTGGTTGGGGAGCACAGGGCAGGGAGCAGCAGATCCAGCAGGGGAAAGGGGCACTCAGGGAGAGTGCTGGACTAATTTGTGGCATACCTGCCAAAAAAAGTTGGCCCCCACTTCAAGCAACCTAGTGATTGATAAATTCAGGCCCCTAATTCTAACTGACGTGCCTGAGGACTTTGGTAGAGGTGTGAATTGAACATAGGTCTTCTGCGTTCCAGTCTGGTGCCCTTGTCACCCTGGAAGTTCCTTCTTGGTGGACAAGAATGCTTTTAAGCCAAAATTAAAAAATGAGTTTAAGAAAGTTAGTTGTTCAGAGGGAAAAAGTAAATCCTAGCAGATATGAAGTCCAGTGACAAGCATGCCTGCTTCCCCAAGCATGAGGAATCACGGGGGATGGGATATGGACAGTGGGCCAAGGCTAAAGGAGTAGCTCATGTAGTCAAGAAAGCAGATCATGAGTTATGAGTAAGGTAGGGCAAAGTGAAAACAGCAGGTTGTTCCCAAAGGTCAGTACTGAAGCTAATTGACGGGGCCATGTGGAGACAGTTTGGGCTTTAGTTGCTTGAGCCTTGCTTGGCTAAATTGAGGAGGTCACTGTTTTGAACAGCTGAGTCAGTAACACCAAAATCTACTTTTTAACAGGCTGCTCCAAGCAACATGCTTCTGCAACTAGGCTACTCTTGGTACCTAGCTGGCTCATTTAAAGGTAGCTTGGGTATGTCTGTATTGTGTTGCAATCACAATGATTATTATTATAGCATAAGCATATCTTAAGATGGCTTGAAACAATATTAGGCTAGTCCAAGTAAGAAAGTCATAGTCAATTCCTCAATAGACTTACTCCTCCCTGTCCTAAGGGGAGCTTCAACACAGAGAAGAATAGATAGCATTAAATGGTGTGGTAGATAACTTGATCAAAATATGAGTTCTAGAAAGTCAATGGAGAAAGGTTCAGAAAGTAGTGGTGAAATGAGGCTGGAGGAGGTAGGTGAGTGAATGGGGAGAAAAATTCCAGCGTCTCAGAATTCACTGAAAAAGATCTATGGACATAGTAATCTAGAATTTAACTTGACATCTTTCTTACAGAGAGCCACAACAGGAACAGCTATGCAGGGACAGGGCATTCCAGTTCAATGGACTGGCAGCAACCAACTGCAAAGCTGTCCTTGGCATGCTTTTTATCCCACTGACTGCGGATGCTGCTATATATTGCGCAATACTAAGAGCCTGCACTGTGTCTTCTAGGAAGGCAAATCAGGTCAGAAGTTCAGATTCAGACAGAATTCAGATGTCTGACTGCTGAATGAAGCCAGTGCTTGGGTGTTACAGTGTGATAATTTCTTTATCTGGAGCTATTTTAACAGTCTTGTCTAGGTACAAGGTAAAATCCTGCTGGTGGCTGTCCTAGGGTAAAATGGATTCAGCAACGTGCTGATCTGCTATGCCAGAATTCTTTCATGTAAGTTAGAAGGAAATTTGTTTCTTTTCATTACTCAAGCAACCAGTTAAAAAATTAAGGAAAGGGTCAGATTTTCTGCTGCTATTTAGTATCTGAATTAGACCCTGATTTTCAAAAATTCCCAGTGCCCAGCATTTCCCATTGTGATGATGGCACGTTTTCAGCAGAATTCAGTAGGTAGTGCTATTTGGGGAGGGGCTGAACTGAAAGCCCAGATTCTGTAAAGACAGCCCAAATTTAAGGAATGAACAGTTTTGACCATCATGATCTATTTTGTGCTGCTGAGAAAATTGTACCTGAAAGGCATGCTCTCCTTCCCAATGTGTGCCTTATCAGTACTGCAGGAAACCTTTATCACTTTGTATACTGTCAATTTCCTTGGATTATCACTTATATATATTCCACATACTCTTTACTCTGCAAGGATAACTGGTGATGAAAGAGCTTTATTTTGGTTTGCCAATTTACATACTTCACTAAAATAATCTCACAGCATCTAGAGGACATGATGAAATAGCAGTGGTGGCTCTAGCTCTACATTATAGGGAGGCCTGTTCACACATTTTAAATCCTGACCCTGTTGAAAGCTGGTTTGTAGTCTGAATTTGCTGTTGCTGCATTTGCCAAAGTGCAAAATAATACAGCTGAGAAATGCTATGCCTGTATCATTTTTTAGATTATGGCTGCAACAGAGAAATAGCTCATCCAGTTCTAAATATACCTCGCTGGACAGACCTGTAATAAGTCCACTGATTAAAATAGAATCCTGGTT
Organism: Caiman crocodilus; assembly: GCA_030014935.1. Classification (NCBI taxonomy): domain Eukaryota; kingdom Metazoa; phylum Chordata; order Crocodylia; family Alligatoridae; genus Caiman; species Caiman crocodilus. The sequence continues at coordinate 78,479,312 of JAGPOW010003648.1, forward strand.
CCTAGTTCAAGATCTTACTGTATAACATCAGCAGTTGGCTGCCCTTCTGATAAACTTGGAGAAGAACTGATCACTGCTTTCAAAATGAAGGACATTTGAGGATTGTCATCCACTAAGAATGTACTGATTCAAACAATTTCTAAACAAGTCTGATTGTTATAGTGATTGACGGTGGAAGCCTAGACTTCTGGCTAGATGATTTGGTTAAACGTAGCCTGAAGGAATAAAAATGAGCAGCCTAAGAAAGAAAAATTGTTGAACATCTTGGCAACAAAACAATGCTGCCCAATTTATTTGAAACAGTGAGTTATCTTTCTGTAGACAGACTCCTCAGAATTATTTTAGATGCACACAATTTGGAGGGCCAGCTGTTAATTAAAAGAGCATATGGCTTATCTATTTCTCATTAAAGATCGTGGGATAGTCTCTTCCTCATACACTGTTCTGAAGTTGAAAGCTGCCTTAAGAGGGCTGTTGAAAATTCTCCTTACTTAGGCTTACAACAAGGTAATTGCAGAGAAACATAAGTTTTGGTAGGGGACAGTCTACATAGCATCTGATAAAGTAGGCGGTCATCTACCAAAGCTCATGACTCTGAACCAGTTAGTCTCCAAGGGCACATCCACACATGCAGGCACTTGTGCTTGCAGCAGTTCAAATAGGAGTGGCACAAATTTGTGCCGGGGATTTTTGCCTCAGCACATGTGCCTGAACATGTAATTTGGTGAGGGGCAAGTTGTGTCACTTGGGGCAAAATGACCCCACCCAGATCCTCCTGGATTTGCAGGGGGAGCTAGATCCTGGGGCCAGCAATTGTGCTGCTCACAAAATAAAAAGCTATAAAAAGGTATAAAAAGCTGCCCTAGCAAGCAGCTCAGGATTACTTGTTCTTGGGAGCTTTTGGGGGAGGCTGGCCCTGGGTAGTGTCACTTGTATTGGATACCTCCTGGACTATGATAGGCAGGTGAGAGTGGACCCTGCTGCACTGGCCTGGCACATGGGTTTACTCAGGACACATGCAACCTGCCGCCTAGTCCAGGAGGTGAAATCTGCCTTATCACTCAACGCCTGTGCCTATGTCAGCTAGGTCCTGTGTGATGGTCATCTCTACCCCCTGTATTGTCCACCCCACTGGAGTTTGTCATAGGGCTGGCGCCTCACCCGGCCTCACAGCACTCCCCGCTCCACCACCTGTGCCGGAAGTCACCAAATCGGTCCACTTCTCCACTGTACATCGCTGCCACCTCTACACACTCATGCTCTGCACGATCCACCACGCCACCCTCACATCCTGGCCAGATACCAAGTGGTGGGACCTACTCAACGAGGGTGTAGCTGGGCACCCCAGTAGCTGAGCCTGTGCCCCACCCTCATCCAACAAGCCACTGGGGACCTCAGCTGGCAACTCCTCCATGGAGCTGTCGCCATGGGCATGTATGTGGCAAGTTTTACCAACACCTCGGTTTCCTGCCCCTTTTGTGGGCAGAGGGAGACCCTGGTGCACAGACACTCGCGTGTACCAGGCCTCAGCCCCTCCGCCTCTGGAACCTCCTTCTGAGGTTCTGGATGAACTTATCCCCCACCTTTTTATTTTTGGACACCCTATCCGGGGCCCCACTAAGTCCCAGGACCTCTTGGTCAGCCTCTTCCTGGCCCTGACCAAGTGGGCCCTGCACATGACCAGGGAAGAGGGTCTGGCTGGGAAGGTGCCCAGCGACTGTGGGGCCGCTTTCCTCTCACTGGTCTGCATGTGCCTCTGAGCAGAGCACCACTGGGTGACGTCCACTGACTCCCTGGACACCTTTGAGAACCAGTGGGCGTGGCCGGGGGGGGCTCTGCTCAGTGTCTCCCTCAGGAGCACTCATTTCATGTTTTAACCATTTGACCCTCATGTCACTCTTGTTCTGTTTTTTGCTTTTGTTGTCCCAAGTATTTAGTTGTTCCATTCATCCATTAGCCCCTGTACAATAGGAGCTACTAGTTAGCTGGGTGGGCCTTAGAGCTCACGGTAATTCAATGGCCAAAGAGACAAGAGCTTCTGGGGCCTGGCCACAATTAAAACAAATATATCTATCTATCTATCTATCTATCTATCTATAGCTAGAGAGAGAGAGAGAGAGATCAGTTGGGCAATGTTTTGTTGATATATTTACAATTTTAAAGCAATTTGGAAGCTTACTAGTGTCTCTATCATCATCATAAAATAAATTCTAAATACCTATATTTTTTGCTGTTTGCTTTTCGTTTCCTTACCACAGAGCAGTTAGAGCTCCCCCTAACCCCTTCACCAACCAGGATGTGGGGACAGCTGCCCCTGCAGCCACAGCTCCTGCCAGCAGGCCTCATCCTATTTGGCAGCTAGTCACACTGGATGTGTGATGGGGGATGTGGGGTTTGCAGGAGTGGGGTGGGAAGGGGTATAGGGAGATGTGGGTGGGTGTGTGGGTAGATGTGTGACCATTGTAGGGGGACTGTGGGTATGGAAGCACTGTAGGGGGGTGCTCAGGAGGGCTGGCTACCCCCCCCACAGGGCACAGCCCCCCACCCACAGCACATGGACTACCCCCCTGCAAGGCTACAGCCCTGCCTAAAGGGCCACAGCCCCACCACAGAGCACACCCCCCCACCCTCTTGCAACCCCGCAGGACCCACATGCTCCCCCACATGACACACAGCACCGCCCCCCCCCGCATGGCCTGTGGCCTCCCCTCTCCCACCCCCTGCCCAAAGATGTACGGCTCCATGCTGAGTCCAGCTGGGCCTGTGTAATTTTGCACAGGCAGCACTGGATGCCAGGCAGCCAGGGCCAAGCTACACTGCCCTACACTGCTGGGGGGCGCTGTGCCAGGAGGGCCCTGAGTGCCCTGATGGCCACTGCTGCTGCAGGAGAGGGGCGGCTGTGGGCTGTGCGAGGGCCAGGCAGGGAAAATATGCAGCGCAAGGAACGTTTTTTTGTTCCCAGCATGCCTCTTGTGGCTTCTCAAACTGCTTTGAGATGCCTCAAGAGGCACGTGTGGGCTTGCCTGGACGCACCTGGAGAGTGTGAATCTGTTATGTTGTGAGTTCAGCAACAACACTCTGGACACTCCTGTGTTGAACTAACAGTTATTTATTATTATAACTCTCTGGAATCATATCCAGGGCGGATCTTAAATATTGCCCTTACTATATGTATGCAGAACTTATACTTGCTCTGCTTCTGAACCCTGTGTGTGTGTGTGTGTTTGTGCGTGTGCACGCACACAATCAGACTGGACAGTGGTTCAGCTTGCTGTACACACAGAACTATGAGCTGTATTTTCATCAGCCGGCTGAAGCCTTATTGCCTTGTCAGTCAGTGCAATTTGCTCTCATATTTTCAGTTCAGGTACATGTACAATTCTGACGGCTTGTACTTCCAGCCATCTCCTTTACATCCACATGAAAGTACAGCCCAACTGTGTGAGATACAGGTGGGTAATGTTCATTCTCTAAAATATGAGCCAAAAATTTGGAACAGCCCAAATTTTTTAAGATTCTCTTTTTAAAGAGAATCTCTCTGCAATGCCAAGACTTGATCCCGCAAGATACGAAGGACTAATTCAAAGAAGTGCTTAAAAACATGCTGAATTGAAGTAAATGGAAGGATTAGTCAAGTGCTTAAAACCATGCTTTTTCACATTAGGGCCAAATGCTCAGGATGTTGTAAGTTCATGACCCATGTTTCCAGGGAGCTGCACTAATTCCCACCTGCTGAAGATCCAGCTCTTTCTTTTCTAAAAGTGTTGTTTACCCTTTGGTTCTTGTCAGACGTATTTGCAGGTAGCTCAGGATATTTCTTAAGGCTGAAAAATACTAGATTCAGGGTAATCTAGCCTGAATAGATGTGGGTTTTTTTTCTCTAAACTCATTTTCCTAATTATGATTGGTTAATGCAGGCATCCTGGGTCAAAGAAATGAAGCAACATCAGACAGTACAAAGAAGTCAGTGAAGCTTGCAGTTGGCTCAAATTTTAACATAAGAAAAAATAGAGATCCCTGTGGCTTTTAATTCGTTTTTATTTAGTCACTTAATTGAACCTGCCCTGTTCTTTGTTTGTAATTGATTACCCACAAAAAGAAGTAATGAGACTGAAAACTTTATTTTCTGTCCAGTGATTTTTATGGTTATCATGGAAATGCTTTTACTGCTTCCCTTTCTGACATAAAAATTCTAAACAACTAAGGGGATGGGAAATCAATGCTGTTTAATTGGGGGCATTTACATGGTGAGAGGATTAGAATTCTAAGTTGTCACGTTCTAGGTAACTTGAGTCACAGTTCTACTCAAAAATGCTTAGGCATTTTTAGTTCTCAAATAATATAGCTTATCAATGGCTTGGTCCAAAATCCACAGATGCCACCAACTTCAATAGCTTTAGAACAGATCTTAAATATGTACCTCGTACATATTGTTTCAAATACATAAAAATTACCACTTATTTCACATATGTATGAAAACACACTATAACTCCTAATGGCTGATCTTTGAGCAGGATAAGGAAGGTCAGAGGGTAAAATCAATACCAGCTGTGTTCGTTTTTAGTGGATTTCTTTAATGCAATAACTGAGAAATCCCCCCTAGTCTGTATTTCCTGTATGTTGTACCCCTTTTCTCTGGTGATAAGTATCACTCTTCTATTTCTTTGTTCACTCCCTCATTTTTATATGTTACACTTTTACCTTTTCACCTCTACTACTCACCACATGTGTCAGACAGTTCCAGCTGGTAGACGGCACCACAGATCCACTTCTTCTTCAAACTCTATTGGTCAACAATGCATTTAGCGTCTTTTATTCCCATGCGCACACAGGGACTTATCAAGTTTAGGCATAATTGGCTCAGGGCCTGAGAACTAACTGGGTGCCAGTTTCTTTCTCTTTCTTGACCTTTAAATTTTTCTCAGTGGAAGATGTTTTAAAAATTATTGTGCAAATGTCCCAGTATTGGCACAGCATAAGCAATCTTCTTCCATCCCTTTATATATAAAATGTAAGAACATGTGTTAATGGAGCATTAAGGTTCTAACTGTCAACACAAAAGTTGTAGATTCAACACAGAAATGAAGGTCTGTGATTTTTTTCCAGAGAAAATTGTGCTCTTTTAGGAGCCCCAAGTCTTGGGTGCCCAACTTGAGATACCTTCAAAAGGACATGATTGTCAAAGTGTTGAGCATCCAGCCTCTGAACTTAATGCTCCAGGCAAGTATCTCAACTCATGCATCCAAAATCCCTGGGCGCCACTGGGTTTTCATACAAGAGTCACTTTAAATCACATTAAAACATTTTGTAAAATACTTTAGTATTTCTTGTTAAATTCTCTTAAAAATCTTTTTTTCTTTAAAAAATAAATGTGATTGATTCATAATTTCTGCATAGATTCTTATTTTCTGGACATGTCCTAATGCCAGCTGTTTAAAATGTGTCTGTGTTTGTGACCCTGCATCCAAGCTTGCTAACCCGTTTCTAGGGTTGTAACCTCATCTCTGGTGCAAGCCTGAACTTCCATAGGACTCATAAAGTGCCATGTCCCCTAGTTTGGTAAGCACTGGCCTTGCCACTGCCTTTTGGATATGCATCTCTTTTTCCATCCGTAAGTCTAGTCCAATACATTTCTGTCAATGAGCACCCTCATTTTGTACACAGCTTTCATAGAACCGTAGAGAAGAAAGGCTAGAAGGGACCTCTCTGGTGCTCAGAAACTTTCAGTGCTCCTGTGAAGGTTTTCAACACTAGGGACTAGATATTATTTATTTTTCATCCAGCCACAAACTGAAATGACGCTCTTGGAGAGGTAAAATTCCTGTGTTCTCAAACAACAAGAATGGCAGTGGTGCTAAAAATGACAATATCCCCCTGGATATTTGGGGGACCCTGAGGGCTAAGCGGGAGGCATACAACCTATGGAAGAGAAGATCTGTCTCCAAGGAGGAGTACTCCTCTTGTGCTTGGGAGTGTAGGAGGGCTATTAGGAAGGCCAAGGCAGGAGTAGAGCTTTGCATGGCGACTAGGATCAAGGACAGCAGGAAGTCCTTTTTCAAATATGTGGGCAGCAAAAAGAGAGCCCTAGGCAATGTCAGGCCCCTGAGGGACTCGTCGGGCAACCTGGTGCTCACAGCCAATGGTAAGGCTGAGATCTTCAATGAGTTCTTTGCCTCGGTCTTCCTGAGGGGGACCAGGACATCCCTCCCGCTGGAAGCCTGTATTCCCCCTCGGGAATCACTGCTAGGCCAAGGGTGAAGGTAGACCTGGTGAAAGGGCTTCTGGAAGGGCTGGATGTCTTTAAGTCGGTGGGTCCAGATGACCTGCACCCAAGGGTTTTGAGGGAACTGGCGGGGGTGATTGCTGGGCCTTTGGCTCGGTTATACGAGTGCTCTTGAAGCTCTGGACAGGTGCTGGAGGACTGGAAGGTGGCCAATGTGGTTCCCATCTTTAAGAAGGGGAGGAAGGAGGACCCGGATAACTACAAGCCAGTCAGTCTCACCTCGGTTCTGGGAAAGATCTTTGAGAAAATTCTCAAGTCCCACATCTGTGAGGGACCAGCAGGGGACTATATGCTGAAGGGCTGCCAGCACAGATTTGTTAAGGGCAGGTCCTGTCAGACCAACCTGGTCGCCTTCTATGACCAGGTGACCAAATCCATGGATGCGGGCGCCCCTGTCGACGTAGTCTTTTTA
>JAGPOW010003648.1:78486106-78531328 GCA_030014935.1 Caiman crocodilus
CAGGCTCTTTTTTCCCGGGCACCACCAGGGGTAACTAGGACCAATGGTCACAAGTTACTGGAGAGCAGGTTCAGGTTGGACGTTAGGAGGCACTACTTCGCAGTTAGGGTGGCTAGGATGTGGAACCAGCTTCCCAGGAAAGTTGTTCTTGCTTGGGCACCTTCAAGAGTAGATTAGATAGGTACTTGGCTGGGGTCCTGTGACCCTGGCACTCGTTCCTGCCATTGGTGGCAGGACCAGATGGCCTGCTCTAGGCCCCTTCTGACCCTAGGTACTATGATATGACGATCTCTGGCACTCACCAATTACAAGTCAGTTCCCCCCAATCTCAAGATTGTTTAAAAATAATTAGATTTACTATTTGTTAATGTCAGGGTCTTTTCATTTGCCTTCCAGTATTTTCACACTTTCAGGCCTTTCCTATCAACATGAGAGCTTGAAAACATACTTTTCCTTTTAAGTGAAAACTGGGAATCTGATGCAACTAGTTACTAACTACCTGGCTCTGGGAGGTGGGCCTCTAAGAAAAACACCAAATATTGCTAGATTTGCAATTAAATCATGGCAGTTGATTACATGGCTCCTAAGAGGCTTTTAAAATGTTGTTACAGTCAGATAAGTAAATGAAAAAAATGCACCTTCTTACTCAACATACGAGTATTTATTCTATAATAAACTTCAGTTGCTTTCTTTCTTGCTTTCAGAAGTTTGAGTCATGTAGCAGAACCCACACAGCTTCACTCATCGTTCAAGATGAATGGATGCAGCAAAATCATGTTTGCAATCATTAATACTGCATGAACTAACCGTGTTAGGCCTGGATTTAGCAAGAGATCTAAGCACATACTTGAGTGTTTTTCTCAGTATGGATGGCCTTAAGCATATGTTTAAAATTAAGCAAGTTTTAAGTGTTCTGCTGAATCAAAAGTATTTGTGCTCATGTTCTACATGCTTTTCCCAGATACTCAAGTAAGTGATTAAAAGTGATTAAAGTAAGTGATTAAAATGGTTATTGAGCTTTTAATAGAGCACTGAAGTTTAAATAGCAGTTAGAAAATATCCTGAAAGCATTAATGTGCCTACTTGCGACAGAATTCTCCTTTTAAGAGTTGCATAGTTTAATTGGAGAACAAACATAACATGAGACCTCCTGGGATGTGCCCAGAGACAATAGCTCTCACAGTATAGGTTGTAAGCTTAGAACGTTATTCAGCAAGGGGCTCACACTGACAAACATGACTGCATAAATGAGTCAGGTACTAATTTGGATCAAAGACACAATTTGGGCTAATCATGATCTTATCCTAGATGATACTGTGAACAGAGAAAGAGATAAGTGCTGTGGATGAATTTTTTGCTGCAAACAGTTCTCTTGATTCCAGTTAATAGCAATTAGCTAAAATAAAGTTACAGAATCAAAACAGTTTAATTATCAGGTCCCAGGCTGAGTTCTAGGCACTTTAGGAGAAAAATGTATTTTTTGATTTGGAAACAGAACATATTTGGTATTGATGACACAGAGAGAGTACATATGCACCATTTCAAGGACAGTTTTAGAGTAGCCCAATGCTTCAAATACTTTTTGTTCATATGAAGTTATTTCCCTGCCAATTTAGGCACTGTCTAATCTAGCACTCACTTAATATGACTGACAAAGCTTCCAGTGACTTAAAATGCAAAGAGTGAATCCTGATTCAGCATAGTACTTACTAGTTTAGTAAAATACTTTATCCTGGTCTCACTGAAGCCAGAAGAAATGCTGACTTCAATGTATAAGGATTGGGTCCTTATGAAAGCACTTAACTTTAAGCATGTGTTAAAGCCTGATTGAAGTCAAATGACATTTTTTTTAAATATTTTTGGAGGGAGGAAATGAAAAGCAAGGAAAAAGGAAAAAGAAATAACATTTCATTTGAAAAATCTCACCCAGCTCTACAAAGAGTACATAACAGTTTCCTGAAATTCGTGGTAAAAATATACTATCCAGCATGTGTTGTTTGTTGGTGTCCTGTTTAAGATTCAGTCATCAAATCAGGAAGCAGAGAAGATATTATGAGACTGTACAGCATAAATATTGAACAGCATGAATAGCAAATAAATTCAAAACAGCCCATAATCTGAAAATGTCAATCCACTAATGAATTAGTTAATATATTAATGTGAATATTTACAAATGCAAATTTATCACAAGAAAATACAGGCCCATTTTGAATGCTCAATAGCTAAAGCCAAATTAGCTTTATTAGTGATTAATAGTTCTATTAATTCTACTGTCGACAGCTTTGTTTCATCATGTGGCACTGACTGTGGCTATAGTTTTTATCCTCTACTGCGAGAATCAATGGCTGTTACATATTGACTTCAATTGGAACAGGATCAATTCCCCGTAAAGGACCCAGGGTTTTATAAATAACAGCTGAGGTAGACTTCCACTACCTCATTATTGTTGTCTATACCTCATATTGTATTAAGCATAATAGGTCCCTTTGTGTAATTGTGCAGTGGTCCCCATTAAAAAAGTCAATGCTTGTTAACTGCTGCCAGACAAAGGTATATGATACATTTTCCCTCTCTACCTAGAAAATAACAGCTACCTATCAGATAGGATGCAGCAATGTTTTTTAACTGTGATTATTCTGCTTAATTTATGCAATGGTGATGAGTAGCTCTACATTATGTTGCTTTCCCAAAGCCATTTATATATCTTGCGGTTCTGATCAGTGGGGTTATTTTTCCTTGTTGGTTTGTATTTTTTTTACTGTGGCTGCTCTGCTCTCTCACAGGCTCACTAGTGAACAAATCCAAAGATACACTAAGGTACAACTTCCCTTTGTTTCTCTTCTTCCTTCCTGTGGATTGTGGTACTATTTGCACTCTTTGCCCTGTTGAGCTGTAGTCCCAATTCCTAAACCAGCTAGTATCCCCAAAATCTGAATATTGGCCCTCTGAGCATAATAGAAGCTCCATTGCTGACCTTTGTACAGTATTAATCCAGCATGGCAGCCCCTGGAGACTCCTAACCTATAAAACAACCCTACCAATAGAATGGGCTATTTTCAAATCTTTTTTCATGATGTGTGACTCATCAAAGCCATAAAGCTGTGACCTCATAAAATAGCTTTACTAGAGCCATAGAAACCACAAGATCCCATTACAAGCCATTTCACTTTCAGCGGCCACTAATGGAGGGTCAGCAATAATCGGGCAAAATTAATCTTTAACTCTTTCCCACATTCTCTGTCTCCCTCTGGGGAAAAAACACAAATTGCTCATTGTTAATGCATACTTTTTGCCTCTAAGGGAAATGGCATTTGCACAAGATGCATCTATGCCTGATTATTTTAATAGATTATATTGAGATTTATGATTTTTTATGGTTTTGTTGCTGCAGAAATATTTCCTATTTACAATGTTTCTGATGTGCTAAAGCCTTGAACAGATGCTTTGTTTCCACTTATTCGTGAAAGGGAAAATATATTCTTGCTTTCAAATGCTATTGTGAGGCAGGGCCTTAGAGACCAACTGGTTCAGAAAGGTATGAGCTTTCATGGACAATAGCCTACTTCATCAGATACTATGAATTCTGTTATTAAGAGCAAGATGTCAAGGCTGCAAGTAGGTACTTGACCATAAAATCGGATGGAAGGAGGCTGACAAATGCTGCTGACCTAAGTGGAGCTTAGCCCATGTGGTTTTAATTGCAGGATTGGGGCTCAAGTGGTTTTGCTTGCACGTGTAATTGCCAGGTACCAGAAATCCAGGGGATGAGAAATAAGACAGACCATTCTTCCCTCTTGCCTCCCCAAAAAGCTAATAGGAACATCAAGATACATGGTAATGCATGCTTTTAGCCCTGATTCAGCAAGTTGTTCTTCACAGACAGATTTCTAGACCTATGCCCTACCCTTACTAAAGCTAGCATGCATTGCAGGCAGGAAATGAGAAATGCAATGGGATTCTGAATAGATGCAAGGGCCCTTCCTTATGGAAGCACTTAGGATTCAGGCTTTACTGAGTAACTAGGTGATCTCACTCTCACCCCTGTCCTCCTCCTCCCATTCAACTCTTCATGACCCTCACTTGATGGATTTAGCCCATACTTTCTTAGGGGTGAATAATTGTGCCTTTATGTCTTTTGCCAAGAACATAGCATGTTCTAGGTGTTCAAAAATTCATTTTAAAATGTTGTTTCCCCTGTAGTTTTTTTGTGTTTGTTTTAAATTATTGTTACTGATTTATATTTATGAAGCACCTTCAGTGCTCATGAGCTTTGCATGACAAAGGTATTGAGTTTGAGACTTATTAATTAAAGGTTCCCTTCTGCAAAGGCAGGTGTTTGAAGGATCTAAGCTGTAATGCTTCCTAGTATAATCTTAGCTAAGCCAGCTGAATGGGGACTCCTTGTGGTAGTAAGCAGAATGCCCAGCAGTTAGGGTGCAGACAGAAGTGACAATTTTCATTTGATCTAGCCACAGAAAGCAATTTATATCTGTGACTAAACACAAGTGCATGGATGAAAACAGTTTAAAAAATGGCCAATTAGGTGAAAATCTGACCCCTCATTGCACGAGGTATTGGATAAAGATGTTTTAAAATGTAGTGTTTTTTGTAACTTGTGTCTGCGGAGCCCCCAGCTTGTTGTTGTTTTCAGAATGGAAGGGAAGAGAGGGAGTTCAGTCTGGGAGGCTTTCTGGAGGGTGAGGCGGGTGTCGTAAGGGGGTGGGGGCTGCTCCAGTTCACCCACCCGACCCTTCAGCACCAGCTGGGGATACCTAAGAATGAACTCCATCCACTGCCTTTCCCCACTCCCATTCTGAAAACAGCGAGCACTGGCAGAGAGCCTGGCCATTGCTGTGGGAACCTGGCTGCAGCTCCCAGCCTACACCTGGAACCAACAGTGAACAGTTTGATCTGGAATAATGTTGTAACTTAGAACACTTTCAAAAAATGTTCTGAGTTAAGGCTGGGAGCTGCACTTCTGTTTGTACCCTTATTAAAGGTCCAGCCTGCAGACACTTACAACATGACCAGAAGTGGAGAGGGCAGCATTAGGAAAGTAGGTGGCTGCGGGGGACACAAAGGTGCAGACAGCATGATTATGATCAGGCTTTTAGCCTTGGTGGTCTCCAGTGCGGTGTCTAGACCTGGCCAAGGTGTTATATATATATATATATGCAGCAAAAAATGCTATTAATTGAATCACTACTACCATTTCCTGTAGTCCGTAAGTTTTATGGATGGTTGCCAAGGCAAATGTAGAGGCCAACAGAAAGCTACCTTCCATGATAAAAATTATACCATGCACATGAAAAATTCATGGGTCCTTCCCAGTCATTCGTACCTTTAAACAAACAGAGAGAGAGCACTATCAGAGGCAAGATTTTGCCCCTTTAGGCTGACATTTTGTCAGCCCTACATAATATTTCTTGTTCTCTTGTCTTAGCTTCACTAAATAAGAGACATAATGGAAATCAGAGAAATGAACTAAGGTGACTCCCAAATAAATCGACTGAAATTAGTAACAGGCTAGAGGTGGATATTAGGTATGGTGAGTATCATAGCATACAACTGATGGGTGATGCGAGGAAATAGGCTCTTGTCCTATAGATTGTGCAACAGCACAAATAGTTATCCTGTGTGATAGGTGATGAAAAAAGACTTTTAGATTTCTGACTGGAAACTCTTTCATTATTCAAGTGCACTTTCCATTTTCTCTAGTGCTTGGATACTGAGGCATTAGGTAGCTTTTACATGCCCTATGGACAAATTGCAAGAAAATGAACACTAATTCCCTACCACATAAAGATATTTTTATTGGTCATCTTAACACCTTCTATTTAGATGAGTTTCCTCTTAGCTTATCAATTGTACATCAAGTAAATATTCCCTAACAACTTTGGTTCACAGTTTCTTTGGCTCAAGTTGAATATAATTCTACTTATCTTGGCTTAATTTTGTTGTTTGTTTTGTTGTTATTTCCACTGAGTCTCTTGGAATTGGCACTTTTTTAAAAAAGATTATTAAAATGAGTAGCTTTGCCTAGACACTGGTGATAGATATTATACAAAACCCTTATCTAGTTGTTAAAACAGCAATAGCAATTAAATTGCATTGACTTGGAGATGGCAATGCAATTTATGACGCAGTAGAGGGAGAATTAATTCATTCCAACCCAAGAGGAAAGAGGACCTCTCTTTTTCATTAAGCAGGGCTTAGATATTGAAGTCAGCATTCTGGTTGGCTTTAAAAGTACCTGCTGTCAAGGGCAGTGCAATATATTCTGCAATGAAATATATAATAAAACTTCCATTTGAATCCTAAAACAAACACTCAGCAGTTGAATACTTGCAGTCCTTGACATCCTGTCAGCTGTAGAAACATGGAAAACATCAATTTGGGGAACACAAATGGGATCTCTTCTTGGGATATTTATTTACAAGGCTGTAGTTTGCATAGTCAGCAAATGTGATCTACCAATTAGAAATAAATGAAACAACTTTCTGATGGTCCAAGGTAAGTGGGTGATGTGTGTGTGTGAGAGAGACTGACTGCCTATATTCACAAGTATCTGCTAAACTGTGCAAGGATAAAAATATCTGAAACATCAGTTTGAAAACTCCAGAATCTGGTTTGAAAACTGATCACCTTGCAGCATGTGCAACAACAAGCAAGGGATTTTAAACACTTATTTTCTAAAATCTTGTCTTGCAATTCACCTGCACGCAGACCTCTAACTTGCTTCTATGGATATAACAATGACTATATTAGTTTCCATCAGCAGTCAGTGCTGGAGACATTTCTCATTCTAGAAGAAAGGCTCATTGCAGGATGTAGCAGGATGCTTCATTTGGTGGAATTGTATTTACTTATGCCAGCAAGGAATTGGCTGTAAAGACTTATTCTGAGTAATAAACTTTACATGTGCTTGTGTGACTGAAAATAAAGAAAAAACATGGGCATGGCCTCCAACAGTTAATTTTTGCTTTTACGTTGGGTTTATACCAAAATAGCTGAGAGCACAGTTATACCCTGACAATGAAGAGTATGAAAGAATTGACTGTCTTTCATAGGAAAACTGCTGGGAAAGTGGACATGTGGACCTGTGAAATCTAAAACTCATAGTTCTATTGCCATAGAACTTGTAATCTCTTACATCCCTTTTCCAACTTTAAAATAAACTGGTGTGTAGTTTGTTAAATCTATGGCCTAGATCCATAGCCCCATTATCTATCCTTCAGTGCTCCATGAAGCTGTCTTAACTTGATTCCTTAGGATTGCCCCAGCGTAGCAGAAATCCTGGGTGGCAATGACCCAGTGTAAAAGCTCTTCTATACCATCTCCATCCTGCCCCAGCATTGGGTATGTGCCTGGGAAAAACAAAGCAAAGCTGAAACACAGCCCTACCTTTACACTTATCATACCCCAAGTCATAGGCACAATTTAGAGGAACCATGAAGTTGCTCAAGCTTCAGCCTGGAGCCAAACCAGCATCCCAAAGTAAGGAGGGACAAAGGGCCCTGGCAAATGTTTCACCTATGATATGATTAACATATTAATTGTGTCATAAATAGTAACACTGCCACACCTTCAGGCAATTCCTGTTGCAACAGAATGAGAAACCAATGACAAAAATGTTCCACAATATATGTTCCATTGTATGTAGAATATATTTGTGCCCAGATCCCATCACATCTTAAATTGAACAGGTAGTAAGGTAAAAAAAACCCTGCCTTGCAGCTGAAAACTGCCTGCATGGTGGGATCTTAAATTTACCAGCTGGTTTGGGGCAATATGAGGCATCCCCAACCCCTTCTGTCTGTGCTCCAGGTCCACAGTGCTGGCAGCTGGGAATGGGGGAGCTGTACGTGTTAGGGAACCCATCAACTGATGGGGCGAGTTGAAAGAACATCATGAGAAACAGGGACCAGTCCCAGATATTTTGCTTCCCATCGCATCCTCTGAATATCCTGGTGGGTGGAGAACCCAGCAATGGGGACTGAGGCCCCAACGCCAGGTTCCTACCTACCCGTTGCCCGGTTAGGATCTGACAAATTTTATCCCAGATGCCAGAATTACACATACTGCCATGCATGTATGGCATGGCAGGATGCACAATTTTCTGGATCCAGGTTAAAACTAGTTCAATCCCCATCACACAATTACATTAACACCTGTCAAGAGCCAAAGGTGCATAAAGCTAGCTTTGCCCATTACACCTCAGGCCTTGTGTGGAGTATAACTCGGCCAGATCAAACTGTAAGGGCCTATGTATCAATGTATGGCATGGAAGTTGTTTAGAATATTATTTACTTTAAAATTCTGAAGCCATCGTGGCATAAAGATTGAAAAAGACCTAAAGAGCTAGCATTCACTTATGGCCCAAATGGCCTCAAATGAGCATGCATCATGCGGTATGCTTTAAATGATGACTTGTTATATAGCCAGAGTGCATTTGCTTTAGGAAGGAAAAAAGAAATATGGGAGATCTGTAATGGAAGAATTTGCATTCCAGCTCTGTGCCAGCTGGTGTGAGAGTGACAAATATTTATTTGGGTTTTACATATCTCTGTGCTATATATGTCTATGTACTTGGAACTGAAACATTCTGGAAGTTTACTATTTCTCTTGAATAAGAAACACCTCTCTCTCTCTCTCTCTCTCTCTCTCTCTCTCTCTCTCTCTCTCTCTCTCTCTATGTCTCTGTCGCTCTCTGTCTCTCTCAAGTTGCATTTGTTTAAGGAGGATCACAGGCCTTTGTTTTTGCCTCATAGTCCTGAAGTTTGTAGCCAAAATCCACCTTCTAAACTTGTATTATGTGTGGAGTTGTATATACCTGAACACACCATATAGTACTGAATACCTAAGCTGCTTCAAGGTAGACCCTTTATCTATCAGTGTCAAAGGGCTAGACTGCTGTACAGGTCAGTCCTGCGTATAGGGCAGCAGATACCTAGACTGCCCCAGGCAGTGCCCTGGAAAAGACACATCAGTCCGAGGCAAAGCTCCTTCACTGCATCCTCCTTGCTCCTGGGAAGAAGAAAGTACCATGAACCCAATGCATGGCATACTTTATTTTAGGCTGGCTCATACCATATGGTTGATGTACTGGGAGGCCAGAGCCCACTTCACATCTTCATTGCTCATCTCTGCCCAGTTGCTTTTAAGGCAGAGGAAAAGAGGTAAATAAAGCACGGTGGTCATGCTCTGCTGAAGACTCTCACTGTAATATATAATATGATGGTGCAAGGGAATGGTGGGGTGCAGAGGAGCTTAATCCTCTATATAATAATAGGCATACCATCTAGACTGTACACACCAGGTAAGGCAACATTAGGACCTTGCCAGCCACATTTTCTTGCTCATGACTGATGAGGGTGTATTGTCATTTGCCTTACAGGGACATGAACAGTTTCTAATGTCTAAATTTCTCACTCCTATTGCGGCTGTAAAAAAGACCCCTATTTTTCAAAATTTTGTATCTGTGGACACAAACAGGTAATGTATGGCCAATCTGTAATCAAGCACGAACACTGAAAATATCTATGAAAAATGCATAGTTCCATGCAAAATTAAGTGATTGTACACAAGCCTGGGTGTTTGCACTCATGTGCATGTATTTTCCATCTGCAGCTTTGGCACTCGTTTTTGAAAAATTGGCCCAAGAAATTATATTAAAAATTGATTTACCTCTGTGTTGTGATCTGTAGAAGTGAATTGTGTAAACAAGTGTTATATGACATGAATTGTAAGCAGACAACTTGAAGCACCATGAATCAATTGTATTAGACAAAGTCAGCCAACTATATATTTAATTAAATATGTCCTATGGCATTTGCACGTTCTGCTGAAAATAGGTCAGATGGCAATTTGGAGCTTTCAGCACTACAGAAGAGATGTATAGCCAGCCCTGGCTATGAAAAGAAAGTGTGTCATTGATGTCTTATATAGTGGAAATCACAGAAAGTTTTCCTTGTCATTGTTTTGGCTTTGTCATTCTTCTTCAAGAACTTTAATTAATCTTGCCTTCTGTTTCCCTCTTTAGCACAACTGTCTGTAATCATTGTTTAGAATAGACTATTCACCTTGTTGAAATGAATCTTTCACCCAACAGCATCTTGGGCATTGCTTTATTATTATTATCATCCAACTACTATTCCCCAGAGGGTCTATTCATTACTTGAATGATCCAATGTTAGCAATGTGAAATAGAAAAATCCCATCAAATCCTCTGCATACTGTATCATCATCACTTTCTTTGTAGTCCAGCCATGAAAGCTGTAAGAGAAAATGATGATGAAAATTACTTCTTCTTTTTTTAAATAGCTCCTATAAATATACATGAATGTTAAAGTCATATATGAGAAGCTTAGAGACCAAGAGGATGGGCCAATGTATTTGGAGTGGTGGAGAGGAAGTAACTTTAGAAGTAGAAATTTGAGAGAGGGGACATATGAGCTGTGGGTAGGCTGAAGCTGGAATGGTCACTCTAATCCAAAAGAAAGAGAATCAGTGTATGGACAAGATTTTAGATATTAGGGACCCAGAGAAACTGACAGCGCTTGAAGATGTATTAAAGAGAAAGAAAAGACTGGGCTTAGTTGTGTGATCAGGTGTGAAGAAGCCAAGAGAAGAAAAAATGTCACCAGTTCAAAAGCTGAAGGAAAGAATGGAGAACAAAATTGTTAATAAAAAAAGAAGTGGAGAGTGATTTGGTGGAAAAAAATGGAATAAATATTGTGATGGCAGTAGTGCACTGCACAGGACATGTTTGAGAAACGTTTAGAGTTGTGAGACTGGGCTGAAGGCTAGTGATTGGGAACAGAAAAGTATATCTGAGAGCCTTCATCCTGGAATCCCAGCAGTTGAAGATGTCGATGTCCTTTTAGATGATCCAGACCATCTTCCTCGGCCAATGGGGATGGATGTTCAGCGCATCCATTATTTTGAACAGTCTGGTTTTAAACCCCAAAACATGAGACATCCACTCCATTCTTTCTGGCACAGCCTTGCATATCTGACCACCAGGAATTTTTCCTGCCCCCTCTGCTGTCCTTAGATTTCTTTATCTTATTTTCCTCTAATACCAAAATTCTTCCACTTATTGCTATGTTTATGGGGTATTTTCCTCTAGTTGTCTATATATGAGCCTCATTTGCCTCTCTCTTTATTGTGTTTCTGATTTCTCCAAATTTCTGCATCTTGATCCTGAATAAAGATCCTACTCTGGTATCCACTACAAAATCCATTAATATGATGGTTACCTCCTCCTTCTAAATTATTAATGATAGCAAATACATATCCTAACACCCACCCCCAAACTGCTACATTGCTGTTTATCATTACTCTTGAGGTGATAGACAACCAAATGTTAAAAGACTTTCAGGTTAGTCATCTCTGAGGTCATTAGGTCTAATGGCCTAGACAACCAAATGGAAATGGATAGACCACTAAATAGTAATAGAATTGTTCATAGACATTGAACAGGTTTTTGGTTAGACTCCCAGATGGTGTTCTCATGCAACCAAAGTTAAATTAATTCCATAAGATTTGTTGTGACATTATATTGAACTCTGATTCAAGACAGTATCCCTATGCAAAAGACCAAGTAAATCCTTAATTTGAAGTGTGTGGTTAATTCCTTGATTTAAGGCCATGCTCAAAGGTAAAATACAGAGACAAGTGATTTCTTCAAGGGGGAAAGAGTATAGCACAATGTTTAAATGCTTCCTTGAATTGGGGCCCTTATAATGTTCAGTCCAAATTTACAGAACTCCCTTTGTGTATTTATTGAATAATTTCATCAGCAAAGCCATCTTGTTTGTGTGACAGGGCTGTAAAACTCTTGCAGCCTATTGCTTAGGTTTCCACTAGTCTCTAGTCACTTATTTTACTCTTATTTCTTTCCTCAAGTATCTGAAACGATGGAAGCAGAAGAGTGCATCTAGAGAGCCCGTAGGGGCAAAGAGGAGGGGCAGAGGACACATACTGAAGGATTCTAGGAGGTGGGATATGGCAGGAGGAGAGCAAGAGAAGACGATACAAAAGGATGTAATCAGCAAGGTGGAGGGCAGCTATAGTATTTCTTCCATTCTTACCTCAATGTCGGCTGCCTCTAGCAGCACTGACCTATGTTTTCCTCCACCTGCACTTCATC
Organism: Caiman crocodilus; assembly: GCA_030014935.1. Classification (NCBI taxonomy): domain Eukaryota; kingdom Metazoa; phylum Chordata; order Crocodylia; family Alligatoridae; genus Caiman; species Caiman crocodilus. Next base: position 78,498,261 of record JAGPOW010003648.1, read on the forward strand.
TCCTTGACAACCTGCTTCAGACAAGTTGCAGTAAAACATAGGAAGTACTCATTCCAGTTCAACTGAGAAAGTGCTTGTTCAAGCAAGGAAAATGCAGCTGGTGACCTCACTGAGAGTGGTTCTGGCTAAGTGGAGGAGACAGAAGTCTCAGTGGAGAGTTCAAGAAGAAAGTTAAAAAAAAAAAAAAAAAGGAAGTCTAAGTATAGGAAGTAGACAACATGCTCATAGGTTTCGGAAGCTGTGTGACAGAGATAAGACAGCTGTCAGATTTGAGGGAAGGTATTCTCAAGAGAAAGTATACTAGCACATGTGTGTATGAGCTAGATGAACAATATCCTGCTGCAAATAATAGCAAATAGGTGGTATCTTTTGTACTACCTGCAAAAGTCCTCCCTGGGCACCCTTTGCTGCCTTGACTATGTGGCATTGTCCAGCAGTGGCAAGGGCCCTTTCACAGGCCCCTCCTTCACTGTTCCCATGCCCGAAACTTGGCTTCCAACGTTCTTTACAACCATTTCCATGCCACCCAGTGTTAAAAAGCTTTCCAGCATTAACAGTTACAGCTTGATATTCCCCACATGCTTCATTCACAAGTACATTAATTGAATAAGGACGTATTGGATAGGAAGGAGAGCAGGGGAGCAGGCACGAATCAGAGGCTAAGACCCTGACATAGGCTCAGTTCAGGAGCCAGTCAGTGGCTAGCCCTGGAAGCCAGGAGGGTTTTGGTGCTTGCTTTTAAAGTACCTGTAGGCATGCTTCTGCCAGAGAGAGCAGAGATGAACATGAGGGGGTCTTCCGAGACTACTAAATACATGACAGTGGTGAACTGTGCAAGACAGTATCCTGCAGGGACCTTGCATGCAGACAGAGCAGACTTTTCTGTGCCACGTGCCATCTAACTCCGGATGTGTCTAAGAAAACCAGCATCAGTTGTCATTTGGTGTCTGAGGCACACACGAAGAGGAAGGCTGCTTTAGAGGCTAAGGGTCAGAGCACGAAGCAAGCGACCATGTCCTCCCTGTTTAAAAGGACCACAGAAAGCAGCTTGGCAAAGTACCATTTCCCTTGTGGAGGCTTTTGTGGTGGTCAAAAATATTTTGCTGGAGAAATTTGATCTCCTAAGTTAAAGGACTACCTGAAATAAAGCATGCCCAATGCTGGCAGTATTCCATGTGCCAACAAGCTTCACTACGACTAGCTCCCTGCCATGATTGCTTCGCATGTACAGTCCATGAAGGCTGCTTTGGCAGAGTATCATTCCTTTTCCATTGTGGCTAATAAAGCCACTAACCCTCAGACGACTACATGCTGCATGTTTTATTTGTACTGGGGACCTGGACCAACCAGAACTTGCCTGACAGTATTCCTGTCCAACAATGCCACATACATGTGCAAGGCTTTCTTTGATGTGCAAGAAATGCTGTGCAATACTATTCATGTCACCTGCAATGGACACACTCTGTCCCTAGTAAGTAGTAGCTGGCACACGCAGTTCCTCAAGGTGGATAGTCTGGTGTCCTCTTTCAAGAAAGCCTTCAAGCACTGTCCAGGTCATAAGGGAGTCTGTTGCCAGTCAGTGGGGACTCACATGCCACTGATGCTGCCACCAGAGCTTATGCTCACACAGTGGAATTCCTGGATCAATGCAATCCGTTACCATGCCAAGCACATGCAGCACTACCAGCAGTTTGAGTGAGGTGCTGGAAATCACACCCAGTGCACAGTGCATACTCAAGCTTCATGATCCCTTAGGGTGAGGTGACATTCAAGTTCAAGTGGCTTGATCTCTTAGGGTGGGGTGACACGCAAGTTTGCGGCTGATAGTGCCATCCAATTCATGGAGCTCCTGACCTGGTTTGAAGGCTGGCAGGCTGTGGTCCACCAAGCACATAACAAGCTGATGGATTTGATAAGCTAGGCTGAAGACGGGGCATTGCAGGAACTGTCAAGCTGCCTTCATGAAAACCAGCACACAAGGGACTTGCTCCAGGCAAGAGCTGTGAAGCTGAACAACTACGACAGATATGATCAGTCACTGCCACCATGGTTCAAATGGCCAGCTGCCCTCTTCCTTAGTGCTGTTTGTATTTTGGACCCCAAGCAGGTATCTTTGCTGAGTTGTGACCCTCAGCAACTGAAAGCAATTCTGGGATGGAGGAAACAGCATGACAATGAACGTGCTGCCTATGTAAACTTCGTCAGAGTGCCAGATACCTGTGTCTGTGCCTGTGTTCTGGGACTCTCTCTGTAGCTGGTTTCCACATCTTTATGCCTTTACAAGGTGCTACCTCACCATTCCAATGAACTTGGTGGATGGTGAGCATGCCAACTCAGTGTATGGACAAGTGTTCACCCCACAGAGGCAGAGAATGTCTCCAGCCACTGTGGCTGGGTGCAGCATGCTTGTATTTAATATATAGTCTGAACTAACTGTCTTAAGGTTAGCAGTCAGTTTCAGTAAACTCCATTTTATAATGTCTTTTAATAAAGTGTGTATAGTTGGTATTAGTTACAATTTATGTTGTGCATAGTACAGCTTTATTTTCATAAGATATTTCAGTTTAGAATTCGATTAATTACTTGGATGGTATTATTTAATAAAGTGTCAATGGTTGGTATTTATTAAATAATGCCAAGTATAGATGCTTTATTAAATAATGCCAACTATATACAGGCAAAGTGTATAAAGTTGGTATTACTTGCATTTCACGGTGTCCATTCCTTTATTTCAATACAGTATTTCATTTTACATATTAAGTGCTTAGACTGCTTAACAATAATGCAGCAATTAATGGCTTCCCCAAGCTTGATGCCCTGATCAAGCACAAGAAAGCCTTTAATTGCAGCGTTGTTATTAAACAGTCTAGGATGTGTTTAATGGCTTTCCTGGGCTTGATCAAACCTGCAGATGCCACTAACCATGTCCTCGGCTGCTTATTAACATGGCAACTAATGGGTTCTGTGGGCTTAATTCCCTGATCAAGCCCAGGGAAGCTGCCACGTTAACAAGTTTGGGACCATCTTTCAATCTCTGGGGAGGGGTGGGACTTCTGGTGCCCCTTAGCCAGAGGTGTGGTGGGAGCTGCTGCGCTCCACTGCAAAAATGCCACCTAGGACTGCAAAATCAGGAGGGAGTTGCCCTGAATTCAGTCAGTTCCTGCCCATTGTTAATCTTAGCTATGCTGGCTCTGCAGGGCAGTGCTGTTGTGTGACATTGAAGTTACTCTGACATGGCCAAGAACCATGGTTTAAGCAAATCACTGTGGAGGGTGACTGTTTTGGATTATAGGTAATGTGCAGTATACATGTTGGTTTGCCAACAGTTGGCAAATCAACTTTTTGTTGCCACCTTCCTACTGTAAAGAATATGCATGCTGAGTAAGATGGAGCTTTTACGAAAAGTTGCTCTTCTCTTATCAGTATGAATTTCTGCAAAAGAATGTTTGCAATAAACTTCTAAAGTGAAACAGCCTTTAGGTATAACTTCATCCTCCACTTCTGAAAAGGAATAACAAATACTGGTTGGGGAGAAGCTCCAAATGAGATTAGAATCTATTGTAAATGCATCTCTCTTGATGACTAAGTCCTTTATGTGAACTGCTTTATTTAGGGTTTTTTTTATAATATCAGCTACAACCATTTTTTTCTCCTCTCTTGTTTTGTGTAACAGAAAGATACAAAAGTGGATCTTGAAACAGAGGTGTTGTCAGACTGCCAGTTTTACAGTCCTTTCTGAATGATGCTAGTGTAACATATGACTGCATTTTGCCTGGCTTTAGCTAATGCCATCAAGTTTCTCAACTTTGTGAAAGTTAAAGGTCCAGGTTTCAAAATTAGGCCCACACAGTTTGCCTAAATCTTATTGACACGTGCAATGGTTCAGATTTCACGAGGGAATCACAGACCCCCCTGCTTTTAATAATGACCCCCCATCATTTGTTCTTTCTGTGTGACCTTAGCTAACTTATTCAGCCTGCTCAGACAATGCCTTGGGCAGCAGAGTACACATGGTTATGCTGCACTATGTGAATGGGTGTGAGTTCATGAAGCAACAGGATTTGGGAGGAACATGCAAGGAATACGCATCCAGGATTCAGGGTGCAAGCTTTCTGACTCCTCCCTGTGCAAGACTTGGGAGAAGGCAAGTAAGAATTGATAGAGCCTATGCCATATCACCCCTTGCATCCTTCTACATTTAGTCTACAGTTCCCGTCATGAAGCAGTTCTCAATTGCTCCAGTGTTGGAGGAAGGATTCTTTAACCACTGTGCCCAGTCCAATCACAAAGGGAGAGGAATTGCTCTTTAGTCTTTGATTTTGTGTCCTCCCATTTATTTTTTTTGGTCACCTTGTGGTGGCAATGGAACTGATTTTGGGACCTGGGGCAAAATTTCAGGTTGGGGGGTAGGCATGAGCACTCTTTTGTCACATCTAACACTGTGTTGCTTCACCATAGGAAACCAGCTGGAGAAGTCTCTGATGCGGAGCTGTAGAAGATGCGTGGCAGCAGCAGCAGTCCTGTACTGCCCAGTCAGCAGAGGGTCTTACCTGCCCTGAGGACTCAAGGACTCTTGCTCCTGCTATGTCTAGGTACCTGTCTCCTATGGCTAGCCAGCTTCTGTTCAGTATCTACAGCTGAGCAGTGCAGAGCTGCTCCAGATGCAGCAAAGACTCTGTGGGAGGGGGCCATCATTCTGGCACCCTGTCTACGTTGATACCAGGGGTCTTGCCACCCCTCCTCCCCTCCAGTTATGTTACTACCCTGTGAGCCTCAGGTGTACAATGAATGTAATGCTTCCCTTCTGTGCAGGAGTGTGCTGTTTGAAGCTGCATAAAATGCTCTGGGATGCTTGGGTGGAAGGTGTTATGGAACTACCAGTGATTAGTTTCCTAACTATTAATGAAGGACAGTTTGCTTTTTTTTTTTTAATCAATGTGATGCCTAATACTCTGCTGACTTAGTTCCTTTCAAGGAGACTCATGGTCTGATATATGGCCCATTGAAGTCAGTGGAAAGACTCCCAATGAATTCAGTGGACTGTGGCAAAGGGCCACAATCATTCATGCAGGAAAAAGACTCAAATCTGCAAGGTGTATTTTACTTTGCTGCACATGTTTTTGCTTTCATATTTCTATACTCTTGCATAATACAGGGATTCAGCATGTAGAAAAAGCTTGCTTTTCCCCATTCCAAAATGCACAATATTCATGTGATCAGTTCCAAGCAGTCAGAACTCCAGGGTCGCGTTCCCCAATGTCACAAGGTTGACTTTAAAAGTATGAGATTGTGCAGTTCTGTTACTTGTCTTTTAGTGTTTCACCCTTTCTGATGTACTCAGGTTACAATGCCAACATTTCCTCCACTCCCATAAGAGTTTGATGCTTCTTTTTGAAGATGATAACGGTAAGATTCTATATTACCATCCCTTGAGGTGATTTTTATGGGGAAAACCTCATCAAATCTTGTGAGACATAGGATAAGATCAGATGTATTAGCAACACCCCTGCTTATCTTGCTCCTTGCTATAGCAGATTGTGTCCTGTGTTAGAGTAGCTCTCCCCATAGGAAAGAAAATGAGCACCTGCTCTCCTTTTTGGCGATTACTTTATGACCCATCCTGTGTTCAGGTCTGTTCTTGTGGGAGAAGGCAGTAGAAACCTTTCTCCTTTAATGTGCATTAGCAGCCAGCTACAGTCCCAGTGCAAGATGCGAGAGAATGAGAAGGAAGGAGGAATTAGCTACTGTCTATTCTGGGTATTGGGGAACCCAAAGGCCTTGTCAGTATTGTGTCTGTTTTCAACTTGCTGAGCATGTCTACACATGCCTCTAAGTGGGCTTAACTTAAAACTGCCATTTTTAAGGCTCATGAAGGGTGCATGTTTACATGTGTGCACCCTTCATGTGTCTTAAAAATGGTGATTTAAGGCTGTGTGTGCAAATAGTAAAGTTGCATTAGTGCATGTATATATGTATGCACATTAATGTAGTGTACATCAATGGATATACACTGCATTAATGCATATTAGCACATCTGCATGTGCACTAATGCAACTTAACTGTTCGCACCTAAATTTAATGTGCCTTAATGCACATTAGCACATCCACGTGTAGCTGCATGGCTTAATGCGCCTTAAGTAAAAGCACATTAAGCTAGTAAAGGTGCATTAAGCATGCATAAATACACATATAGACACACCCCTTGTATCCATCCAAGTTGTTCTTGATTAACTGAATATTAGTTGATATCGCTTTTGCACCCTCACTGTAGTGGTCCATACACTCTTCGGGAACCACCCCTGACCACAGGACTTTATTTTTTTAATACTTGAGCATGTGGCTTTAAAATTCACTTTCTATGAATGCTTATGCCAGTGACTGTTATGTTTTAAGTGCAGTTAGCACATCCTAAGAGTAACATGCATTATGGCTCTTGTCTGTAATGAGTTCACTGGGCAATATTCTCCCAGCCCTCCCTCGTGCAACCACATTACTGCTTATGGCAACTGCTCGTGTAACCAGAGCATACTCTGGCAATGTAGATAAACTAGCTAAAGTTAGTTCAACAGCATATTGGTGTTTTCAAGTGTGTAGAGTTTGAGCCTGAGAGCCAGGAAACCTTCATTCCATTCCCATTTCTGTCCATGATTCATTATGAGATTTCATCAGGTCACTTAACCTCTGTAATGGCCACAACTGCAGCTGTTCTCAATTAGTCTGGCCCTCCTGTTGCTGCAAGTTCACAAATGGGGGAATGGGCTTGGACAGATGTTCAGTTTCTTCAGGAAGAGTCATTGCTATCTTGGGAGAGACCACGGGGGCACAGAAGTTCATAATTTTTCTCCCAGAGTAAAAAGGGCCACTCTGGTAGAAAAAGAACTCAGGGAACGACCCAACTGAGGAGGCAGAACTTCTGTACAGGCAGCCAGTGTGCTTTTCTGCTTCTTCCACCCCCTCCCACAAGGGAAGACAGACCATGTGGCAGTCCCAGCCAAGCAGGAAACAGAACATGCCTCCTGAGTGCTTTGGGCTGAAGAAGCCCAGCACTGAAGCACTTAGGGGTTGTGTTCTGCTCCTGATGCATTCCCTGTATGAAGCCCACTGCAGCACTTGGATGATGGGAAGCATGCAAGCATACTCCCTGCCCAGCCAGAGCTGAACTAGAAGACAATACAGCAGATGAGAAGGCTGGAGGACTTGGTGCACAACATAGACCCTGACCTCGACTATCCCTGCCTACATTCACTTAAATTTAAAAAAAATAAAAAGCTTTAGGAACACCTGCCAGCCCAGCACCCACAGTGCAGGCTCTCTGCTTTTGTTTTAACTGCACAGGTCAGTTTTTCTCTCCAGAAAATAAACCTGAGAGGTGTCCTGGATGATTTAAATGTGTGTACACAGCCAGTGATATTGCATCTGTATCACAGGATTGCTCTGAGGCTTAATTGACTAATGCTTATCCAAAGCTTTTGCTTTCTAAAGAAGTGGTGATATTCAGATGCAAATTATTACAATTAAAGTCACACACAGTTTTGCATTATTAACCTTCACCCATTTTTTGAATAGTAAGATAAGAGTGAAGTTAGTCATATTTTGTGTATCACAATCAAGCTTTGAAGAAGATAATAGATGAATGAACAATGCAATGACTATCTGCCCTTTGGCTTCTGTACATAGATTGAGCATGACACTACTTGTCATCCTGATTATTCTGTGAGTTTGCCAAGCAGTTACATATTTCATTGTGTTAACTGTAACAGTTACAGGCATTTCCCATCAATTCATAATTAAAGACATTACAAAAAATGTACACTCTAATCATATGCATATGTTTAGGATTCATGATACATGCATGGATTTCTTTACAATGTAATTCTTGGCAGGACAAACAGTCCTGGTGCTGGGATGTTATTGGGACTGGCTGTCAAGAAGATTTTAAATAACACAAGACAATAAATTATCGGAACACAGCTCAAGTCATTTGTCATTTTAAGTCAAATTCTAATTGCTGATTTCATGTTTAAAACCTTCATTGTTTTAATCTTACCTATAGTTTCCTTAATGAAACATTTTGTAAGTCTACTAGATGAGATGGAACTATTAAAGTGACCGCATGGCCTCCTCATTAGAATTTGAATTTGGGATCCCTGGGTTCTGTCTTGGACTGAGAATGTGTCTACACTGAAAACTTACTGGGCCAGGTAGCAAGGCAGTCAGATATGCTGTGTTTCTCCACAAATGCTAGCTCCCAAAACCAGAATGATATAGCTGTGTTTCTGCAGTGTGGTGGGCAGGCTATTCGCTCTACTGAGAAGAAAATGCAGACATGCCGCTTCCATCTGGAGGGGTAAGTGAGTGCTGAACTAAACAGCATGCTTTACAGTGCTGTTGCCTGGCACAGTAAGATTTGCTACAGGCGTGGTCTCACACCAAGTCACAATGTAATCTTGGGCAAGCCTCTCACCTCTCAGTACCTGAGGTTTTCTCCCCGCTGTGTGATGATGATAATACTGATATGAAAAGAGTTTTGCAAGTCTTAATTCTTTAAGCTCTGAAAGCACTTTGAGATTCTCTGAGCATAGGGACCTATTATTAGAGACGAGTTAAATGTTTCATACCAAAACATCATAAAATTAATGTTAATCTTAGAGAATTGTTTTGGCTGGAAAATAAATGTGATTTTTTTTCTTTTTGTTCCAAAATAATTACTTGTTTCAAAATTTAGTTAGATGCTACTTTCTTTGGGATGAAAAATGGGTAAAAGTATATCTACAGTTGAAACAACAGGTTTCATTTTAGGTTGGAGTTTTTTTTTAACTCCAAACAATGTTTTGATTAGTTTTTCATTTTGGCAAGATAAATATTTCCATTTCATTTTGACTCAAAATAATTATTTTCCCCTGATTATCTTGTTCTGGACTGAAAATTCAACTATTTGCATAGGCAGACACACACGCAAGCATTATGTGCCCTCCTACCATTCTGTTCTCTAGATCTTTACATTCCACTTCCCTACGTTCAATTATGTCCATGATCAAATAAATACAAAATCAAAATGCTCCTGTTTTTAAAGCAGGCAGATATCTCAGTCATCTTTCATGCTCATACCTATTTAAACAGGGTCTCAACCAAGTGAAAGTGAAATCTTCCTGAATTCATCCACATATGTGTAGCATTTTTATAAGTAAAGGATCATACTCTTATTACCTACAGAGCTTGTGATGGGGTTGTCAGCCTGCCAATACTTTATCCATCCTTCCCAACTGTAAATACATCCTGTGAAGATCCTGTGCATGTGTAGAGCGCTTCATGGTTCTACAATTTGCCAAGACTGTAGTATGCGCTCTCTTGTTCTCTTTTTTTTTTTAATTGCAGAATGAATTTTGTTGGTGCATTGTACTCGAAGAACCCTCCTCTTCTCACCACCATAATGGAGATTCAAGGACACGAGTGTTCTCAATCTGCATTACCAAGGTCAAGAGTTTTCCTCATGCAGTTGTGGAAACTTGTTTTATTTTTAAAGGTTAATCTAGGATTAATGACAGCAAATTCCCGTAACACAGAGGTATAAATTCAGGATGTACATTCCCAAGATACCAGAGTAGATGGGCCATTTGTCTGTTCTAGTATGACAGTTCCTGCATCCTTCACATGTTTGTCCAGTGCTTCACACTGCACTTTAATAAGAGAAAATGAAATCAGTGGATTCAACCAACTAGTGAAGAAATTGGACTTTTTTTTTTTTACTATTTCATACTGTTCTGTGCTAGGCTGCCAGGCAGACATGTAGAACAGTCTTCTTAAAGACAAGTATCAGACTGAATCAAAAGCATCTTCACTTTTAATTGGGCCTCTGTCTAGCAAAAGTGCCTTCTTCTTCTGCTGGTTTATTTTTCTAAATAATCTTTGTTTTTTTTACCTACACTGTCATTGTTTGGAATTCTTCTTTAAGTTAATGCAATTACTCAGTGCTTGTACAGCAATTTGAAAAATATGAAGTGTTGCAGCTGTGATGAGCATTATGATAAGTTTCTTTCTGTTTTTCTTCTGATACACAAATCCAGATCCTCTGGGAGGTGGGGAAAAAGCTTGTTTCGTATTTCAGTGATTGATCGCAATTTTCATTCTAACCAAATTATGCCTTTCTGTTTCATTGTGGTGGAAATTGTGAACTTGCTGACAAGTTTCAGACTGTTATTCATTCAGGATTATGAAAGTGAGCCTTATGTCTACTGCAGAAGCCAAGATTCATCCAATGCATTCTTTAGTATGTATCACATCAGGACAGTTGCTGTGATTTTGATAGATGGTGTGTTCAAAAGCCCAGCATCATTTTATATATCCTTGCCTTGCACAGTATTCAGGGGTTGTTACATTTTCCTTAACCAGAAGAAGAAGCCATAGTACTGTTTTTCAGTTACCTTGGGACCTACCTGAGGACTTTTGTTCATATAAAAATGTCACCAAAAAAAATCACTCCTTTAGCTTATGGTGCTGTATTAGTAGTAGTTTCTCCAGCAGACTGGCTCTGATCAGACATTTCTGTTTCTAGATACCATGTTTACCTATCCCCAGCCTTGGGGATCTCTATAGCCCTTTTTGGTGTCTCCAAGTGCCTCCCAAAGGTCTGACGCCATATGCACTGAATTTTTTTCTCCTTTGGGGTCTATCCGTAGGGACTGGACTTTATCACAAGTTGGGGTTTTAAGTTAGTTTATTTTGGGTGGTGTTAGGGAGGAAGCCCAGAGTCTCTGAAGTGGGACATGCATTTTGCTGGGAAGGAGCTGAGGTTTATATTCATCCAATTAGTACAGAGTACAAGTTCCAAATTCATGAACCAGTTGCTCAGAGGGCTGCGATCTGCTCTTCTCTGACCTCCACATGCATAAATCCCATTTGTACAGTCTGGTTTAACCAGTAGAAAGTAGCTGAAAGGGGAGATCAAGCTTTGAGGTAATTTGGCCAGTCACATGCAGTGCTGCGGAAATGAGCAAAACCTTGAATTCGGCCCTTTGCTCCACAGGAAGACTGGAAAAAGCAGAGCACTGAGCAGATGGGCTGCTGTGGTCAGAATCATTTATAGCTTTTCTTCTAGGTGCTGAGATGGACACTAGCCAAGCATATAAGTTATAGATGTATGAATCACAGTGGCTAATCCAAATTCAACCAGCAGCAAAGAAAGCTTCATGTGAGCCCACAATGAAACAGGATGAGTTTGTGGCTGTTGCCATTTAAATGCCTGCAAGCAGTGGGGAGTTTGAATAAGCATGGTCAATCTAAAGCTCAAAGAGCAGACACCCTTAATGGAGCGCAGTATTGTTGAGCTGGTGAGTTTTTTGGGTGCTCCCCTTCTCCATACTAACATTACCCTAGGATTACCAGGACTCAACTTCAATTGACCCAAGCCATTGGAGAGTGGGAGAAGGGCCACTGCACGTTTACCTCTTCATTTCTCTTTTCTGCTTTTTTATTACTGTTTATAGCTAAAGCTATGTAATCTGTTACGGCATATTGAATTATAACTTGAATAAAAACAGCATGTAAAATAAGATTCTGCTCTATTGGTCCATAAAATGACAGTCACAAAAGCCTGTCTTATCCAGCTAAAAATACCAATATACTATCCAAGCTCAGTGTCCCCCTCTACCACTTCTTCTCAGCCACCTTCTTCCTCTATATTATTTAGACACCAGTGGGTGCGCCACTGAAACCACAGGGGAAATAGCCCCTAATTTAATTTCCTCTAACAGAGGGGTGGGCAAAATGATGGACCTGGCCAGTGACTGGACTACATTTCCCAGCAGACCCTGCCTGCATGTCTAGGGCCCGTTTCCATGGAGGCCCCAGCAACACTGGCAGGGCACAGAACTGCTCCAGAGCCTAGCTGGGACCTTGTGGCGGTGACAGTATGATCCGGACAGTATGATGTAGAGCCACAATCCACTGCCTACACACCCCTGCCCAGAGCATGCAGGCATGCAGGCTCTGCCCTGGCTCTGGATCACACTGCCACTGCCACAAGATCCTAGCTGGGCTCCGGAGCAGCTCGGTACCCTGCCGCGTGCTCTGCCAGCAGGGGCAGCACTGGGGGGGTGGGCTATAACCACCTCCAAATTCCCCATGGCCCCCATAGACATCTGTCCCAGTGGCTCGGCCACACCAGTGCCTGCCCCGCATAGGTGGTGGCAGCTTGGCCTGCCCCACTCCCACCTGCAGCATATTCCCCCCTCAACCTCCCTCCAGGGAGAGGCTGGCGCTGCTATTGCCTGCCAGTGTTACTGGGGCTGGTCTCCATGGAAACCCCAGCCCCACACTATCACAGTGGGCTGCTACTAGGGTGTCCAGGGAAACTGGCCCCAGCCATGCAGGCAGGGGCTGCTGGGAAATGGAGTCCACTGCTGGGCAGAGCCGGCCTGCAGGCCAGACTTTGCCCAGCCCTGCTCTAAGAGGAGACAGTACAGCCTAGAGCAGCTGGGAACTGTAATTGCAGAGCGACTCCTGCTCCGTCTCTGCACCTCCTGGCTGGAGCACGCTTGGCGTGGGTGGAATCGCTGCAGAATTGATCTGTGCAGTGAAGCTCTAGCACAGGAGTTGTCAACCTTTTTAAATAAGTGTACCCCCAGTGGCTGAATGCAGAGTGGGAGAAAGAGGGCACAGTCAAAACGCGGAACAGCAGCATGGAGTGATGGATGGCGGTGGCAATTGCCACTGCATGCAAGCTTCCCCCCCTTCCTGCATCCAATTGGCTGGGCAGTACCTGCGCAGCCCACACAGGGGCGCTGCTGCCCTCGCCCTGTCCCGACCCTGCTCCTGGGAGGTGGCAGCACAGGGTGGTGGATGGCAGCGCTCCATCCCCACCTGCCCGCTCACCTGCCCATGCATACCTCCTAGGGCCTGCCCAAGTACCCCTAGAGATATGCGTACTCCTGGTTGACAACCCCTGCTCTAGAACATTTCTAGTGAATGGGGCACACTGCTGTTTTTCAAAGGCTTATAATTTGGTCAGATGTTAATAGAGCTAGGAGAAGGCCTATCTGACACAAAGGCCACCCCCATGACTAAGTTAATTCCCAGCTTCAAAGTATGGGCGTTCAAGACTTTCTCAAAGAAAAATATTTTAATAGGGACAAACTCAGCACACAGTCTGACCCTCGTAACCAGATGAACTGTTTTGGCTGAAACGTCCAGTAAAATTCAAGATGAGGCAAACACCCAGTAGTTTCATTTTGTGTTGCAAAGTTTAAGGAACAGAAAACAAAATTGGGAAAGGTTAAGGAACAGAAAACAGGGTATAATAGTACTTCCAACTGGAAGTACTGGATAACCTTAACAATAGGTGGTGCTATTAGTCCTGCCTGCAATAGCCAAGAACAGAGTGGTATCTTTTCAGATGATTACACACACACTAGAATAAGTTGTAATGTTAAGAACCTAGATAAACTGACCAGACAGCATTAGAAACTTTCTGATTTGCTTTTGCAGGGAGCAGAGGGAAAGGAAATCACTGCCTTGTGGTAATTTATTATCTGGGAGTTTCTAATAACTTACGTAAGTGCAACCAGATTTTCACTAGTAAAACTCCCTTGACGTCATTCAACTTCCTCTGGATTTACACTGCTGTGAGATCCTTTGATAAGCATCTTCTACTACATGTCAAAGGACCCAGTATAAGAAATAAAGCATCTCTGAGTTTGTACCACATGTGAATCTGATTGCGTCTTCCCTGACAAGTAAGGAAAGAGCTTCTTACAATAAAAGTGTATTTACAACATTGCTGCTATTATAGGTCTGCTGCACTGGAGACATTCTTAGTGGGAATAAAAAAACCTGCATGGAGCAAGAATATCAGTTTTCCAGGTTTTCTCTTTTACATACACCATGACGGTACTGATGATATTCTGTATTAAGCTGGAAGACTCAATGAGGTATAGAATGGCACTGCATGCTTCCTTCATCTTTTATAATAGGTGGTAACTGTCACTCCTTCTGGATGTATGCATGAGGACCACCCAGACCTTCACTGCATATGCCATTGCCTGGGCAGGAATTTTTGGAGCAGTGGAAGCTGCCCAGACTTTCCACCCTCCCTTTAGGCCACCAAGACAGAATCCAAAGACCAGACTGAGTCCAGCTGTTTGGTGCCTCCATGGCTGTAGTTGTATAAGTGTCTAGATATTGAACCCAGGTCTCCTGTGCGGTAGACAAGGATTCTACCACAGGACCACAGGGGAGTCAGCTTTGGTAATATCCAAGTTGATAATAAGTTAAAGTACATGCATATAGGAATTATCCTTCAATATAGGTGTTAGAATAGCTTAGGTAATGGAACTTTTTATAACTAAAATTATTCATTTTAATCAGAAACTAAAACTAGACCCCACTGTCCTGGGGTACACAGCCAAACTTTAGTGGTTTCCCTTTTTCACAACCCCTGTGTGTTCACGCCAATCCAGTTATTTATACCTGTGTTATTTGTCCACTGAGTGCTTCTGGAGGAGGGGCTGCTCTAACATATGGCAGAGCTGTTAGATTCCCCTCTGCCAAGAGAGCTCTTCAGTAGCCTCTTATGGTCTGATTCTGTATCGTTTCCAGGACAGCTGGACAAGAATCTCTCTGAAATCTCTCAGCTTTGCCTTATTGATCTTCAGAGTCTATCATTACCCTTTGTCAGGTCTGAATGCAGTACTTTGCAAAACACCCATCCCTTGCTGATTCTCCTCTCAATCTATCTGTACAAACATGTCCCCTATCCTTTTTCCATTGCACCAGGAGACTTGTAATGAATTGTCCCCCATACTCTCTGAAGAATTTCTAGCAGGATGCTAATGCCCTATAATGGATACAGCCAGGACGACTGACCAAAACTGCTCAAGAAATGGGACCTAGTTTTTTTACTGCCATTTTGAAATTAAGTACTTTAATGATTTTTTTCCAGGAAATAATGCTACACAACCATCTCCCTTAATGAACTCTGGACCTGGAATTTTTGAAGCACTGTAACCCTTCTTCTCATGTTTTCAGGAGACTGTATCCTCCGGCCATAACTTCTGCTTCCAACAAATACCTCATGGTATGAAAAATGCACTATGCACACCCTGGAACAGACCAAAAAAGAGATCAGTCTGTTTTTAAAACTGAAAAACTAACCAAATCATCCTGATGATGCATGAAGGCACTAATGAGTCACACCCCAGTTTGGACCAGAAGGTAACACAGAAAAGCTGTTTGTTTGAACTCTTCTCCAGGACCAGAAAGTTCTTCACTGTTGACTGGTTTCCTTTCCCTCTTCAATAAATTACTAGTTACAATTTCTGAAAAAAAGAATGTCTATGGCATAAAACTAGAAGACGAAAAAACCCCAAACCCATCACTTCCAGCAAACCCAAAAGGGGGAAAATGCCCTTTTAAAAAAGAATTGTGAAAACACAAAACTATATGCTGGCTTCCTCTAGAGAAACTTTTTTTTTTCACCACGGGGGGGAAAGAAGAAAGCTATTTTGCTATGATAAATATCATATATTTCTCCCATGCTCTTTTGTCCCCTGAAAATATGATTGCTTTGTTGTTGTTGTTTCTTTTTTTCTTTCATTAGCTTTGTTGTGAGAAGCTGCTTGCCAGGATACATTCGGCTGCACCAAATTCACGAAGAATCCCAGGTTTCAAAGTTGCTCTAAAGCCATCGTGTCCAAGGAGGAATCGCCTTGGCCAAGAAATAAAATCATGCTTCTAGCTAGATTGGACCTTTAATACTGAGGAATCAGATGCAAGGTTTACAGCCAGCCCCTTTTTTAATTGTATGCTATATGGGATGTGCCTGAATGGGACTTGCGTATTCCCAATACACATTTTTGTATGCAATAAATAGTGGGAGAAGGAAAAATTGATCTTGTAGTTAAGACACAGAACTAAGTCAGGATCTCAAGGTCCTGCTCCCTGGTCTGCCATGGATCCTCCATGTAACTGTGAGCTTATGGTTGTGTGGATGACAATGAGGGACAGCAAAGAGAGTATTGGGAAGCTCTGTCTTACCTTTACTTCTGCTTGTAAAGTGGAGCAGTTCTTAGCATAACTATCTCTGAGAGCCCATGGGGGCAGTATTTATTCACTACCTCACAAAGGTGCCTTGAGAAAATAATCATTAACGTGTGTAAAGCACTGTTGAGATCCCTTTATGGGAAAGTTTTATGGAAGTGAAGACGTGATAATGAGTGCAATAACTCCCAATGCTTTGACTAATATTGTGAGCCATTGGCATTAGTTTGTACGGCAAAGGATGGGAAACCAATGAGACTCACTGGGATGCAGGAATTTGGCCTTTGAGAAACCCAAGCAATTTTATTTAAGTAATCTCTGGGAATTAAGTGTTGCCAGTTTGCTTCACCCAAGATCATAACCCATGAAATACCCCATCTTGAAAGTAAAACTAAATACAGTATCCCACAAAAAGCTGGGTTTTCTACATGGCTGCAAGCAGAATGCATGAATTAGGTGGGCTGCATGGCACAGGCACAGAGAGTAGCCAAAAAAGAAATGTAACCTCCACATTTTTACATGAGCTGATGGTTCCCACAAGAAAGACAGTGGGAAAGACAGACATTAGTCTTTGACCCTGATGTAGAACCAGTCAGTGTCATTTTTTGGTCAGACCATTGGCAGAAATGTAAAAAAAGAGAAGGAAGGCAATTTGGAACAACTGACCTCTGTCAAAGAGGTTTCTTTTATTTTTTCTAATATGAGTACAACCCAAAAGATACAAGCTATTAATACACACATGGAAGTTTGCAAAGAAGAGAGATGACATTAAGGGAGAAAATATTGGGAGAGGGCTTTTAATTTAAGGCAAGAGGAGGGGATTATGGAGCGTCTCTGTTCTCTCATGAAAATGAACTAGGGGTGCCCTTGTCTCTCCAAGGAAGTCTGAGCACCTCTCCCTGTCTGGTCTGCTTTGTGGGACTCTGGGGGGGCCACGCTGTGAGTGTGGTTTGCTCCCAGTACGTTGTGATTTGTGGGGACCCTGAAGAGAAACCAAGGGTAGATCTCTGGAAAGCATGAAGTGCAAAACCAAGGTACATGCCAGCTCTGTGTGTCAGTACAGTCACAGGTAGGAATGAACACAACCTGAATGTGTTCAGATAATTCCCAGTGGCTATTGCTAACTCCAGACAGGCAAAGTTACATCTGTCTGGGTTTACCTGAACCTGTATTTCCTAGTTCTCAGCTGCATGAGTTTAAATTACTCTAATTCTTCAGAATTTTAAATGTTGCTGAATTCAACATTTGGGAAGGCCACATGGTATCACCAGACATCCTTTGATCTGTGTATATGAAGTTGTCTGTTACTGAACTTAAAGGTATTTTGCTACTCGGCCTTTAAGCAAAGACTAAGATGCTTTTACAGCTGTAAAGGTTCCAGGATCCAAAGAAGGTCACTTGGCCTTTAATAGCGTATTTGTGACTTTCATTAGTATCCTCACACAGTTCAGCAGACTTAGTGTAACTGCAAGATAAATTGGCTAAGCCCTTCTACCATCCAAGTAGAAGCTATTTTGCTGATGCTGCGTCAGAAATGGAAAGTTGGCTAAATAAGAATCCGTGAATGCAGACTACGGGCCCAGAATGGCATTCCTGCCACTGACGTCTTAGTATATGTCATGGGGAAAGATGAATGGTGATTTTTGTTTTAGGAAAATAATTCTCAGTGGAGCATAATCTTAAGAAAAAGGGACCTATTTATCCTTGCTCCTGAGTTTGGAGCAAATAAATTGAAGTCAGCCAACTAGCTGATCAAATGCCTGTTGGAGTCAATGGAAAGACACACATGGTTGCCAATGGGATTTGGATCATCCCTCTCAAACAAGGAGAGGATAATGCTTTGGCAACATCTAGCACACGATGGCTCCACTTCCATCAGATTATTTTGTATTTAGAACACAGCTCCGAATTAATTGATGAGATTTGCTTCTTGCTAGCTCAACTCTTCTAGCCCACTTTACCTTTTTCATTAGTATTCTGAGTTATTAACTGTACAGGAAGAGTCCGGTTTGATGGACTACTTGGGCCCATCCAGACAAGTGGGAACATGTGCTTTGCAGTGCCTCAAAGATTTTTGAGGTGCCGTAAAACACAGATGGTGCAAATGAAAAGGTGCGCTGTGCTACATATTTGCAGCAAGGAGCCAAAATTAGACACCAGAAATCCTGGTATCTAAAAAAAATACTTAAAAAAAAGTGGGATGGTGCATACCCCATTGACTTCAGTGTGCGCTGCCTGAAACTGGAATGTAGCTGGCCAGAGCCAGGCTGTGTGCCCAGATCACTGCTACTGCAGCCCTGGAAGGCCCCCAGGACCCCAGGTAAGGCTGCTAGGGCCAGCACAGGTGCTGGCTCCAGTCTCCCCTACTCCACTGGAGGCAATTTGCCATGCGCAAGAGCTCACATCCCAGGGCATTCCCAGGGGACAAGTAGCAGCAGCACAAATACATGCCACTGCTATTTCTCCCAAGGGAAACGCACCTGTATATTCATAGGGACTCGCCTCTTGTTTGCTATTAGGACAAGCTCAGTATTCAACTGCTACCCGGGTCAGCTAAAACATCAGAAGTATGAGCCAAACTACTAGGGCTTAATTTTCCCTTCCTTCCTTCTTCTATTATTCATTCTTTTTTCCTCTCCACTGCAAGTAAAAATAATCTGTGATGCCTGTCTAACTAAAACATACAAACCAGATCATTATGCAGTAATTTTGGCTTCAGTATGATTGATAACTCACCAAGGAACATTTTGAATTCTTGTAATCTAGGAGCCATCTAGTTAAGGCACTCAGCTAGTTTGTTCCATGTCTTCCTTTTCCAATCTTTAGCCAAACAAGAATTTCCCGAGCAAGTGAGAAAAGTAAATGAAAAAAATTGAAATCAGTGCTTTAATAAGGACGGATAAAACACTTGATGCTTTGGAATAATGAATGCATACATTCTGAGCACGGCTCAGCCAAAACTACAGCTGCAGTTGTCTTTCTGTCTGTGTAGTTCAATAGGCTTATAGGAACTGATGGAGCAGACTGACAGGACTGCTGGTCTGGATGGCTAAATTATTATTATTGGCTGGGCTCCAGTTTAGTACCTCTTGTGTAGCTGGATGTAAAAGAGATGTCAAAGTAATGGAACCATTAAAAAGCTGTTTTAAGATGTCACCTGTTAGTCTTGGTGAAGGTAGTGCATTCTGAAGCAATCAAATGTTTAAACTAGGGTTGGCAATCAGTCAATGGACCAGTCACATATTGTCAATTAAGCAGTCAATTGGCTGCTTATTTTTTGACTGGTCAAAGATTATAGCAATTTTACAAAAAAAGCTACAATTTTTGTAGTTTTCTCAACAGAGGTATGATTTTTTATTGTTTTTGACACATCTCTTAATGAAAAAATTATGCTTTTTCTGTGTTATTTGGACCTGTTGGCAATTTTTTACAATTTTTGACCAATGTTTGACCAGTCAATTGACTGAACTTTATTTCACCAACCTAGTTTAAACTTGAAACTGCTTTGGGATGCAGGATAAGGCTGACATTTTATTGTCAACAGAACACCTATCCATGGCCTGTAATTCAAGTGATTCTGCTATTAGCCAACATTGAACCTTGTGGAGTGTGTGTGTATGTCTGTGTGCGAGGAGGAGGGAGTACGTGCATGTGCACATTTACATGAGTGTATATATACATACTTACACATATGTACCTATATGCTACTGCCTTCTGTTGTTTTAAAAATTATACCACAAAACCCACTACATTATACTTTCATGGTTGCAGCCCACATATAAGATACAACCCTCAGTACTACTGCAGATAACAGAGATTGTCCTTTAGCTCAAGTGGTAGGGACTGGGTTTTGGAACAGAATGTCCTTTTGAGTGTAAAACCATCTAGAACCAATGTGCATCTCTGGTTAGTGGTACAACTGGCTTCCTCTTTTCCTTGAAAATCTATCTGGGAAGAAGGAGGGAGAGAACATGGAAAGCCTAACGACCCAGCACCTGATTAGGGGCAGGAAGGATGGTTTTGGTCTTTAGGAACCGGTTTGGGACTTCAGAATGCAGACTCTTGCCCCAGATCCACCAGAAACCTGCTGGAGGACCTTAACAAGCCCTTTCACTTCTCTCTGTCTCAGTTTCCTAACAGTAAAATAAAGTAATAATACTTCCTTTCCCCCATCCTAAATATAGAAAATAAACTCTTTATGGTAAGGACTTTTTCCTCACTCTGTGTTTGTGTAGTGCCTGCACAATAAAACCCTGATTACAGTTGGGCCTCGAGGCACTACCTTCATATAAATAAATTCATTTATTATTTGTAATTTGGCAGCACCTATAATGTGCTAAGCATTCTCCCTCCTGTAGGAAGACAATCCCTACCTCGCAGAACCCACATCTAAGACAACAATCAGTGAGTAAGCAGTGAAAAATAGGAATAACACATGCAGTCTATTTTCCTTTTTTCTACACTACTGCCTCCACTGACTTTCAACTTCTTCATTAGTAGTCAGCCAATGTCTTGTAGGCATCACAACAGAAGTGGGTGTTTAAGAAAAACATGAATGCAGAATAGAGTAAATATGATAAACATGACCAAGGCTTAGCCTATACATGAAAGCTATTTCAGGAGAAGGTAAGGGTGTACATTAAAAGTACAGTAAAAGAGATGCTCAGCCTGTACGGGGCTGAGACCAGGCAGCAAGTAATCAGCAGTTAGTAGTCTGCCTGGCTGGAAGGCTGGGGACCAGCTGCAATTGATAACAAGTAAATAAGGGTGGAGTAAATAAGAGAGTTAAGAGCTAAGGAGGAAGCATAGAGCCTGGATTTGCCTTTCTTTAGGTCTGATGAAAGGTAATAGATTTTGGTTTTGCTCAATATTTGCATGCTTGCTTATTTATTTAATTGTTTGTTTGGTTTGTGGGTAGACTTTCCCCCATGTAAAATAAGCAGACTGGAAGTCTGAACTCAGACCTGAATGGCTTTGATGAGGAAGCTGGATGAGTGACCTGCTTATAGAGTTATTCTGGGATAGCTACTCTGTATAGAAACTTATGCAAGAATGAGAGTGGATTTTTTTCTGGCTTAATTTAATCTTCTTACCAAGTAGATTACACAAATTTTGTAGAAACTGTTCTTAAACCAGAATAGGAGTATACATACCTGGAACTACCTTGGAATAAATAATCTGGTGTAATTATTCCTGAATAACATTAAGCTCTTGGTCACTTTTTATTGTTTTGACCAGTATGACAGGAAAATGGTAGGAAAAATGTTACAGTTGTTCTTGCTATGGATTAACAGTCAGGTGG
Organism: Caiman crocodilus; assembly: GCA_030014935.1. Classification (NCBI taxonomy): domain Eukaryota; kingdom Metazoa; phylum Chordata; order Crocodylia; family Alligatoridae; genus Caiman; species Caiman crocodilus. Next base: position 78,519,595 of record JAGPOW010003648.1, read on the forward strand.
GCCCTATCAGCTGGTGGTGAATAGTTTCATATTATCAAATTGCACGCACATGAGATTTCTTTCAGCATAATTAAACAAAGCAAGCATAACAGAAGAGGAGGTTGTTATTGGGGAAGATGGAAGTAGAGGGTGAAAGTGGGTGCAGTGATCCATCATGAGATGCCTGGAAGACACACCCAAGGTTGCCAACTGTCTGTAGATTTATACATAGTCTATTAAAAAAAAATCTGTTGAGGGCCTGGCAGAAGGCTTACACTTACATTATGTAAAAACATGTCAGTAAAAATAAGGTTAGTTGTCCATAAAATGTGCAGAGTATATTCAGTAAAAAAAAAAACAAAACTAAAAAACTTTCTTGGGTTGGCAACCCTGGACTACCATATGTCATGTCCTCACCTAACAATGAACTGGTGTTCAGTTTAAGAGAGTTCCTGACTTTCCAGGTATACTTCTGAACTCTTCTGGTTGGCTTTAAACTAGTTGAGTACGTTTGTATGCCTGTCTATTCCACGCTTAAACCATATTTAAAGAGGTCTAAGTGCTACATGTGTCCATCCTCTCAAGCTTGCAGGACTTTGTGCTGGCTAAACTAAACTAAATCATTGCAAAGTTGGGTGGAGCAACATACATTACACCTTGTCTTTTATTTGTTCATCAACTTATGGATGCAGGGACTGCGTCTTTCTATAGCTGTGTACAGTGCCTGGCACAGTGAAGGTGACTGAGGGCTCTGGATACAACTGTAGTACGTATAATAAATCCAAATTAGAAATGGACACAGTAACAAGTAGTTCCATCTCTTCCTTCTATCTCTTTTTTTTTTGCAATCAAACGATCAAGTAACATAGGGAAACACAGAAGAGACTGCTTTACCTACATTATGCCACGTTTGCAGCATGCACACACTTTGCATCGCAACTCTGCAGCTTTCTTATGTAGCTAGATGTCAAACACTTAAAATAACGAATTTGTTCAGTAAGGAGGAAAAAAAAGCTTCTTTAAGTGATTAATTAATGGAAGTAAAGTCCTTCTCAGAACAGCAGCCAGCTAGTATTATTTCAGGCACTCTTACAAAACCAATTACCTGTTGGAAAAGTCTTGCTAGAAAGAGCAGGCTATCCAAGTTCAACAGCCAGAAGAAATAATGAAGAAAAATTTTACAGCAGGAAATGGTAAGCTTCTTATAATTGTTCTTATGTGCCTCATTGGTCAGATCCCGAGACAACTGATCGTTATTCAAAGATAAAAGTCAGAACAATGGGGTTGAGCCAAAGCAAGCTTATTTTACACAGCCTGCTTTAAATTTACATAGAAGCAGGTTTGGAAAAGCTGAAACAGGTGAAAGTTAGTTTTGTAAACCACTGAGAATGCACTGCTCAGTAATAATAAAGGGCTTGATTCTCTTTTTACTCACACCAGTATAAATCAGAAACAGCTTCACTAAAATCAGAGTTACACCTGTGTAAAGCTAGTATCAGTGAGGGAAAGGGAAGAGAACCAAGGCTACAGGGGGGTTGACTGCAGCAGCCTCCCCTGGATGAAATGAAGTGAAGGTAAAATGTTCAAAAAAACTTAAGTGACTTGAGGACTGAAGTCCTATCCATTGGCTTTTGAAAACTGCTCTCGATCTAATTTGGTAGGAAATAAGATAGCTGCAATAGAACATTATCACAGGATGATTGTCTCTTGCCTTTCAAAATATTCATCTTTCAGCCATGCTGCTGGGATTTTTAGAGCCCTGTTTAAGGTATAACCAGGCACATGCAAAATACGGCCTGTAGGCTGGATCCAGGCTGTTCTATCTAGCCCACGGGGTCTCTCCAAAAGCCCACAGCTGCTCCTCTGAAAGCTGGTGGGAGGTGCAGGCTTTTACACGCTCCAGATGCAGGAGGCATAGGCTGCTGCTGCGGCCATTTCGGCTCTGGTTTCTAAGCAAGCAACCCCCCTGCCCCAGCCTGGTCTGACCTGCCCTGTCCCCAGTCCCAAGGTAGGGTCACTGTTGATGGGGGAACTTCTGCCTAGCAGAGGCTTCTTCCTGGTGACCCTGTGGCTGTTCCCCAGTCCTCCCACCCTGTGAGAGTGGAACTGAAGGTACAGGCCCCAGGGGCTCTCATTGCGGGAAGGGGGAGCTGCAGGCAACTGCCCCACTCCATGCTGCAAACGCAGTTCCTGGGACTCTGGGGGGGGGCTGGCCTGGGTTGGTGCCACCTTGTGCTGCTCCTAGGACTTCTCCCAAGAGCCACAGGGAGCAGCGTGCCACTGTGGTGGGTTGGCTTTGCTTCCACCTGCCGCTCTTGGCTGGAGTGCCAGGGACTGCACATGGTAGCACAGAGCTGACCTGGCCCAATGGCACACAGCTCCTGGCAGTGGGGTCGATCTGAGCCAGTGGGGGAGACGGGACAGGCTGGATTTAACCTTGTTTGTTTTCAAAAGGGGTTATAAACCTGGCTTCTATTGGTTACAGTATTTTATTCCAGAATAAATATTCCTTTCACAAAGCAAAGACTAATTATGCCACATGCAACTGTGAAGGCTGTTGCAATTTTGTTTTGGGATCTTTGCAACTGAAGCCTTCAGTTTGCATTTGATTCAGCTGCAACCTGAGACATGGGGTATACCTACTCGTACAGATCATGCTCTTCCACTGAGGCTGTTATTTTGTTAGTTGTACTTTAGTCTGAGAGACCTCATCTGAGATCCCAATGGTCCCAACCCGGCAGCATCAATGGGGTTATGTTCATGTTTCAGTTTGAGCACATGCTGAAATGTTTTGCTGGGTCATGGTTTTAGCTTGAAAGTATTTGCAATTTGTGTAGCAGGTAATTGAAAAGATTTCACATGGGGTAAGAGCAGTAGAACTGTGCCCATGATCCCATACCCCCTTTATAGGAATGTAAAGGTTGCTTCATTTTAAGGTATGTTATATACTCTTGGGGATTTAAACTTCCAATCATAAAAACATTTTGTGGCAAAACGTCAAATAGTGATGACTTTTTTTCCCCCTCCTCCCCTTCCTCACACCACCCCCCTAATCCATTTTCAAACATGTTAATTCACTTTGAGATGACTTGGGTATGAGATCGGGGGGAGAATAGCTTCTCAAATCAAAATTATTATTTGGTTGTTATCTCAAGCTAATTCTTGATGTTAAGATTTAATGTGTCTTGGTTCATCAAAAACATTTGAGTTATGATTGTTTCAAAATGTTAATGATCTTATAACAGTTGTAGCAAATAAACGCTTTTGAATAAATCTGAAGCTGTTCAGTTCTATTGGACCCCAAGTGCATCTTCTTTATTAAAAAGTGTCCTAATTACAGGTATTTATTTAGCTGACAGACCAGAACAACTCCAGTGGAACTGTCCCAGTCGCTGAAATAAATTTAACTACATCTTGCAAAACTGTCTAATTACATATTTACTCAGGGAGCTGTTCTGATCTTTAAGGTAAATAATGCAAGAGTCATAGAAATTCTGATGGCAGACTTTTTTATACATAAAATGGGGGGGGGGGGCAGTCAGTTTAGATGTAGCAAAAGCCAGAAAACTCATAGCTAAGCCTGACAAGGTCCTTAACTCAAAACATGGTTCCTCTCTACGAGAAAAATCAGTGTCGACCATATAGCAAATTAAAATTGCCCAGGAGGGTTTTCTTTGGCTTGTGCAGTGACGTGGTTTAAAAAGAACTTCTAAAATTAAATTAAAATTTTAATATATTTTGGTTTTCTTATATACTAATTACATTTTTTCCAGTGTTCCTTTCATGGGATAGTATATAACTATGGAATATCTTCAGTGTAGAGTCTCCCTTTTAATTGTCTACATGTGTGGTCAGCGCATGTGGTTTGGGGAGTTGCCATGGGAAGATGCAACAGAGCCAGTGGCTGGAAATGAAATGGAAGTCCAGAGGCTTTGGGGTAGAAATGGGGCCAGGGAAGGAGAAGACGAAAGATGAAGGAAATTTGTACGTATTAAATATCTTCAATGGGCACCATTCAGATTGGGTTTCTTTTTTTATATTGATGGAGATACAGAATAACTTCCTTGGCTTGAATAGAATTTACAAGCTGGACCAGTGTAACTAAAGTGAGATATCAGTGACACGCAACCAGGCTTTTTTTTGTGTAAAAATGTTGACTGCAGACATATTCCAGTGCTAAATTGATCACATACAATAACTTACTGGCAGTAGAGATCCTGAGCACTTGAAGACAGAACTTAGCAACAAAATGGATCATTACTCAGACAAGCAAAAATATGTCTGAAAAATATAAAATGCATGTGCTGTGCAGGAGCCATCAACTGAGAATTGCTATAGAAATTCTAGTGATTTATGGCATTGCATTTTATTGCATCTTGGGCCTCCGTATGGTATCAACAGAGAAGGCTAAGAACTGGCAGAGAGCTCCTTCTATTTTCATCAGCCTACTTTCTTGTTATTTATAAAAACCTTTTCCAGTTGAATGTGACTCATTTTGCAACCTTGTTGTTCCTAAAATGTATAGTAGATATACAGTAGGGACTATTGGATTTCCCATCCAATTTCAAAAGGAAAGTCATCCAGCCAGTTCTCTCAAACTGCTTTAGCCAATGGGTCAACAGAAATACTCTGATTTCTGTAAAATGCTGTTTATTTGAGGATCTCATCGTGTTTTATGTACATTAATAAACAAAGCTGCATAAGACCCTGTGAAGTGAATGAGGACTGACCTATTTTATAGAGGCAACAGAGAATTTACACATTGCTTTCAAGCTTGGTTGCTGTAGAGTGAATATTTGGAGCTAATAGTATTGTGTTGTCGTGGTAACCTCAGTAAGATACAGCTTGGTCCTGGCCAGGCTCTGCCTATGCTAGCAGCAGACAGTAAAGCAGACATCAAGAGAGTGTGCACAAATATGTAGTTATTCTTGAGCTGTCAATGCAATAAGAATGTCGTTAGAGAGACAGCCTAGGATTCCTGACTTCCTTTTCTTTTAAAAAGCTTCTGGCCTTTATTTGTCTATTGGGTTGCAGGTGATTTATCTTTAGGGTTGTCATATATCTCATTGTAAAATAAATGCATGCTTTCCAGGACAGTGAGACTACTGAATAATTAAACAAGACGGGCACTTCATTTCACTTTTCAATAGGCCAGAATACACCCTGATGGCTTTGGTTTAGCAAACCACAGGTTAATTTCAAGGGATTACCCAAGGGGGTGATCACTTAGCAATGCAATTTTAATATCGTAGTGCTTTTCTGTACCTGCTTTGGCTAATAAACCAATACCCATTTCATTTCCATACCTATATATAGATTCTATCCATCTGGTAGACTCTTCTAGTATGAATTATGGAGGAAGCATAATGTTGTGACTGGAAGATGGAGTCAGGATTTGTAGTCTCAGCTCTGCCATTAATCTGTTCCCTGACCTGGCTCAAGTCACAAATCATAGAACAGGAGGGTTGGAAGGGACCTTGGAGCTAGGGACAGACAATCAAAAAGCCTGAACCTGAATTGATTCAATCTTTGCAGGTTACTCTAACCTGGCTAGGCCAAACTGGTTTGTAACTGGACAGACATTCTTTCTGGACTGAGGCAATTCAGGCACATGTCTGCAGTGGCTCAGGCTAGAAGCCATGGGGTGCTAGAGCAGTCCTTCCTTCCCTTCCACAATGCTGAGCTGAGGGGGCTATGGCCAGGCCCTGGCAGGACACTTTGATTAGGGAGGTCTGCCTGCACCATCCCAGGTTTTTGCCAACGGCTGTTCAAAGGGTGGAAGTGTTGCTGGACCCCAGCCCCCTGCTAGCACTCTGAGGCAAGAGGAGGTGTGCAGAGCATGCATCTATTGATGCATAAATTTTCAGTCTGCCTCCCTGCTACTCTATACCGTCTACTGCAAACTGGCAAACAAGCAAGCCAGTAGGGGGCTGATAACAGTGTTTATCACATCAGCAAAACAATAGCTTCTCTCCATTAGTTCAAACTCTTCTTAAACAACTTACCAGCTGACCTGTTTGGAGCTAATCAATAGCACTAAGCCATCACTGCTCTGTTCTGTACCTGTAGCCTCTGCCAGAGCTCCAGCCAGGGAGCAGAAGGGAGGGCACCAACTGTGCTCTGAAATGGAGAGCCCCGCCCAGCCCAGAGAGCATGCTGGGAGTGTCTGGTTTAACTTAAACCAGGAAGGGGTCTGGGACAGCCATTGCATAAACTGGTTTGACTCAAATCGGTTAAGTCTGATATTATATTTGTATAGTTTCAAAACAGTTTCGGCCATTTTCCAGGTGGTTTATATGCACTGAGCATCTGTTCTGTTACAAGTTTAAACCAGTTTCTGCTCACTTAAACTGGTTTATGTGTGTGCCCACCTCTGCTCGAGGAGGTGTTCCCGAGCTGCTTTCTCGCGGGCTGCTATGCGGATCAGCCCCGCCTCCATGGGATGGTTCCCAGAGGGTGCCCCAGGCGTTGGCAGCCACTCCCTGGAACTCACCCCACGTGCTCTGACCGGGACCTTCAGCAGCAGGGTCCCACTCTCCATGGCCTCCAGGGCCAGCTCGCCTCCAATGGGCAGTCATGGGGCTCCGGCCTCCCCCTACACCCCGGCCAATGCCACCTTAGCTTGCAGGCTCGTCAACCTCTTAGCCCGGGCCTGAGGACTCCTTGTCCCAGGGACCCATCACCCCTGCGGGCTCCCTCACCGGAGCCTCTGCCAGGTCTCTCCCCGGCTCCCTCGCCGGAGGTTCCCATCCCCGCCTACCTACCAGCTCCGGCTTGAGCTCTGCAGCTGGGCTCCTTGTGGCCGCTACTGCGGCCTTCCTCAACTCTGCTGCTCCCAGTGCTGCCGCCGTCCATTCCCTCATCGTCCACGTCGCCCCGCAGGCGACTGTTGGAAGGCCCGAGCTGCAGTCTGCTTCTGGCGTTCCCCGACAGGGGCCATGTGCCCTCGGGGCCGTGCTTTATATCCGCTGGGTGGCTCCTCTCCCTGACGTCACCCGGCCCCAGTTGAATGCAAGCGCGGCTAATGACCTGCACGGGCGGCCTCTCGGCGTGCGCGCCTCTTCCATCCTCGCCTCCTGTGGAGGGTAAGTGATCGCTCCCCCCAGATCTGGGCCAGGATTCCCTCCTAGCCCAGGCATCCCTGGGACATAACGCCCCCCTTAAGATGCCTTGGGGCACACCCTTGTCCCCCATCCAGGCCATACCTGCAGGGTCAGGTTGTCCCTTTGCATGGCTTCCTCGTTCCCCAACTTGGTCTTCGTCTGTACACCTGGACAAGAAGTCTGCCACTGTATTGGCCTTTCCGGGCTAGTGTATTACACAGAACTTATATGGTTGGAGCGCTAAAGCTCACCCGGTATTACAGGCATTATTGGTTTTGGCCGTACTCAGCCATTTCATTGGCTCATGGTCCGTCACTAGCGTGAACTCCCAGCCCATCAGGTAGTACTGAAAATGGTCTACTGCCCACTGAATTGCCAGGCACTCGTGCTCGATAGTAGAATACCTTTTTTCAGGTGGGAGTAGCTTATGGCTTGCATATACCACGAGCCTTTCATTTCCTCCTTCCTCCTGGGTAAGGACAGCACCCACTGCTGTCTCCGAGGCGTCCATCTGCAAGATAAAAGATTTTCGGAAGTCAGGGGTGTGATTTATAACATCCTCGCATAGCGCTCTTTTCAGCTTTTCAAAACTTTGCTCCATCTCTTTAGTCCATCTAACTGTCCCTGTCTTCCGCCCTTTGAGGGCCAGCTGGCAAGGGTGTTGCCAGCTCTGCAAAGTGTAGCACAAATCGCCTATAGTGATTAGCCAGCCCTAAAAACGACCGTAGTTGGCGACAGTCTTGAGGAGCCGTGAAGTTGCGGTCAAGGGTTGATCTATAATGAGCATCCCCTATCCTTTCTATCAGCTCTGCCGCATGGGGAATGTGTCGAAGATGGCCAGGGCATTCAGGCGCCTGTAATCTATGCAAAGTCTCAGGGACCCATCCGGCTTGCGTACTGGCACCAGTGGGCTCCTCCCAAGGACTTCTCAAAGGCCGGATGACCCCTAGCTTCAACATGGAATCAATCTCTCTGCGGATGATCTCCCAGAGATGGTGGGGGATGAGCCGCCACCTCTCCTTTACTATTGCCCCAGGGGCTGTTCTTATAGCGGATGCCCCAAACCCAGCTGGGCTCCTCACGGAAAACTTCCCGGAAATCATTTATCAAACTCCAGGCCTCCTGTTGTTGCGTCATGGATAATTCTTCTCCTATCCTGACTGGGGTTCCTACCGGGGAAAGTTCTGTCCCTCCTCCCAACCCCTGGGGACCTAAGTCCTCATTGTCGGCCTCGGAAAAGGCAGCCCACCCTTTGGGTTCTTGCCACGCCCATAGGAGGTTCACATGATAAATTTGCTTTTCCCTGAGGTGTCCGGGCCTGTGAACCTCATAGTACACCGGTCCTACCCATTGGAGGATCTCGAACGGTCCTTGCCACTGCATAAGGAGCCAGCTCATGGATGTGGGGAGCAACACTAGGACTTTCTGTCCCGGCTCAAATTCCCGCTCTTTGGCCCAGTGGCCATACTGGTCCTTTTGTCGGGCCTGGGCTTCTCTTAGGTTTTCCTGAGCCATGTCCCGGGCTAACTGGATCCGCCGCCAGAACGCCTGTTGGTACGCCAGCAGCTCTTGGGAAGGGCAGTCACTCCACTCCCACTCTTCTCTCAGGACTTGTAAGAGGCCCCGTGGGCGATGCCCCAACACCAGCTCAAATGGAGAGAACTTCGTGGAGTCCTGGGGGGTATCTCTGAGGGTGAATAGTACTAGCGAGAGGAGGAGATCTCATTTTTGGGGATCCCCTTGTATACACCTATGCAGTGCCTGTTTTATTGTCCCGTTGAGGCGCTCTACCAACCCATTGGTCTGGGGATGGTAGATCAAGGTACGGAGTTGTTTCACCTGGAGGGTCCAGCACAACCCCTTCAAAGCCCCGGACATGAAATTCTTTCCTTGGTCAGTCAGTATCTCTCGAGGGATCCCCATGCGGGCTATTCATTTTATCAGTTCCTCTGCAATACACGGGGTCATTACGGCCCACAGGGGAATCGCCTCCGGGTACCGAGTGGCGTAGTCCACAATGACTAGGATGTATTGGTGGCCCGAGCTACATCCATGACATCTAAGGCAATCCTCAAAAATGGGGTACTGATGATGGGCATAGGTTGAAGGGGTGCCTGTGGAGGACGTTCGGTCCTTGTCTTTTAGCAGTTGGGGCAGGCCACACATTGGCGGTCTACTTCCTCCCCCATCCCCGGCCAAAAGAACCACCTACTTACTCTCGTGAGGGTCTTGTCTCGAATGCCCCCCTGCGGAGCTTGCATGTGCCAACCGCCAAACGGCTTGGTGGAATCAGGTGGGCTCTACTAGTTGCAGAACCTCGGTCTCCCCCTCCCCCCCGTTTCCCCACAGGCGGTAGAGGAGCCGGTCCCTTACCTCAAAGCGGGGCTGCCCCTCGGGTGACGTCACTGGGGTCCCTCGGGCACCTTGGGCCTGCTCTCGGAGCGTCTCGACCTCTGGATCCTCCTCTTGGGCCTCCCAGAACAGGAGGCTACTGGTAAGATCACTAAGGTCCACCTCTTCTGGCTCATCGGACGACTCTCCACTTTCTCCAACTTCTCCCAGCCATCTTTCCTGGTCCTGGATCTTCTTGAGTGCCATTTCAGTGTCTCTTACCCTATCCAAGATGTTGTATATCGGCGCCTAGTCTCGTCCCAGGAGCATCTCACATGCCAACCAGGGAACCACTCCCACCAGGAGTTCTCCCTGATGCTCCATCACTCGTAGGCGGACCCACTGGTGCTTGATCTGCTTCGTGTCTCCATGGAGGCAAGCTATTCTCAGGGGGGAAGCCGCCTGTCGGGCTCTGCAGCGGTACCAAGTCTCCCCTGTCTAGGGACTGGGCACACCCTGAATCCAGGGTGGCTCGCACTGGCCGGCCCTCCACCCAGGCCTTGACGACCAGGCGTCTACAAGCCATGTCCCCTCCACCAGCCACATAGCTGCAATCCATCGGTTTGCCAGGCTCTTGGCCTCTCTTCCTCTCTGTTGGGGCCCTTGTTCGGTCATCCGGGACCCAGCGTTCCCTTGTCGGATGCGGGCATTCCCTGGAGAAATGGCCCTTCTGCCCGCACCGGAAGCACACAGAGTCCTTAGTAGCCCCTCGGTCAGGGGGACGCTGTCACTCTGCCCCTCTCGGTGCTGTCATTGAGGGCCTTGAGCTCTCCCTGGGGTAGTAAGCTTCAGAGGTGGCGAATGCCTCTGCCAGCCTCAGAGCTTCCCCGCAGGTCTGCGGGGTATGTTGTCAGACCCAGCGTTGCATCCGGTCTTCTAAATCGTTCTGGAACTGCTCCAAGATGATCTAGTCTGCCAATGCCTCTCAGTCCTGCCCCGCTGGGCTCACCCACTTACCTAGCAGGTCTTGCAGAAGCTGCAATAGTGCTCTCAGTTGGCTTGCCTCAGGCCCCTTCTTGGTCCAGAACTGGCGCCAGTAATGCTCAGGGTTAATCTCCAGTCTGTACAGGATGGCGTCCTTCACCTGCTTGTAGTCCAGGGCATCATCCCTTAAGAGTGCCCGATAGGTGGCCTGCGCCTTGCCCACTATTAAGGCTCCCAACTGGCTGGCCCAATACCTCTTATGGAGCCCGGTCATAAGGGTGTGCCACTCGAAGGCCTTAATATACGCCTCTGGGTCATCCTCCCTAGTCATTTTAGGCATCCTGAAGGAGGTCAAACCTTGGTACTGGAGCCAACCCTGTTGTCGGTCTAGCATTTGTTGCTGGGAACTCAGGATCTGTGTTAACGCTTGCAAGTTCTGCCTGAGGATCTCTGCGGGGCCCATAGCCGTGGCCTGCACGTTGGCGTACGTCGCCAGGTCGGGGTCCTCCATCATCCCACTGCTGCCACCACTTTGTGCCCGCCTCTGCTCGAGGAGGCGTTCACGAGCTGCTTTCGCGCAGGCTGCTATGCGGATCGGCCCCGTCTCCGTGGGATGGTTCCCAGAGGGTGTCCCAGGTGTCAGTGGCCGTTCCCTGGAACTCACCCCACGTGGTCTGACTGGGACCTTCAGCGACGGGGTCCTGCTCTCCATGGCCTCCAGGGCCAACTCGCCTCTGACGGACGGTCACGGGGCTCCAGCCTCCCCCTACACTCCGGCCAATGCCACCTTAGCTTGCGGGCTTGTCAACCTCTTAGCCCGGGCCTGAGGACTCCTTGTCCCAGGGCCCCGTTGCCCCTGTGGGCTCCCCCACCGGAGCCTCTGCCGGCCCTCTCCCCGGCTCCCCCGCCAGAGGTTCCCGTACCCGCCTGCCTATCAGCTCCAGCACGAGCTCCTCAGCTGGGCTCCTCCAGGTAGTAGTTTTTCACTTTACTACCTAGTGAGAGGTTAGATATGAGAAACTTACAAGTTCCCTTGCTGCAACTTGAGACCATTGCTCCTTGTCCTGTCATCTGTCTCCACTGAGAACAGTCTAGCTCCATCCTCCTTGGAACCACCTTGCAGGTATCAAATGCCCCCTCAGTCTTTTCTTTTGCAGACTAAATAAGCCCAGTTTCCTCAGCCTCTCCTCAAGTCATGTGCCCCAGCCCTCTCACCACTTCCTCAGACCCCTTTTCAGATCATAGTATCATAGTACCTAGGGTCAGAAGGGGCCTAGAGCAGGCCATCTAGTCTGACCCTCCGCCAATTGGCAGGAAACGAGTGCCAGGGTCACAGG
>JAGPOW010003648.1:78531428-78569813 GCA_030014935.1 Caiman crocodilus
CTTATAGGCAGCCACCAGGTCCCCCCTCAGCCTCCGTTTACTGAGGCTGAACAGGTTCAGGTCCCTCAGACGCTCCTCATAAGGCCTATTTTGCTGCCCGCATATCAATCTAGTGGCCCTCCTCTGGACCCTGCTGGATGCTGCCTGACCGTGGAGTCGCCTAAAGTCCATGAATAGGTAAGCTTTATCACTATTGGCCCCAAATGCCTAAAACTCTGTCTGCACACATTCAGAACTTAACAGCTCAGTGCCTCTTTCAACAGAATTATCAGATGCCTAAGCAACTTTCAGATCCCTAAATATATACCTTGTGGAAGTTAGGCACCGCCAGGTGTTGGTAGCAGCACAGCAGGCTTTACCATGATCACAGCTCTAGACTTTTAGGTGCCTACAGTCTGTCTATGTCCCACCTGAGGCCAGATCCAAATGAGACTCTCTGGACTCCTAGTCATACTCAAAGAGATGCCTAAGTCCTGAAGAAGAGTAGGATTTAATACTCAGTTTTTCCCGCTGACATCTAAATATCTCAACTTATCAGAATGCTGAGGAGAGAGCTGCTTTCATAGATCCCATTCTGGGGCACCTAATCCTTTCTCTGCACTTCAGAAAAAGCTGAGTTGCCCCAAACTCAGGTTTGCAGATCCTACTATGGGAACCAAGCATCTAAAACTGGATGATGTGATGGGTGTGGTAGGGCTTAATTCTCTTTGTGGATCTGGGCATTGGGCTTGATTTCAAATAATGATATATTCAGTAGAAAGACTCCCATTTCAAGAGCTGTTGAGCAGACCTCTAACCTCTCTGTGCTTTAGTTTGGCCATCTGGGAAATGGGGACCATGTCAAAAGGGTGTTTGAAGTAAGTAACTTCTGTTGGCAATATACTTGGAGGTCTTGGGATGAGAAGCAGCTAAGCAATGAGAAGTTCTTATCTCATGTTTTCAGCTGGAAGCCCTGTTGGAAAGTGTCACCTGCTAGATTCAAGCAGCTAACAGCCTACTTATACCCCAAACATCCTGTCTCACATCTCAAGCTTTGTGGCAAAGATAAGAAACATGCATTTATGGCAAAATATCAAACTGCAAGAAGTTGGGAAGGGGAGATACTGAACTCTCACTAGATACAATATTCCTTCTTCAATAAAAGTGTCCTTGGTTTTGGAAAGAGTTAAAAGATTTTAAGTAGCTTGCAGACATCTGGTTTACTGGTTGGCAGTTGGCAATGTATCTACTAATATCCCTAGATGCTCTTTAGCTTTCCAAAAAAGGCAAAAGATTTAGCTTCAGTTTTAAAGGACTCTAATCAAAATACTCAGCTTTGTACCAACCATGGATTGCATCTAGTATAAGATTCATTATTACAGTGATGGCTTTGTCCAACTGCTTACAGTTTTTTGCCTGAAATTTGACTTGTGCTTAAATCAAAAAGGATTCTGGCCAGATTGTAGGACTTGAAGTCCTTCCCTCCATCCAAAGTATTGGTTTTTTCTCAGCTTTCCCCTAAACACTAATGAAAAGATAAGCTCATGGGGAAGGGTAGATTTACAATAAAATTTTTAAAAAATGGGAGCCCCCATATCTCCATTAGGCTTGAGCTCTGCCTTACACCATCTTCACATTTCTATTGTTCTATGTGCGCCATATGTTGACATCAGTGCCCCAAGGGATTTTCCTGGCACCCAGGCATAGCTGAAACACAGATGATCTCTGCTAATACCCCCTTTTCATCAGGAACATTGCTAAGGAAAGCCCCCCCCTCAAGGGAAGGTGCTGTAATGTTGACATACTGGAACAGATAATAGAAAGTACTTTGGCAACTCAGGCTGACAATGGGGGCCTCCTGGGGTTTTCAGCAATGCTGTGTTGTTTAACTTCCACTGAAATTAATAGGAATGAAGCACCCTGGTGCTTTTGAAAATTCCACTAGATATTGATCTATGTATTTAGGTACCTAAATACCTTTGAAACATCTGGCTGTGGGAGCAAAAACTTTGCCATTTACCATATACACACCCTCAATGAAATTTAAAATAAAGCAGAACATAATACATACTGTAAGATATGGTATGAATGTTCTAATACAAGGCCTGAGATGAATGATTTAGTAAGAGAGGTGAAACCCCTTGTAATTTGCATTGCTTTCCAGGCCAGCAACAACTCATGGCAGCTGGAGGGGAAAAAGTAGTAGATGAAAACTATTGCCCAAAAGAGAGAGAACTTGGAAAGGAGGAGAAGGCTGCTTAAAGTATTTCGATCTCATGGGATAATGCGAAGGCCAGGAAGAGCAGCACTTGACTGTGCCCTTTGACTCTTGGATATCCAGTGTTCTTCATGCTAAAGCCAGAAATGAGTTGTGAAAAATGGAAAGGGTCCATGAAACTGCCAGCAGACTAAACACCGAGGGAGTCTGTCCACGTGCCATTTGGATCAGTTTCTGCGTCTATACACTCACCCTGCAGATTTTCTGCAGCTGGCATAAAAGGAGTTGAAGGACAGTAAAAAACAACTTTAAATACTTCAGGTTTCTTCAGTTCTTGTGCTGAAGAAAAGGGCAGAATTAGGAGATATGAGGCAAGAGCTCCATTTCTCGTGGCTCATTTCTTTCTCCTTTGCAGCGGCTCTTTTTTAAAAATATTCAAAGAAAAGCAAATTTGCTTTTTCAGGTCGGATTGTGAGTTTCTATCCTGCTCCTGAGTCCTACCATTTACACACAGCTTGGTTCTGTTACTGTAATAGTCTGTGACCACCATGATGAATGGAAAAAATAGGGACTAAGTTTTTGGAGGTTATGAGCCCCAGGATATCTGTTACGGAGTACAGTCCAACATTTGTTGCAACAAAAATTTGACTGACTTTATTCAGCGAGAGCTGATAGAGCTCCTAGAGTCCAAATTCAGCAGTATTTTGAGAGGAATTCAACACTGTCTAGTTTTTAATTCCTACTAGTAGAAGGCGTCACACATGGTATACAAATGCAAAAGGGTCATGGGAATACAGACAGATCTTTAATATGGAATAACAGCGCAAGAAAAAGTCTGTTAGCAACCTAAACTCAATGTTCACTGATCCCAGCCAAAATAAATACCACTCCTGCGAATGAAATAGGCTGCTAACACCAAGAGCCCAGGATACTATGACCTTTTTAAAACAAATGTTTTATGAATAGAGAAATAAACTTAGGAGGTTGCTGGCAAGTCTTCTGAGAAGATGGACCACTTTAATTACCCATTAGCACTATACAACCTCTGCAGGCCAAAAAAATAAAAGTGACAGAATTAATAGGGGATGGATGTTTTGCTTTCTGAAGGAACCTATCCAAAGGTTGATCAATTGTCCCTCGGGCATGAGAATTGCATTACATTTCCTGAGAGCCTGGGCAAGCCTTGGGAGCCATAAACTCCTCTGTTACAAAATGGAAGGACATGGACATAATGACCTTACTATTGATTAGGTTGTCTTTATAAAATGCAGCATCTTTGTTAGCTTGACATATTAGCCATGCTCCAGGATTCCCTGGAGGATGAAACCATTCCAACATACATGCATGCACACATGGGCGCGCGCATGCAAGCCAAGTCAGTCCTGCTTTTTGGCAGTTAAGGACCTCTTACTGTTTGCTCTCACTTTTCATATCTCTTTGATCAACTTCAACAGTAAATCTTGTCCAAAGTCTTAGATTGTTATCTAGGTAAGAAGGGGAAAGAAGAGGGAAAACAAAATTTACAGTACCCTTGTGGGGGGGGGCCAGGGGGAAGGAGTAAATGTACAAATCTGGAGGTATCTGTGAAAGACCTGAGCAGAAAATAGTGTGTGATGCCTGAAGCTAAGAAGTCATACGGCCTTTCTTCTGTGTGCACTTGTCCTTCACACTAAGAATGCTTCTTCCACGCAGATGGCTTTCAGAGTGGTTACAACTTGTTATATTGGTGAGTATCAAGATCTCTCATGGAGGCTGTTGCTGTTCCTTGTGGTTGTTTTCCCTAATCTAATTGACTTTATACAGCTGGAGAGATGCTGGGCTAAGCAGTGGCTATTGAAGACTGTATTTGGACCCCTAGCTCTGAACCTCTGGGGCTGGGATAACTGAAATTTGGCTTGGAGCCACCACTCCTGTAAAGGCAACTGAGGATTTGGCCAATGGAATTGCACCCACTTACATTAGGTTGGAGCATATCTCATGCCTTTTAATCGTGACCTGTTTTCTTACCGATGAAGCAAAGATGAAAGAGTAGATAGGGCCCAAAACCAGAAGTAAATCAACATGCTTCCTCAGTTACAAGACTGCACATGTGCAACTGTGATATTCCTTGTTGGCTTCAGATTCAAAAGTAGGAATTTCAAGTGCAGAGGCCAGAATGTCACTCTGACAAGCTATGATAAATGCCAGCTTTGTTAATGCATGTGGCAAATTACCAAGAGCACAGCAAATTCCTGAGCTTGGAGAGACCAGTGTTTGGAATAAAAAATGAACTGTGAAATAATAATGATAATAACAGAATTCACTGGCAGATGTAATCCACGTTTCTGCAACTGATTTTTAACCATGGCTCTGACTCTATTTGGCAGGTCTTTGCGTTGATTTTTTTCTATCATCTTCAAGAGTGTATTCTGACACCAGTTCACCAATTATTTCTGTGGCTCAGCCTGATGTGCAAGCAAAATAGGGATAGTTGTTTCTTAGCATTAACAATTTTACATTACAAAAGTTGTGCAAACCTTGTAAAATGTATGTAAGACTCAAGATATATTTTGGTGATTTTTGCTTGTGCTTCTTTTGTTCACTCTCCACACACCTGTGTGACACCACAAACAAGCATGACTGTGAAAAGCAGTAAGCTCCCTCTTAAGCATTTGTACTTAAGTACTAGAAGTAGCCAATACTCTTGTTTCCTTTTGGTGTTAACAGAATAGGTGCAAAAAGGGGCATAAATGTCTTCAGATTGACATCAATATGAGATCAACATCAGACTTAATGACATAATAGCAACACTTTGTTGCTATTAGCTCATTTTTAAACACTAGTGCTGTAAAGAAGTGGGAAAAGGCTTATACCATGCAGCTGACCCTCATATGTACATTGATTTGTCCATGTGAATCACTCAAGCATAGGAGCCTACCTGTAGGGCACCAGTTGCATACTTAAAATCTGAATAAGCACTGAGGCTTAACTTTATGCAGCTCATCATGAAAGATGCCCATATGTGAGCAGCCTTTATATCCATTAGCAGCACAGACACGCTGGAATAGAATTATAATTCTTCATACATTCATGTATTTAAAAACAACACAGTGTTGACAAAATACATATACTTTACTCCCCAATTATGTGGCCAGCACATCTTGAAACTGCTTTTTCTTACTGGACAGAAACACATCATTTTTACTCAATTAGAAGATAAAGTTTCCTCACATTTAACAAGGAGGGGAAAAGGCCCCTTGCCTTACAATCAAGTTTGGGGTTGGCAGTAGAGGGGCAGGCAGCTGCTGCAGCTCCAGACCCAACCTGGGGTTGAGGCTGGGGCTGAAGACAGAGCCACAGCTGCTGCCTCCCCGCCACTTCCCATATTGCTGCCCTATGCCCTGCCACTTCTCCCCCACAGCTCCCAGTCTCTGTCCCCCAGGCTGCTTCTCTCTCTCTTTCCACCTCTGCTGCTCTGTCCCTGCTACAGCCTGGGGCACAGAGCATGGCTCCATCTCAGCTGACACGTCTGCTCTAGCTCGGCCCTATAGCAGCAGCAGCACCACCAGTTCCCCACCTCTGTTGGTATGGAGCCAGGTGGAACAACAGTGCCATCTTTGCACCACTATTACGGGCTGGGCTGGAGCCATGCTCTATGTCCTGGGTTGTAGCAGGGACAGAGCCTGTCATTGTAGAGCAAAGGTAAGGGTAGGTGTTGAGGGGTAGGCTGGGGAGAGAGATTTGCAGGGAGGAGGAAAATGTGAGGAAGCTGGGGCAGGGATCTGCTAGGCGGTGCATAGCAGAAGCGGCATGGAGAAGGAAGAAGGTGGGAATGGGAAGAGGAAATCGGGGCAACCTGAGATGGCAGAGTGGGCAGCAGAGAGCAAGCTGCCTGCCCCATTGCTGCCCTCCCGCTGCATGCCCTAATACATGCCCCCAGTCTTCCTGCTTCCATCCACTGTACCCCTCTACCTGCCCCATTATTGCCCTTCTCATCACCTTTAATAGTGGGGGGGAATTTAAAATGATCCTCCAATAATTAGATTCCATACGTGGAAAATTATTTTATATATAAAATGCTATATTTATAGAATGTAACTATTGGGGGTCATCTTATAGTCAGCGTCATCTTATATTTGAGTAAATACAGTTATTTATATACAGACGACACCAAACTTTGGGGTAAAGCTTCCACACCTGAGGACAGGTGGGTGATCCAGGCAGACCTTGACAGGCTCATGAAATGGGTGGATGAGAACCTGATGGTGTTCAACACCCAAAAATGCAAGGTTCTCCACCTTGGGAGGAAAAATCCATAGCATACTTATAGGCTTGGCAGTGCTACACTGGCTAGCACTATGGATTAAAAGGACTTGGGGGTCATGACTGACCACAAGATGAACACAAGCCTTCAGTGTGATGCTGCAGCTAGTAAAGTGAGCAAAACTCTGGCTTGAGTCCATAGATGCTTTTCAAGCAAAGCCCGGGACATCATCCTCCCATTTTACTCAGTGCTGGCGAGGCTGCAGCTGGAGTACTGCATCCAGTTTTGGGCTCCACAACTCAAAAAGGATGTGGAGAAGCTTGAGAGAGTCCAGAGGAAAGCCACGTGCATGAGCAGAGGTCAGGAAAACAGACCTTATGACAACAGGCTGAGAGCCATGGGACTCTTCAGCCTGGAAAAGCGCAGGCTCAGGGGTGATCTGATGGCCACCTATAAGTTTATCAGGGGTGCTCATCAAGATCTGGGGGAAAGTCTGTTCACCAGAGTGCCCCAAAGGACAACAAGATTGAATGGTCACCAAACTCCTCCACGACCATTTTCAGGCTGGACATAAGGAAGAACTTCTTTACTGTCCAAGTCCCCAAAGTTTGGAATAGACTGCTGCTGGAGGTGGTTCAAGCACCCACTTTGAACGCCTTCAAGAGACATTTGGATGCTTATCTTGCTGGGATCCTATGATCTCTGCTGACTTCCTGCCCCTTGGGCAGGGGGCTGGACTCAATGATCCTCCAGGGTCCTTTCCAGCCCAAATGTCTATGAAATTTACTTATTTGTTTATTTGTTTAGTGACCTAAGGCCAGGAGAGATGATTTCCTGCATCACTATTTTATATACCCACAGTTACATACCATATTTATTTGAACACAACAACATACCATGAAGCTTTTCCCCCCTTGTCAGTACTGGGGGGAGAAGACACCTAATCTTCTATTCTCGTGCAAGAAAACCTCATTATACACACTGTTTATTATTAAACTGCTGCTAAAAGTAACATGGGCCCAATAACAGAAACTAACCATGAAAGTAATTAAATGTAGCCAACACTGAGCAAGGCCATAAAACACATGACCCAAACTGTTCCAGTAGAACCTACCATAAAAATATTTTAGTACAACCAGTCTGAATAAGATATATAGTAGTGCCCATTGAGTGCAGTCCACCTCAGTGCCAACTCGTTTTCAAGCAGTGGTGAAAGTACTCAAGTACTTTCAAGTAATCATTTCAACTTCCTCTTTACTCTGACAGCTGAGCTGTGCCTTTCTTTCCCACTTCCAGTTATTCCCTTTTGTCCACCAGCCTTACACACCTGGCAAACATCACCAAACAGGGCTCCAAGTAGCTCACCCAGAATCCCTCTGTCACCCCCTTTCTCAGCTTGTTGCCTATAATTAATGTGATTCTCCCCTCCATGAGGTGGAGCTGGATCAGGTTTCCCTTCACCTCGTCTGTACATACATTTCTGGAGGATCCCAGTATTCATGACAAGAACACCCGGTTCCAGTCATGATTAGAAAGCTAACCATCATGTGGCTCCTTTGTGGGTGGTATCTGGAGCATACAGACATACTGAGCCATGCTGAGATATGGGGTCACTGTGGCTTGATATGCTATTGACTCTGCTGGGGCCCAGTTCAGTGAAGTGTATGATAAATCAAGAGCCTTTTGATTTTGGACTAATATCATGCATAGTTTATTCTAATATTATAAAAGCCATAGTTGGTCTGTCTGTAATGCTTTATTTGCACTCTGGTTGTTTCAGACAACCATCCATCGGAGTGCTCCAAGAGCACTCCAGACTGGAGGTAGCGGCAGCGGGGAGGGAGCAGCCACAGCAGTGGGGCAAGGCCAGCATCACTGGTCTCATCCTGCCCCCTCCCCCCACCCTCACCCCGGCCCTGATCCCTGCAGGCAATGGCGGCATGGGGTGCTGGCTGAGAGGGACAGAGGGGATGGCGGGCAAGCTTCCCTCTCCTGTTGCTCCTGGGAGACAGAGGTGGTGCAGGGCGGTGGGTGGTGCCCCCCTACTCCCAATCATTCTTGATGGGCAATTGGCTAGTACTCTATATAAAGTAGGTACAAAAGTGCTGCTTAAAAGTGTGTTTATGGAGTACCTGTGTTAAAACTTGGAGCAGTTTTAGAAAAGGCTGCATGCAATTTCAGAAAAGGTAAAATCAATTCCAGATGAACTAAGTCTGTGAGTACTTTAACATGTTTATTTCAAGGGGAGTAGGTGCATCTACACCTACTATTTACAGGCAGCAATACACTGTGGAGCTTTTTGCTTCTAGGAAGCTTCTGGGCACTCATTTTACATGTGCCTAGAGTGTAGCACGCTGAGCTGGGTCCCAGCAGCTCCAGGGAGACCCAGGGGGAGGAGAGTCAGCCTTCCAGCCTGGGACTGCTCTAGCTAGACTCAGTGTGCTGCAGATGGGCTCACTGTGGCATGAGAGTGCTTCAGTGTGGGGCTAGGCAGCAGGCACTGATGCACACACAAGCATTCTCAATGGAGTTCATTAGTTTTGTGTACCCTAATAGGGGCACATGCGTAGATGCTGGAACATTTATTGTGTAGTTAATTAGGCAACTGCACAGTAAATGCCTTGTGTAGATGCTTGTAGTGTTCTTAAATTTGCTTATTTCCATGTGCTTTGAGTGAGCAGCGCCTGGCAATAAGAGCAGGAAGAAACTACAAGGAGAAGTGGGGGAGGGATGCAGGGGGCAAGGGGGCTACCTCCCCCCCCCAATTTATTTTCCGTTCTGTAGCAGTGGGAGGGAGACAAGTTCAACACTGACAATTTAATTTAAAAATTAAATTGTATACCTGGAAAATTATACCCAAATTTATAAATTTTCTATATATAGAATCTAATTATTGGAAGGGTTGTCTTAAATTTCAGTAAATACAGTACTTTTCCTAAATCTTGTCCCAGTGAAATAAATGCCTAGGTCAATCTCCTGTTTTATTTTGGCAATTACAATATCCATCTTCCTCACAGAGAAGACTTGCCAGTAAAGCCCATGGAAAACTTTGGCCAATTGTCTCAGGCTTAGAACTGTCAAAAAGAGAAAAAAGACCAGCGAGTTATTATAGCACCTTAGCATGTGCTTTCTGTAACCAGACTGTATTCAGTGAAGCTTTTGAAAGACAAAAGTTAAAATGTGGTACATGATTTTCTTCTCTCCTAAGATATAAAATATTTGTTTTAAAATGCAGAAAGAGAGAAATGACAAGTGTTTCAAAGAGTATTAATTTAATCTAATTCCACACTAAGTGTATTGGGCACAATTAAGTTTGACTGGAAAGAAAGGAATCCAAGTCTCAAGAATCACAGCCCCTTGGAGATCATTCCTTCCACCTAGAAATGGCAGTTCCTCATACCCATTATTTATTCACAGTTTACAGCATTTTTGAAAAATAAACATAAAATGTAGCTATAAGATAACAAGAAAAGATGACATATCATTGGATGAAGTGATGCAAGTGAATCAGTTTCACGTGAAATATACTGAAGTTTACAGCACATAGTCGAAATCTTACTAATGCAGCCCAGTATGCAGAGTTTTGTTTACCTGGGCTTTTAACTTTCGGTGGTAGTGGGACATCTAGTTTGGATATCCATGTATGTTAGTAACCCTCCACCTAAACAAAAATGAATAAAATGAAAAGGTAACTTCTGACCAAGACCTTGCTGGTGAACATACACAAAATTGCAAAGAGAGGAAGTCTCAGACAAGTTAAGTCCAAATTGTGATGAAGCTGCAGCCAATGTGGATATAACAGAGAGAAAACAAGATGTAAGCAATCATTTGAAAAGAAAAATTTTTAGCCACTTCCAGTTTTCTTGCATCTCTGAGAAGGAGTGACTCAGCCTTACATAAGAGAAACAGTCTTGATGGGATGCAAGCTGCATTAGTCATAACAGTGAATTTTCCAGTTTCCAAAAAAGACTCATTTTCTTGGATAGATTGTTTTTGTAAATCAAAAGAATAGTTTAAAGATCAGCATACAATGGCTAAAACTAAAATATATGTTAGATTATGCAAACACAAGTAAACACCTTTCTTATCTCATCATAGAAATGGATGGTAAAAGTCATGGGCAGAACCCTATTACCCTGTGTGTGTCTAAATATCCTTCCCCACAAGAGAGGTTAAACATGCATCTTTCTGAGCTCCTAATACAGTGCCTTAACTGAAGTTACTTAGTTTAGGCACTTCCCAGTCCTATCTCCAGTGCTCCTTTCAAAGCTGAGCCACCATACCTTCCATTTAATAGTCACTGTGTGGAAGGCAGTGGGAGAACTTCTGCCTCACTGTGAGAGAGGGTCCCGGCTAGAATCCAGTCTCACTGAAACACCCACCCTCTGACTTGTTTTTGTCTACAGGGCCGCGTGCATCTCCCTCAGTTTCCCAGGAAGGCAGGTTCAAAGGGAGCACTGCAAAGTGGACTAGGTAATACGTAATCCACGATGTGATGGTGTGAACCCCATGCTGGGAAGTCAGAGATACATGTTAAAGCTACTTTTTGATGAGAGGGGTGCTAGAACCTGTAACTCCTGTTTCCTGGGCATATACTGTAACTGTGTAGTTACTGAGGTCAAAGCACAGGATAATCCCTCTCCTCCTTCATCTAAAAGCTACTAGTCGAAGGGTTTTGTCCAGCTACCATCTTTTTAGTTACACGCATGTAGTGAGTGAGTGTACATAACTGCCAAGCCAATGCACAGGCTACTGCAAAATATGCTCAGTTGATGGGTGTATATGCTTGCAAATCCACACTGCCTGAGTAATGGGAGGTAATGGAATTGCAAGCTGTGCCTAAGTGCCAAACAAGCCACTAACATGGCTGGAAAAATGTCATTTAGTTGTTCACAGAGAAGTAGAATTCTGCCCCACATGTGACCCTTCACAGCAAGAATACAGTATAGGATCATTGGCTAGAGGACTGGGATTTAAAAAAAATGAAAAATGGATACAAGGCAAAAATGAGACCTGTGCAGATTAGGCACCTGGACCTAGAGTCTCACCAGCTTACCCTATGACATGGCAGCAGAGGCTGCTGCATATCCATCCACCTGGTAATAGCATCCAATGCTTTACCCACTGTTTTGCAAGCATTAACTAACACCCTTGCACAATCTCAAAGGTAGTCTGACCTACCCCACACTTCACCAGCAGAGAACTTGACACAAATGATTTATTTGCAATAGGCTGGTTCTTCAGTCTCTCTTTTGGATGCTTTCTATTGCTCAGGCAGTGCAAAGCAAGGGCTCCATGAATCTACCCATCAATTCCTAAGGAAGCAACCAAAATAAAGGTAAAAGAATCGTAGATGGATAGGGACCTTCTGAATTCACAGAAGTTGAGTGCATGGTGACTCCTTTAATCTTGCATGTTCCCAACCAATCAGCCAGGGGCGGCATGGGGGAACCTGCAAGACTAAAGGAGACACAGTGCACCCCACTTATGCCATGAATTCAGTAGGTCCCTACAAATGGGTGATGCGAAGCACCCTTAAAAACAGTCACTTGAGTTTTAATGCCTGAGACACACAAAGGAACATAAGTAAGTAACAAGACCTTTCTGTATTCTATGCCCAATGTTTCTGGCATCCTCAAATCTTGCAAGAGTGATCCTAGCATTTTTTGGTGGAATTGACCCCATGGCAGGAGCACCTACATCTAAATCATTCTTGACAAATGTTTGTCTAACTTGGTCTTGACAATTGCCAATGATGGAGAATCCAGAATCTTCCTTGGTACTCTATTCAAGGGCTTAATCACCCTTACAATTGAATTTTTTTCCTTCTATCTAATTTAAATCTCTTCCTGGAATTTATATCCATTATTTCTTGTCCTGCCCTCAGTGGAGAAGAACAGTTAATAATCTTCCTCTTTGCAGTAATCTTTGATATATTTGAATATTGTTATCTCATCTCCCCTCAATCTTTTTTTTCTCGAAATTCAACAAACCCAATTCTTCCAATTTTTCCTCACTTGTCATGGCTTGTAGACCCTTATTTTTGTTACTTTCCTCTGGACACTCTCCATTTGGTCCACAGCTTTCTAGAAGTTCAGTGCCGAAACTGGATACATGACTTCAGCTACGGCCTCAGCGATGCCTAATAGAATGGAAAGGTGATGTTGCATGTCTGACGTGACACTCCTGACACCCTAGTTGTTGCGTTTGCTTTTTCCGTGACAGTGTGTTGACTTGTGTTCTGTTACCAATCACTATAATTCCTGGATCTTTTTTGGCTGAACTGCAAAAGTCAGTGATCGTGATCTTCTTTTATGACATCAAGAATGTATTTGTTCAGCACCTTGCTAAATCAGGTGTAATGGGACTATTCAAAATTAGACTCAAAGAGATGGCCTTTGATTGAAACAAGGACTTAGAAAGGCAGCATCAAAAAAAGATTTGACAATGTTAATTGATTCAATAACACCTGACATCATGATGCAGAGTTTGGGGGACTCCTATATTACAGAGAGAAATCGTACATAAAAGTGCATTCAGAGTGAACTGGAATAAAGTTTACTCTTGTTTTCATTGCTTTCTGACTCTAAACAGAAAATAAAAATGGTTTTAACGGTTCCTGAAATGAAGTTCTAATCCCAGATGTTTTATGCCATCCAAGCACCAGCTGTGAGAAAGTAATAACTTATGTTTTTAAAGACAAATAGGTAGTGTTAGCTTGCTGTTGCTATACTTAGAAATGTTATTTCTGCCAAAATTGAGTGGTTCTAACTGCCATGTTGACAAGGGACTCTGTCATGTTGGATTTAACATGATTATTCTCCTTCAGTTTTAAATGCTACAACATTTTGCATCATGTCCAAAATTAAATGTTGTTTTATTTTCAAATAACCACTCAAGGAACAAGCAAAAATCAGTTCCTTAATGGATGAGGCATTCTAATACAGTGGAAGGCAGTTGCACTCAGAAGGCTTGGAGATAATTCAGGATAGCCTCAAGGCAAGCAATAGCCTAGTCAGGGTGAGCTCTTTTCCAAGTCTCACACTATTTTAAATCCCAACTGATGTCATTGCAATTCAAATTGATATATTTGAATATATTGGCTCTTGTACAGAAATAACATTGTATCAGACCATATCAATGGCAGTTAGGCATGTAAGAGACCGACGGGAAGGAGGAATTTCAAATCCCTGGGTATGTCTACTCTTGCAATTACTGTGACTGAATATACTCCAGCTCAATTTGAGGTAGAGTAAGCTAATTGTAATGTCACCTGCATTTAAGGGCAGTGCATTTAAGTGCAGTAATAGGATAGTACCTGTGTCTGACAAGATTATTCTATACCAGAGTAAATTAATCTACTGTGCACTAATTGCAGCACATATATAGATGGTGATGCTTTACTGTGCATTAAGTTAATCTGATGAGCAGTGAAACACATGTAGATGTGCCCCCTGCATAGCACATGTACGTTAGGTTACATAGCCCCTCTTGAAAGCATAATGGACAAAGTAACTATGGATGCTTGCTAATAACAATCCTTTTGTTGAAGGGGAAGAGGCCTTAGTGTTCAAGTCCTGTGGATAATCAAAAGTAGACATACATTTGTGGCCAAAATGACACTCAGTCTGCACTTACGCATGCAATTACTTATACCAGCCCTTGGTTATGTTTCTAACGTCCCTTGCAAGTAGGGTGGCCATAACTGATGCCACAGTTTAAGTAAAAGAATAGATGATTTAAGCATGCAAATGCCTAGCCACTCGTTCCCACAGAGGTCTAATTTAAGAACCTGCAGAGCATCATGCGTGGACAAACTGGAAGGAGTCCAGTGGAGGACAATGACAATGGTTCAGAGGCTGGGGCACATGACTTCTGAGAAGAGGCTAAGGGAACTGGGTATATTTAGCCTGGAGAAGAGAAGACTGATGTGAGATTTAATAGTAGTCTTCAACTACCTGGAGGCTGGTTACAAAGAGAATGGAGTGCAACTGTTCTCAGTGGTGGCAGATGACAGAGCAAGGAGCAATGGGCTTAAGTTGCAGCAAGGGAAGTTTAGGTTAAGTATTAGGAAAAACTTTTTCAATAGGAGGATAGTAAAGCACTGGGACAGGCTACCCGGGAAAGTTGTGGGATCTCCATCCTTAAAAATTTTTAAGACCTAAGTGTCTGTGCAAAACAGTTAAAAGATGCCTCAGCACAGCTGTGTTGAGCACATTGCGAGCATGGATGCACAGGAAAAGTTTCAGTGCACGGTCAGAGCCCGCCAAAACCTTGCAGCTGCACCAGCGAGTGCATGCTTGTGATTGGCTCACGTTTATTTATGCATACTTATCAGTCAACAATTGGCCCGCTGACCGAATAAGAGGCTTGGGCGATGCCCACCCAAACCAGAGGAGAGCTCGGACATGCATGAGAAGAGATCCCACATGCGTTTCCAAGCCACGAAGGAGGCCTGATCAACCAACAATGACTCCCCGCCGGATTCATCCGACACCCCATACCCTGTGTGAGTGTGAGCTTCTGAGTGCCTGAGTTCCTGTTTAAGTTTGTAACTTCAAGGAACGTGCCTACAGCCTAAGGACTGTAAGTCAAGTTTTTCTGCTTCCAACAACCTGCGTGTCTAGCTCTCTGATTCCACACTCCATCAGCGGCCCCATTCCGCCAGCGTTTCTCGGCCCCCACACTAAGTAGACACAGCTTTGGCTGGGATGGTATAGTTTAAGATGGTCCCGCTTTGAATTGCACTAAATGACTTCCTGAGGTCCTTTCCAACCCTAATTTTCTATGATTCTATGTATGAAAGATTTTATCAAGCTGAGTTCAGCTCTGAGAAAAAATTTATCTCTGAGCTGTTACTGCAACTAGTTCATGATAGCACATACTTATGAGACAAACCTCTGGGTAGAACAGTTTAACTGTGACATGGATGAAATAGAAGCATTTTTCCTCCAGAATATCAGAGGAGGCAGAGAGAGAAGAAGACTATATAATCTGAATAAAAGTGGAACTGGGCAAAAAAAAATAATGAATAGTATCTTAACCAAAAAAACGTAACTTTGGAGGACCTGAAAGGTATCACAAAAATCAAGCTGAAGTTGGTTATAGACCAAAAAAAAAAAAAGGGTGGGGAGGCTCAAAATTGACCAGATATTTCTTTTGGACATTTTCAAAACAGTGTTTCATTATGGAAATTACCAAACATTTTGTCCTGACATTTTTGAGACCATACTGTTTGCCTTTTTGCTTCAGAATGGTAATTATAAAAAGACCACAATTAAAAAAGGAGTATTAAGGGACCACATAATCCAATAATGAAACAAATTTTTTTCCTTTTAGGCTGAACAAAAAGATTCAGGATGACCTAAAATAAAATTGGTTTTGTTTTTCATTTCATAAACAAATTCAAAAACATTCAAACAATGAACAGAAAACTAAAAGCAACTGTTTTTCATCTAATTGTTAAGAAGAAGAGAAAAAAAATGGTCAGATGGGCCAGATCTTCAGCTGGTGTAAAAGAGCGTATGTGATCATATCCATGCTTAGGGCAGTAGTATGGACCTATAGCCACAGTTTGTCCCTAAGTCTCCACCCAAAATGACACCTTCTTAATGCAGGGCCTGCAGACAAAGCTCTCTTTGAAATGAAGGGGAGTTTTGTCAGAGTAACAGCTGCAGGCTTGGGCCCAAAAGGTGCGCATTTATGTTCGCATTTTAAGTTAACTTTATCGCTAGTTCATTTTACTAGGGTTGCTGATATCGGCATAGATTGATGTGATTACAGCTACAAAGAAGGAGCAAGGAAGGCAATACTACAACTGTACTTACTCAAATTTAAGATGACCCTAAATTTAAGGCTAACCCCAATTAGATTCTTATACGTGGAAAATGTATACATTTGTTTATATTATTATTTATATTTTCATGTATTTGTATTTGTTTGTATTTGGAAGGAGGAACGACGCCCACCATAGTAATAAGTACAAGCTGTTATGTTGTCTCTGAGAAATATTCCGCTAAAAGCTTAGCAGGGATACTTTGAATACTTTGCAGAACTACTTGACTGACTATTGCGTGACTAGCAAGTGAGCAGGGAAAGATACTGTTCCAATGAGTACTAGGAGTGAATAAGATAATGATTAATAACAAGACTAACCTTGAAAGCTGAGACCGCCTGCTAGCCACAGCAATGGAGCTGAAGCAGACTTTCTATAGTCTTAGTCATTGTGTCCCAAACATCTTCTATGGTTTCCAGTTACCATCAATGCTACAGAGAGCTTAAGGTCAGCTGCCTTAGCAGGGAGGTTTTTAATCATACCTCAGCAGGTATGATTTTTAATACATATCTGTGTGCTGCTTGAAGAACCAAACACAGCTATCATGGTCTGGATACAGTAACACACCCTAGGGGAACCCAGGGAGCAGAAGAACATGGAAAATTGTGGAGCATCATCCGATAGAGCAAAGAATTGGGACGTGGCCTCCCTCCTGTCTGGACCCTTTGAAATGAATTTTGCTTCTAGATAGGCACAGTGGCAACTATGTGGATAATTCCCTGAAACACAAGTACTGGCATTGGCTCTGACCCTGTGGGGTATACGTTCTGGCCTCCCTGCACTCTTCCTCAATTCCTCCTACTTTTGCATTTGTTGCAGGTATGATATCAAGTGCTTTAGTAGAGGGCCCATGGTTAAATTGTTGATAGATAGTCTTAGCCATTTGAACAACATCTTTCTTTTTTCCATTGCATTTTTCATTGCTACTTTGAATGATATATATCAACATATGGCAGGAAAGTATCCCAAGTCTTGTTTGTCTTTTAAATGGAAATGATTTGGGTGTTAGAGCAGGGAAACAAAATCAGGATCCTTGAGTTGGATATTAGGAAAAACTTTCTCACTGGGAATGTAGTAAAGCACTAGGTTATGCACAAGGATTATGGAATTTCCATCCTTGGAAGCTAAGACCCAGGTAGACAACACTTTGGCTGGGATGATCCAGTCGGGCTGGTCCTGCTTTGAACAAAGGGTTGGACTAGATGACTTCCTAAGGTCCTTTCCAGCCCTAATGTTCTATTATTCTATGACATCCTTGTCCGCCCATGACCCTTTAGCTTAGTATAATTTGTTTGTTTCTCCATACCCTATGGCATTTGAGCTGTTCAGACACAAAGCACTAAATAACGCACAAAGATTTTATTTGATAAAAAATACTTTAGCAGCAGATTTTACTTGAATATTTGGAGGTGAATTTGTTAAGTCGCATGGCAAATGATTGAAGTGTTTGGTAAAAGCAAGATATTTCTGTCCTGCAGTGTGTCCTTATTGTAGAGAAAAGTTTTTAAAATGTTTAGCCATTCCTTTTTGCACATAAGCCTTTCTTACACCCCCCCCCTCTACTGCACACCTCTCCCTTTCTTTGCCATTCTGTTTAACTTGTATTATACCAAGTATATGCAACTCTGTTTGACAGGCTGTAATGCTGTTTGAAGTAATGACACTTCAGCTAAACATACCACAGAGCAAAAGACAAACTCTTAGGTTGCAAGCTACAAGCTCTGGGATTTAGTTTAAAATTCAACCATTATCAAGCTAAGTTTTCAAAAACAGTGTTCCTTTAACATTTCTAGTACATTCAGACTATGTGGCTGGCTGTGTAAGATATATGCTACAAGAGACATGTAATTCTTTTATCTAAAATTTGCTCCATCTTTTCCCTCTCATATTTGATTTCTCATATGTGAGCAAACCAATATCATACAGTTCTTGATAGTCATAGTATAGCAAGGTAGGGTCTATCCTTTGTCAGGAAGATAAATTTTGTGAGATATTTCAATCATTGCTGAGGGTATTGACTTGAAAATTCAAATGAAAGGCCATGTTAATTTTAGGGCAGTTAGTATCAAGACCAGTGATCCCTCTTTGTGGTCACAGCCACTGGGAAAATTTATTTGTATGAGTTCATAAAAAGTCATGAGCCTTTTATAATGCGTTTATTTATTATTTATGCCTGACAATAAGCTTGTGAAGATAGCCTACATCCAGCTTCCAAATTCTTCGACTTTATGAACAGTGGTAATGCGCTGAACTCCTGAAGACTGCATTCTGTTTTTCTCCAGGTGAGGCTGTCATTGGGCTAAAGGAAACACAAACATAGCTGGCCACATTTACACAGGTTTAAAAAAAAGTGTTAAGAGCACAGAAGAGAAAACTCCGGAAATACTAAGGTATTTTGGCTGCTTTTCATACTTGCCTGAAAAAAGCAGTAGGAGAGGGAAGGGGATGTACTAATTAGAGGCTTGGTCAGGGAAGTGGCTCTTTTAGGTTTATTCATGGCTCTACCAATGACTGGTTGTGTGATTTGTCATAAATCACTAAAACCTTTCCCGGTCCTACAGAGAGGTATATGAAATTTTCTGCAACACCCTCCAGAATTCATTGAAATGCATTGGGATTTTTGGATGAAGCTGCTATCTAAGTGCAAATTACTACTTTTGTGTAAAGTGGCTGACTTATCCTTATTCAGGATAATTGACTTTTGTTAGTGGTAGCATAAGAATGGGGGCTGGAGTGGTGTGAGTGCTAAGGTGCATGGGTAACAGCCTAGGGATTGCAAGTTTGAGGCCAAAACTGCAGAAGTTTTGAGGGCAAAAGTGCTTGTGGTGTGGCCTGTCAGATTCCACTAAATACCTTGTCACAAGGATGCAGGAAAAGAAAGTGCAAGAATAATGTTTTTACCCATGTTTACTGGTGAAGCCGGAGACATTTCAGCTTTGCTTTTGCCTTGGTCACACAGTGCAGATCGAATAGACTCAGCAAATGTATATATGTACTCAGAAGCCTGCCCAAGTTGCATAATACTTATGAGAACTCTGAACAAGCGATGGTAGTAAAGTCTCTAGCCTCACAGCTTAGCCCCTTTCCAAATATTTTCAGCTGCTTTTGAATTAAGAACTGGCTAGTGAGCTAGAAAGCCACCTACTGCAGTACAGAGAATAAGGATGATTTGCCAAAGTAACCTATGAAATATGTTTCCAGACCAATCAAGAGTCAATGTCCAGAGAATATAAACACATTATATAAAGGGCAGTCAGCCAGAAACCTTTTATAAAACTCCTGTGTAACTGTCTGGTATGAGCAATTTCCCGATTTCCCAGTACATTCTATTCTTACAACATGTAGGAGACTTTTCTTGGTGTATACAAAAGTAGTTGTCCCAAGCTTTTCTCTCTCTTGCATTCTCATACCCTATAGTAAGTACATAGCAACCCCCCTCTCCCACAGCCTTTCATTTAGCATCAAAGCAGAGAATATTCTCTAAGTTAATTCTTCTTGTATACCAGATCCCATTCATGCTGGTGGACTATTGCTAATGGCAGTGAGGCAGGGCCTTAACACAACTATGGGCTAAAATCTTACTTGTCTAATTGCCCCTTTAAATAAAACCTATCCTAATTTGGTCCAAGGTCATGTTCCATTCTCTGTTCTCTGCACCAGTAAAGCTTTGACCCACTCATGACACAAAGCACTGGCTTGCATGTTCCCCTCACATGTCAATTTATATTTCTGCTCTAAAAGGCTAATTCCATGAAGGAGTTCTTTTTTTAGCATCCATAGCATTTTTTTTGAGAGAGAGAATTAAACGTTCCCTGAATGAGTGTCTTCACAGCATCCCAGTATACTGAGCAAGACTTTAGGGAAGTTATTTAACACATTGTATGCTTTAATTGAATCTTCTAGCTCAGTAAGCGTAGGAACTTTATATAAAACTCCTGTTAAGAGAATATATGCTTGATTGTGCTGACTGGACAAACTGTCATGTCATTGCTAAAGAGGAATTAGTAAACTAAATCATTTGGCTTACATTTTGTTTGCAAGTTTATTGCAGAACCATACAGTGGTGACTAATAAAATTCTAGTATAAGTCCTAGGCGAGATTTTAGCCCAACTGAAGTTAATGGCAAGACTCCAGTTGAGTTCCATGTGAGGCAGGCCAGCAGGGGGTGCTCCTGGCTGAGACACCACCTCACTGCACCCACCTATCTACCCGGCTTGGAGTGCATCTCCAAGGGTACGTCATGTCCAGCCAACCCCCTTCCCGGATCACACCTGTAAGCCTGGGGTCATGACTGCCACCACCCAGGAGTCTTGGTCTGTCCGTGGCTCTGTGCCCTGTAGACCTCGTAGACCATCTGTCACAGGCCTTGTAGACCTTGAGGGTGCTCAGCCCACTGCTAGAACTTAGGGTGCTTCCTTTATCCTGGAGAATCAATACTGGTCTCCCTTTGTCAGCCAGACCAAAGGGACACGAAGGCATGCACTTCTCCCTCTCCCAGCCAGTTCACCATGCTTATAATGATGGGGAACTTTATTAGTTACAGGGAGGAGGCTTGGGGTAGGGTACAGGATAGAGAGGTATTGCAGAATAACCTTAGAGCAAACAGTGTGGCTAGGTAGCCATTGATTATGCAACTGCTGTACTGGAAGCTATATATCTAGATAGATCTCAAGTAGCTTACTCACAAGTATCATCCAGAAGCTGGATGCTTTCCTCTGGAGGCAGGAAGTTTTTCGTGTGTTCAGTTTCAAGAGAGAGGGGGAGAGGGCTGCAGCATCCAGCTGCTTTTGCATGCTCCAGCATGGAAGCTTTCTCCCTGCTTTCTAGCATGACTCTGCCAAAAATGGCTCTCCAAGATGGCTCTTCCCTTCCAGGAAGAAGGGACTCTATATATCCCTGTCGTGACCTCATCACCAAATTCCCACCAGAAGCAGCCCCATTGGTTGATGCATGGTGCTTTTAAGTGCCCTCACCTATCAGGTCCAGTCTGGCAGATGTTGTCTGATATCAACCAGTCAGTTTAAAAAGCAATGCTGGTCACCTGGTGGTGTAGGCCCGTGCCTCCTTGGCTACCTGTAGCTTCTCACATCTGCTGGAGCAGGATCCCCATCCCTCAGGGATGTTCCCAGCACAGGTTGCAACTCAGGCTTACATGAAACAGATGAGGGGAGGGCTGCCTGCACACCACAGTGAGCATGGCAACCAAATTGACAGACAGATGATAAGCCTGATTGTAGAGTTTGGGGAGACACTGAGATGGCATTCTGCCACACTATGAGGTCAGGATGGCACCCTTTATTTTTTAGACAAGAAGTCCATGACAATAGTCCTTCTAGATGAGGGCTGTCATCTAACTTCACATCATGAAAAGTGTGCACTGTAGTCAGTTTTATCCTATTTCTGTGTATGTCAGAAGCATTAAATACATTGTATCTGGGTAAGGCATCTTCAGCAAACTTGTTCAGTATAAAACAATTGTAATAATTCACAATAATCCTACTTGACTGGTATAGGGGGGAAAAAGATCCTCCCTTGTTGTCTACTTACTTTTATGAACCAGAACTCTCTCTGGAACATGTGCTTGTTTAAAGGACTTGTAATTATGTATAGGGCTTTTGTCTTGCTTCTTGAGTAGTCATTATACCTATCCAAAGCAAGTGCAAGATGCCTGTAGCATTGCTACGAGACCAGCACAGTACAGTTTCATGCCAGGTAGACATAATTATATAATGTGCAAGGCAGCAGAGGATCAGGATAAAGAAGTTAACAATAGTCAGGTTGCTGGCTTTTGTGTAAAAACTCTTGCCTCCAGAGGCCTATGTGAAATGAATTGGTGATCTCAGTTCAGTTCCTGTTGACAGACATGCACCTCACAACCTCCACATGTGACAAGCTTCTTGGTAGACTCAGCAAAGCGGTTAAAGATTTAATGAGCAGTGAAAATAAACTCTGTCATGACAGGATGACTGCTTTGATTCCATGATTGATACCTGCAGACGACACCAAGCTGGGGGAGTAGTAGATATGCTGGAAGGTAGGGCTAGGATTCAAAGTGACCTGGACAAATTGAAGGACTGAGCCAAAAGAAATCTCATGAGGTTCAGCAAGAATAAGTGCAAAGTCCTGCACTTAAGATGGAACAGTCCCTTGCACCAGTACAGGCTGGGGGCTGACTGGCTGGGCAGCAGCTCTGCAGAAAAGGACCTGGGGGTTACAATGGACAATAAGCTGAAGATGAGGCAGCAGTGTGCCCTTATTGCAAAAAAGGCTAACAACATCCAGAGCTGCATTGGCAGGAGTGTTGCCAGCAGGTCAAGGAAATGATTATTCCCCTGTATTCAGCACTGCCTCTGGAGTACTGTGTCCAATTTTGGGCTCCCCACTACAGAAAAGATGTGGCGAAATTAGAAAAGGTCCAGTGGAGGGCAACAAAAATGCTGAGGGGGCTAGGTTACATGACTGATAATGAATTAGGCTGATTTAGTGTAGAGAAGAGGAGATGGGGGATTTTTTAGCAGCCTGAAAAGAGAGTTGCAAAACTGTTCTTGGTGGTGGCAGATGACAGAACAAGGAGCAACGGTCTCAAGTTGCAGCAAGGAAAGTTTGGGTTAGATGTTAGGAAGAACTTTCTTACTAGGAGGGTAGTAAAACTGGAATGGGTTACCCAGAGGTGGTGGAAACTCCATCCTTGGAGGCTTTTAAGATCTGGCTGGACAAAGCTTTGGCTGGGATGATGTGGTTGGGGATGGTCCTGCCTTGAGCAGGGGGTTGGACTAAATGACCCCTTGAGGTCCCTTCCAACCCTCATTTCCTATGATTCTATATCCTTAGAAGCAGTTCTGCCAGTTCAGTGGAACAGATGGACCATCTAGTTCCAGTTACTGAGGTTTTCTCTGGTATCAGGAAGACATCTTCTTGTCCTGGATATCTATAAGGACACTTTGGTTTTAGCCTATGTTGAGCAGTTGTCTTGCTCTGCAATCGTCAGCAGCTGGAAAGTAACTGACAGAAGCAAGGGGCATGTGTGATACAGCACTGCCAGGAGTGCAGGGACCAGGGTGCAATTGTTGGTTAAAGTCGCTTTGCATTCTGCCCGTCTGTCTATAGTAGGCTCAGTCCTGCACTAGGGAGAATGTTAGGATTTCAAAACATTTTTCCTCCAGTTCTGATTTACAAATATCTTTATTTTTTGATTAGCTCTGTTTCTGCCAGTCATTTGCTGACTGCAAGCCCCACTAACAAATTTCCTTGGTGGGACTTTCCTGTCAGTATGCACTTCTAATCCCCTCTCAATCCCCACCCCCATTTCAGCTGTACTTCCTCTTCCCCTTTCTGCTACTCTACCCGCCTTCCCTCCCCCTGCCCCCCCCCAAAAGGTTTGGCACTTCTAGGCATTTCCTGAGCAATGTGACTATTTATTAACACTGTTCTGAAGCAGAGAAGAAGAACAGTGGTTGAAAATGGTATTCAGAGGGACTGGATGGCTATTATAATCATAATGATAAAAAAGAAGCAAGACAAAGATGCCGCTTTTTATATTTCAATCTCACCAAGATCAAGTTCTGAAAATTTCTGGCAGTTTTGCACTCACATTCCTGGTTATTCCTTTCCTCTCAAAACTATTACCTCAAAATCACCTACATCCTATATCTACTTATGCCGGTAGCTGGCCCTTTGAATTCTGGCAAAATTGTCAACTGAGTCTTACACGGTCATTGTGCATCTGGCAGCTGCTACTTGCATCCTCTCCCGCTTCCTGCAGCTACTTACAGTTCTGATTATATCTATTTCTGATTCACAAAGAGCAGCAGGTTCTCCCAGTTACTCGTCAATTTTATGTCTATCTTTGTCAAGTAATTTGAGATATTTGAAAAGCATTACAGATAGTTGGTGGAAAAAATATCAAAAAGCAACAGGGAACAAAAAGCTTTTCTAAATGGCATTGGTTGTATCAGTGGAAGCAGCACAACTATGGCTTGCTTAATCTAATTTCTACACTGAAGGTGAAATTTATCAACTTATAGAGGTTCCAAGCAAGGTTCTCTATACCAGGGGTGGGCAAAATGCGGCCCGCGGGCCAAATGCGGCCCTCCAGGACATTCTATCCAGCCTGTGGGCCTCTAAAAAATTTAGAAAATTAATATTTATCTGCCCTGGGCTGGTTGTTATGCGGCCCTCGATGGCTTGCACAAACTCAGTAAGCGGCCCTCTGCCCAAAATAATTGCCCGCCCCTGCTCTGTACTATGGCAATCTCATGGTAGCCCTACTTAGAAGGGTATGGGAGAGCATACTATGTTTTTTACTATTCATTTGAACGATGGCATTGCCTGCATGCCCCAGGAAAAGAGCATGATATCTCCAGTGTGCTTCTCCTGCCCCATTGGCCTAGATATTGTATAAATAAATAGCATGAAAATAGTCCCAACAGTCTATAAAAATCACAATCTATATTTACGGCAAGGCACAGTCAGCCAGTGGAACTAACAAGGGAGGAGAACTGAAAGTAACAGGATGATACTAAGAGGGAGAAGTTCAAAAAGGGCAGTGGATTCAGCTGGTGACTTCTGTAGGCATTATGCATGGGCAGCGTTTGCAGGCATCACCACAGTGGTAGGTTCAAAGGAAGGTTGGCTGGTGGCTCTGCAGACTGTGATGGAATGTGCTTCCCAGACTAAGGGGGTATGGAGGTGCCCATGAGAGAAGTGGACCAGTGGGAGACTGAAAGGTAGGCATTCTGGGAGAGCAATGGCACGGTAGAGTGAGGCATTGAGGCGTGCACACTCTCTCGTAGATGAGATTCTGGCATGAAGCACAGCTTCAGGAAGGTGATCATACCTACAACAAAATAAAAACTGGGAGGTTTCTTTGCCTACAGTTTTTAGAGGCACCAAAATGTTAAAGTGCTCCCTATTGTGACCATTTTGCCTAGTCTGAAAACGTACACCCTGGAGCAGATCAAAGACAGACTGAGCTTTACTGACCAATTTCCCCATTGATCTTCTATGAGTTTTCTTCTAGAATCTGAAAATTCTCTTGGCTGGAAGGCATCCTGCTTTCAGATGTTTTAGTTCCTGGCAACTCAGTATCCCTGCCACCAGCACGGAGCGAACATACCAATCCTGACTAACCCAAGAAACATTATTGGTGTATGTGTGATAGTAACATAATGGGATGTATCAGCATTTCACTAGGATAAATATTAATGGCAATATTCATCATGGCAATGCCATTCAACCTCCACACAGGGTTAGCACAAATGGTAATCACCACTTTACTTAGAATTTTATCTAGTAAATTGAAATGGGAGCACTTTGCAGAAGGAGAATTTCTCTCGAGTTAATTTGACTCCTGCCTTGCTGTCTCTACAGCATTGTTGGAGCTAATAAAAAGGATCCTGAGGTCATCTACATCTATATATGTCTTTGCGTGGTAGATAGTAGGAATATTCATTCCAGAAATACAGGCTGAGCAGAAATATAATTTCCATTAACTTTCAGATCTTATATCATCTCTAGTCTGTAGCCACTAAAGAGTGTAAAATCATATATCCAGGCCTTTCTGTCTCAGAAGGCAGTGATACACCAGTCATTTTGTACAGTTGGCAAAGAGCACTTAATATTATTTCACTTAAACCACTCTGCTAACAGTGGTCATTTTATCATAATTTAGTATACAAGTCTGGAAATGTATAATTCTTGCTTACACCCACAACTAGCACTGTGACCTATCTTGACAGTAGCCATCTCGCTGAATAACAATATAATCTGAAATGGCAGCAGCCATGACAAAAGCCCACTAGAAAAACTGGTGACCAGTTTCTACTTTGTTTTGTCCTGGGTCAAACAATTGAAAAAGGAAGCTTAGGGTGTGGTCAGAAAACCATGAAATCAGTAAGTCCTTCCAGCCATTTTAGTAGGCTTTGGAGCAGGCCAGTAATGTATAATGCAGTATTTAATTGAATGTTAGAGTAGTTTTTCTGTCTGCAAATCTACAAGTCTATAACAGATGGACAGACACATGCATGAAAACACCAGAAGACAAATGTAGGGGATTCTTAAAGATCTGTTAAAAAGATCCATTGACTAACTCCAGTATTCAGTGCAGAAAGGTAAGCCATGAATGGGATTTCAGCCTCCTTGGTCCTAGGTGACCCCAATTAGTCAGAATGCAGCATCAGTAAGACTTCTTCCATCAGCAATGGGCATTATAACTTCTGTACAACAATCAGACCAGAATAAAAAGGCCCACGGACAGCAAATGGTTGCTTTTAATTTGTTGGGTTTGCATGTTTTATGTGAATCGTTACCAACTGCCAGCTACTGCATTTTCCCTCTATTTTTTCATTAAGGCTTTTGCTGGTAAAGCTGAAGGCAACGATGGATTAAGTTACTCAGAAATTCTGCTCTCAGGATTCCCTTGGGGATGCTAAAGTGGACAGGAATTCTTTTAATGACCAGCACTGGTCTGAAAACACCTCTCTCTTGTCATCTCATCTACTTAAAGCAGCAACCGTGTTTCCAGGATTCCAAAAGTTACTTTCTTTACAAATAAAAATAAAAAAAAATAGGGATGTTGCCTGTTCTTCTTTGCTCCACATGCCACTGAGTCAGGGGTGGACTGACTAAATAGAGACTTTGCAAACCATCCTTATTCTCTGCCCTGCGGTAGTGGGATTGTTCCCTACAGCTGTGTGTGCTTTTGAAGCGCTGGGTCTTAGAGTTGGATAGTAATCCAGAAAAAAGTGAGCCAGGCATCTGTACTCAAAAGGACAATGGAAGTGTCTAAATCAAGGAATGGGTTCAGTCTGAGGCTCACATACATGTCCAACTCAAGACTGTTGGTAGGCACCTAAGCATGGGAGAGAGATGGATCGTTAGGGACACCAGAGTAGACATCCCTTCACTCTGAGATGGCTGTTGTGAATTCCCAGACTTGGAGCCTTTTCATTCCATTGTCATTTAGAGGTGTTTAGCTTGAACACCATATCAGCCCTTTATATAAAGTGGGTTGGTTTTTCTTGAGTTATAATCAGTTTCCCTTGGAAACAGTAGCTTTAATACAGATGTATTTTCCTGAGAAATGTGGTGGGAAGGTGGGAGAAAGAGGCTTTTGGAAGTCCCTATAAGGCAGCTGTGATTTTTATGTTGCTGAGTGTGCTTTATTCCAGTATTTAGCTATGCTGACAGTAAGCAAAGTTTGACCTTCAGATACTTTCCCTGGAAAGTACACTAGGAATCTGTGTAATGACTGCAACTAAGAGAGTGCTGTTTTGCTCACTATTTTGTATGGACATTATCTGCAGTAAAAAACCCAAACTTTGGCATTGGCAAGCACACCCATGAAATGCCTTGCTGAACTTTTATGGTAGCTTACTGCACTAGTCCAAAGATCTTGTACTTGCGTACAGTTTATTGGTATGTCTGCCAGCAGATAATCTGAAGAGAGAAGATTAGTACCCAGAACATTTTAAAAGTTTTATAGTTCCTGTCTGAATGAAAATTGTTTTTATTGTAATCAAGTGCTAATTAAAAGCATTGGACTCCTAAGCCTGTGTAGGCAGAAGACCTCCAAGGGATGGATTAGCACTCCTTTAATGTCTGGACAGAAAAGTAGCCC
This sequence comes from Caiman crocodilus, assembly GCA_030014935.1. Taxonomy (NCBI): domain Eukaryota; kingdom Metazoa; phylum Chordata; order Crocodylia; family Alligatoridae; genus Caiman; species Caiman crocodilus. The sequence continues at coordinate 78,559,322 of JAGPOW010003648.1, forward strand.
TTATCCTGTAAGGCAAATTTGTCACTTACCCTTTGTGCCTACGCATTAGACCAACGTGTATAATCTACTTCCTCAGTGCCCTATGTGGGCTCTCTGCTTAGGCACCCCAGCGGTCTCTACAAGGCCTCTCCTGCAGAGATCTGTCCTCTCACTATTCACTCAGTGCAAGGAGTGGCGAGGGAAGCCAAACTGGAGCAGTGGGGACCATAATTTGCTTCCAGTACAGAGCAATAGCAGATGGCTTCCTTTGTAAGGGAACAAGGGTGGAGTAGAGGAAGAAGTTGTGACTGAGTCACTGTTCCTGTCCTAGGATAGCACAATCACAAGTGTCCTTTGCTACAGGCTGAGAGGACACTGTCAGTATAGCCCTGAGAACCAGGTGTTTGTCACAGCGGTGTGACACAGGCAAGAACAAGGAGCATGAGAGGCAGCTGGCATATGCACTTTATTGGCAAAAAGTGACATAAAGGATCCTGTGCTTCGTGCAAGTGTGTGTAGAGGCGTGGATGTCATTAACTCCTTGGGTGCCTTCCAGCACAGAATTATACCTATGTAGAAAGGGCAAGCGTGCCATTATGTATGATGGTATCTATCTCTAAAAACACAAATCAGAGAAGGAAAAGACAGGTTAGGTCTTTTGGTCCCTTGTTTCCTAGATCACATCTGGTAGCTGTTTGTCCATGCTAGCTCTGAATGTCTGCTGCAGTAGCGCTTTACTCCCCTGGTTGGAATGGAATACTATCCCCAGATGGTGAAGTTCATCTGCTGGAAATGACAGCAATATACTACATTTTTATAGATGAAGTGCAAAGAAATGCATTCGTTCCTTCCTTATGTAATGCTTATTTGTCTAACATCGTATTCTGTATCTACAGCTGTGGCCCTTACCCTGTGAGGGTAACAGTTGTTGTGGCCCTAAGCTAGAAGTTAGGGAGTAAGGGTGGGAAAGGGTGTCCGTCTCCTGGACTAGGATGGAGTATGCAGCAACATTTTCATTTTTTTTGCATGCATGGTTTAAACAAACAAACAAACAAAAAAATCTTGGCTTCTGCAGTGGGAACCACGCAGATGCTCAGTAAATGAAAAGCTTTTTTCACTGCTGTGTCACCACTTCCTGTGACCTGAAGAATAGATTTATCTCATGATTAGCTGCAGTACAGCAAAGACATAAATTATCCCCAACTAATAATAAAATAATTTTTAGTGGAAAAATGTTTTTTTTTTCCATGAAATAGAATGCGTCACAAAAAATGCCTGTTTTCTGCAGAAAAATGATGCTTCTGCTAAAACTGTAATGCTTCCCAACTGAAACGTTTTCTACAGAACACCAAAATACTCTAACTGAAAATCACACTGGTGTATTCACATATACCACTGCACTGCCTCACATCCCCATTCTCCTGGGATTCCCACTTAAACTACATCTTCTGTGGTGCATCATGAAGAGGGACTATCATGCTCTACCAGCTCCATTCCCCAAGAACAGAGACCCTGGTATATGAGAAGATGTGAAGTGATTGACTTGAAGTAAAGAGAGTGGGGACGCGAAGCACCCAAAGTTCAACTATCATAAGCCAGCATGGTGCTGCCGGGTTCAATAAGTTAGTGCTTGTGATTTCACACCTATTGTCTGCTTGCACTAAATGCTACTGGAATAAAACTATTTTCTTGAACTGCCACTCATCTTAAAAATGTAAAGAACAAAAATGACTTCCTACCCAATCTTTGAAACTGAAGTTTCAATCTCAAAGATCAGATGTCCATCACCTAGCAGGAAAAATACATTGCTGCTATAATAGCAGTGTTTGCTGTGCTACATAATATAATTTTTTTTACAAAATTTGCTGATCAGTCCAGAGATTTAGGCAGGAGGCAGAATTTTTAAGCAAATACAGAATGATACCTACAACAACAGTCTAAATTACAGAGGAGATGACCAGATTTAGCAGCATAACAGTTTAGGAAAAATGTTTAAAACTTAGCATATGTTGGCAAGTCCCAAGCCACAGTTGTCTTGAGGCCCCTGTTTCTCTTGGGGTCACTGTGCTGCTCCACATATGCTGTATCCTGTACCCAGTAGCAGTACAGGCTTCCCTCACCAACCACCGGGGCTAGGTTCCTGAAATTTCCCATAGTTGGCAAAACCGTGGTTGGCAAGACAAAAGGCTGATGGGGAAATTGCAGGTGGTAAACTGATGCATGGCCACAGAAACCTGCGGTTACTCAAAACTGTATACCGTGCTAGCCAAAATGGTATATAAAATATTAAGTGTGGATACTCAGAACTGTAACATGGTTGGCAAAACCGCAGTTGGCGAGGGAAACCTGCACAGCCACAACCATGCAGAATTGCATGTAGTCTAATTAGTTCTGCCTCTCAGCATGCTCCTAGTAGTGTGGAGCGCTTCAGTGCCTGCTGGCACAGTATGTTAGTGCTATAGGATTGCTCATTTGCCCCTGTCTTCTCTCTGCCCATAGTCTTATGGTTGTAAACACCTGGTCCAAGGTGCTCCTCAGACGGAATGATTTGGGAAGGTGCCCTGGCTATTAATGTCCCATTAATACCACTGCTCTGTAACACAAAGCAAGATCAGAAAGGCCCGGACAAAGTGGTGTAGTTTAATATACCCAATATGCTTATGTGAGATTACTGCATAGTATTTCTTTCTGTGGAAAAGCTTCACTTTGAGTGCACATACATTGGTAACTCCCAGCAGGCAAGTTATTAATGCCTGTCATCATTATAGAGGCTGTTCTATACCTACTTACTCCACTGTGCCATCTTTTGCCTGTGATGTCTCATGCTATTTTGGTTGCTGCCCTGGCACACATTCTAGGAAACATGTAAGTTTGTATTTTAGATACAGCTGACTCATTAGAGATGAGAAATGCCTCATACAGTCTGGCAGGAGAGGAGGTTGTGCAACTATAGCATCCAACCAAGGACAAAAAGGGAGGCTAAAGCATGGCTAGAGGGTTTAAAGAGCTATTCACAAGTTTGGACTGAATATTAAAAAGTAAGCTAAATGAGACAGAGAAACTGATACCTCAAATTTTCCCAAAGCCACAAGAATGGTAGGGGAGATAGTAGTGATCATTCATGTCACACATTTTTCCATTTTCCATTTTGCAAATACAGAAATGCCCAGTGGCAGCCCATGGTCCTTTCACGGGAATGCACAGGCAGCCTTACCCAGAATCCTGGGTGAGGTGCCCAAGCTGCCTCCTGCTCTTCCTCAGCTGGCAAACATCTCTAATGTAGCCATATTCCTTTTGCAAAGTGACAATTGGCATATGACTTGGATGTGAAATCTTTGCAGCTGATGGCAAAACAATTAAGGTCTCATTAAAATTCTATTTATACAGCCAAGAAAAAGGGAAGATAATGTCAGAGGAAAGGTGATATGTAGGACAGTAGTGAGCATTCTCTTAACTTAAGCCTGTCATTAGGTCGAAGTACCATAGGTGATAATTGTGCAGAACATTTAATTCAGTCCCACAAAGAATGGTTAACACTTTCCTACCCACCCTTCATTTCTTTTAAATGACTAGATTAAATCCCATACATAGGATTTTCAAAGCAGATTTCAGATACCCATTAGCAGTTGTCCAATTCTGGATTCATAACTCTAGGAGAGGCTTATTGCTGATTTTTTTTTCCCTTCATTTTCTGACAGATGACCATGACCATTATTACTCAGCTGATGCCAATATATCTTGCTATTTTACATTTACGCAATAGAGTTTTCCAATTCCATGTGGACTGTCATGTAATAACTGGCACTGCATTCACTGAGGCTGTCTCAACTGCCTCCTGCTAAAGGCACTATCTGCTATGGTCACAGAGACCCGAGGTGCAGATACGAGACAAAGACCCCACCCCACATCTTGTCCAGCTGCAAGACCCACAGGAGACTGCATCATAGTGCCATATAAGACCAGCTGCTAAAGACCAGCTCAGAATTGGTCGGAAACCACACCATCCCAGGCTGCAGCAGCTAGCTATACCTGGACATTATTGTAACAGATGAGGATAACAGAAGGATCTTGATGACTGATGTGGCCATCTCCTTCAAAAATCAGTGTCAAGCTTTCACCAAAGCGCAGGAGTGAAACCTATTGAAATACAAGGCACCAGTCGATACCCTGAGGGAGAAGGGATCTGAAGTGATGGTACAAATGGTGATCATTGGGGCACTTGGTGTGTGGGACCCAAGCAACAAGAGCATCCCGTGAGCCTGCGGAGTACTCTTTCGCCACATAAAACTGATGCGGCATCTCCTGATATCTAATACCCTCTGATGGTCAAAGGACATCTATGTCAAGCACATCATGGGCTATCACCAGTAGGAAGATACCCAACAGATACTTGCCAGAAGTGAGAACAAAGGGAAAGATTGAACCTCTCCCCCCCCCACACACAATATACCTACAAAGACTAGTAATGCCTTTTAATATTCCCCACCCCAACAATTGTACTCTGAATGATAAAACTATTGTCTAACAATGTCTTGCCACCTTACAACATTTTACTACCATAAACCTACAATGTCAGATAGATTGTTAGTTAGTGCAGATTGAATCCATCTCCTCTGGGTGGATCCAAGGTGCTGGTGTTATATTTCTTCTCCCTAGCAGGCACTCAGAGTAGGATGAATATTTCTCTGGCTGAGAGAAAAAAGTCATCTAAATTCCCCTCAATCTGCTTCAGTTCCAGGGATCCTGTTACCTCTCTGTCAGCACAGGATCCAGAGCTTACTCAGCCCTGATCAGTCAAAAGGTCGGTCCCTTTCAGTCAACCAGACTCTATCCCTGTTCACAAAGAGTTCTCTCAAAACACTCCCTTCTGGGTTCTGACCATCCTACCTGGTTGCTAGGACAGTGCTTTACCCGCTTGACCTTAGTGGCACCCCAGGTGGCTGCCAGCCACCATCATGTCCCCACTGACCATGGGTGTTCACTGACTTTCCTGAGACGGCCACATTTTGAAAAGTTACATCCTGCAGTATAAGGGGGTTATGTGGGGGTCTTACCTCTCTTCTATCACACCATAGCACTGGAGGTTCTCACCACCTTTACCCCAGGCTAATATAGGCTACATGTTACACAGTCATATAAATAACCACAAATTTTAACGTTTTCTGATAAAGTTTTAAATATATTTGGGGTAGGGAGCAGGGACCCACAGAGAGAGATGCAGAGCTGTATATCAAGTTATCTAGTTAGTGATTCAGGTAGCCATTATTAACAGTCAGGTTAATGTATCTGTAAGAATGGATGGCCTTGTTAGGCAATTTCCTGGTTACTAGGGATAATGCTATCAAATGTCAGGATTCCTTCAATTGGGCACCACAAGTCAGTGGCACTTTTGAAATTTTGACAGGACATGACCCCTTACCTTTGAATAAAAGAGATGTTCTTATTCTTCTGTAATAACTACCAATTCTGTTAACAATGTTACTGCATTGACAGCTTGTAGGTGAAGGGTCCCTTCACTTTTGGAGTAAGTTAGGAAGAGGGAAAAAACGATAACGTGCGTAGACTTTACTCAGTGCTGAACCTTATAAATAGCCCTAGTTCAGCCCTTAAAAGAAGGGCATTAACAAGTATATTTATATGTCAGTATAATAAGCAGTTGGAACTGGGAATTTATTCTGATTACCCAGGGGCTAATTGTAATGGTTTGGAAAACTGATCTCTCTTCAGTATTAATCAATGCCACACAGGTAACAGCTAAGAGTTGGAAAAGTCACATTTACAATTGTTTGGTCAAGGGATATGACAATAAAAGAGTCAAATACATGCACAATAGTCATGTTGTAATCCATAGTGAATTTTGTGCTATATACTGTTTGGGAGCCAGTAATACTAGTTATTATACCCTTTGGGGGAAAATGCTACTACATGCACTCTTTAGAAATAAGTTCTACTGTGTTTTACACTGGGAATAAGCACTGGTGAATTATTCTTTTGGGGTGAGTATTACTGTACAGCCTTAAGTAACTATTTTAAGTAACACATTTGTACAATGCTACTTGTGACTAGTTTGTGGTCTGGTTTCAACCTTTGATAAGTGATTTCTAAGTACATTAGTGGTTATTAATTGTCCAGATTGATGTATAGTAGTTTGCCTTGTGTAAATAAAGTTTGGGTTTTTATAAATGTTATTTTAGTATTAGATTTGGTATGTAGGTAAACTGTTGAAAAATGATTTAATATAATGGTTGACTTTAATATTGGTTTAAGGATTTTAATGTTTGTAGCTTTGCAATTCCATATTTCTTTTTCCTTATTACTGCCCAATGCCTCCTAATCCAATTGCCATAAGCCTGTGGAGCATCCTTCTGTTTTATATAAAATTAATAGGGATTATTATTTTTTAAAGGGCAAAAGCCTGCATTTTGTCATCTTTTCAGGTAATTTGGGGGAATTTGTAAAGGCATGATGCCCTCTACTGTTTGGGAGGAGTAACATCTAGTAGGGTATGACTTCAGAAATGATGTGATGAGTGGACTCTATCAGAATTCACTATAGGATGAGGATGGAAATTGGTCAGTCCTCTTGGCACAGATCTACTGTTCACCTCAGGGATTTCCCTTACTTCTGCTTAGAGTAGCCTTAACTCTTCTAGTTCCTTAGTGTCTGCTACTGAGCAGCTACAGCACAAGTCATTCTGTTGGACAAGACTTCTCAGAAATAGTTGCCTTCCCCAAGGATGGAGAGAGTGGTTGGACAGTATGGGGAGAGAACCACTTTTTTGCAAATTGCAGTTTGCTTTTCCATGGGTCCCTTGGCATTTTGGACTTCAGAGACCTTGGCCTGGCCTCTATGCCCTCCTCAAAATCCCTTTTACCAGATGGGATGCTTCCAAGGAAACCTGTGGAAAGTTTTATGAGTTCTCTCACAGCCTCCTGTAGGTTTTTACCAAGGACAGCAATCTTAGCCAGAATTAAAGTGTCTGAAGGAGTAATCAGGCCTGAAAGATATGGCCAATTATCAAGGCTCATGATAGGTGTGGAAATTTCAGGTATGAGTGCTGCTTCTTGTCTAACTCCCACTAGCAAGTGGAGTTAACAGTCTGATTCCTGATGTGTCTGTCAGGTTACTTGCTCCATGTAAATACTTCAGGAGGATAAACACCAGAGAGGGACAGGACATATTTAAGCTAAGCAACAATATTAGCAGAAGAACCAAGTGATATAAACTAGCCATGAAAAAGTTTTGGCTGCAAATAAAAAGAAGGTTTTAACCATTAGGGCTAGGGACAGACATTACACATAAACTGGTTTAAGTGATCAGAAACTGGTTTAAACCTGTAACAGAGCAGACATTCAGTGCACATAAACCAGTTTGAAAATGGCTAAAACCAATTTGAGATAAATCTGGTTGACTGTAGTATCAGACTCAAGTGATTTGGGTCAAACTGGTTTATGAAATGTCTGTCCCAGACTCCTTCCTGGTTTAACTTAAACCAGAGTCCTCCAGCATCCTAGATGCTTTGCAGACATGGGTGGGGCTCTCTGCTCCAGAGCAGGGCTGGCCCTGCCCCTCTGCTCCTTAGCTGGGCTCCGGCAGAAACAACAGCATCTGCCTGACTTCATCATGCTCCTTTCCTCACCACTCCATGCTCAAGCAGGGATTTCCCTCTACTCCCCTCTCCCACAGCTTGGACCGTAGCCAGCATGTGGTATGCTAGCTAATGCTCAGAGGTGTCTATGTAAGGTAGACAGGACAGTTTCTGCTTAGGGCTTTTCAGAGATAACCCCTCACTAATCAGAGCATCCTGCCCAGGCCTGGCCACTCCCCACCCTCAGCTCAGCCTGTGGAAGGGAAAGGAGGACTGCTTTAGCACACCCCATCTTCTAGCCTGAGCCACTGCAGGCATGTGCCTGCATTACTTCAGTCCAGAAGGAATATCTGTACAGTTACAAAATGGTTCTGCCTAGCCAGGTTAGACTAACCTGCAAAGATTGAATCAATTCAGGCTCAGGCTTTCTGAATGCCTGTCTCTAACCTAGAAGAATGAGGTTCTGGAACAGAAGAAAGAAATCTACCTGGTATTAAAATTGACCTAGATAAATTATTAAAGGGATTATTTTAGGCTATGGTGACATGTGACAACAGGAAATGCAGTTTAGTAATCCAGAAGTTTATTTCTAGTCCTCCATCCCTAGGATGACTTTTGGCCTGCTTCTGGTTTGGTGATTGTTGGTTTATAGCTATTATACCATTCCTTTTTTCTTCCATATATAAAAAATAGGCTTCTTGAACAAAAAGCATTTGGGAGGAGGGAGGGGTGTTATAAATGGACTAGGATGGTTCTAACACATTTGAAACTTTGGGCCTGTTGGGATTTCCACAGACATTTTATGAATATGAGGGTAAAGAGAACATAAGGAATAGACCTGCCCATCCCTCTATTCAGGGGCTGGCCACAGTCCATGTGGGGAACAGAGGCACTGTTCCAGCCTAGCACTGCTTATCCCTTCCAGATGGGAATAGGGTACGGAAGGACTACAGCCATGCTGGTCAGCAAAATTGGACTAGTGTGGGAGAAAGAGCATGTGCCACATCCTTCCCACATGCAGCAGAGCTGCTGCAACTTCAGTATCGGCTCTCTGGAGCCTCATAGGGAAGCTGGCTGAGTCATCCAAGCTCCCTCTCAGAGTTTTTCACTGTGTGAAGCACCCTCATGTTCACAATAAAGGGCCTGGCTTACAGCCTCCATCTAACTTTTTCCATCCTTTCTCAAGATAATGACCTGATTGATTACTGCTATCAATTACAGGCTACAGCTGAAGGCAAAGAAAAAAAAATCACTGATTAGTGTAATGAAAGAAAAGAAGACAAACTATCTTTTCTATTCTAGACACTCCAGGGACTAGACTATCCCAAATACTGGAAAATGGTAAATTCTACTTTTAGGTGCCAAATATGTTTACCTCTATCAAAAAACCCCAAAAAACAAAAACAAAAACAACCCAAGCAGTTATGCTGCCTTCTCCAAAAATGCAGGTGAACATGATCTTCAGGTGACCTGTGATACAGTGGCCAAGTCCAGCCTGTCTGAGCATTAGTAGTAACTCTTTGGGCATAAATTGTGTTATGATGGTAAGTATTAAGTACAGCAATAGGAACATACTTTAAACATATCGCTCTTATCCCAACGAATCATAGCTGACCACTACACTAGCTTCTCACCTCAAGCATCTCAAACTCCAATCCTATTTTAGGTCACAAGTGAGTTTTTGCCACACTAGTTCCCATTGTATACATCAAAACTCACCCATGTATTAGAGGATGTATGAAAGGTTTTGTAACAATATGTGTGTTTCTGTGGGCCTATGCATAATGATTAGGGGAAGAGGAATTCCTAGGTGTTGTGAGAGAGGGATGGGGAAGAATCTGAATATCACAGTGGGGAGTAAGGAGAGGAGAGGAGCCTAGGATCATGGGAGTGGCACAACTGGGGTGTCTTGACTGGAGATGGAAAGAAACCAGTATATTGTGATTGGGAATGGAAAGAGCCTGGGCATTATGATTTGGGATGGGGTTAGGTGGGAACCTGAGTAACATGACTAGGACAGGAGGAGCTTCAGTATTGTTACTGAAAGTGGCAAACATGGAAAACCCTTGATATTGTGATTAGGGATATGGGCCAGGGAAAAAGCTAGGTATCCTGAAGATGTAAGGCATGGAGTGCTTGAATACTATGTTTGGGGGGCAGTAAGGGGCTATAATCAATACATTTGTAGCCCACTTTAAAAATCTGAAGGATGAATAGTTTTGATTCCTGTACATAAGCCATGATTTAGTTCTGTCCTGACCCCACCCAAGCTCTACATTGAATTATTCTTATAGTACTCCCTTTGTGCTTCAGAGCTGAACAGGAGAGTTATTTTCCTAAAACCTATGGGGAAATCTTGCACCTGCAGATTTTAAAAATTCTGCTTTCCTCAAAGAAACTTCAAAGAAGAGAAAAGGAAGTCAGGGTGGATGGGCACCTGAATAAATCAGAGAAATATTATTTAGAGGACCAGGAAAAAAAAGAAGGAAAGAAAGCACTCTCTTTTCTTTCCTCATAGCAGTGGTACAGCTTTGATTCACAGCTGATGAGTCACTAAAGCATTCTTTATATGGATATCCTCTGGTGAAAGCAAAATTCATGGAAAGACTGACATTTCATCTATTTTAGGTGAGAAAAATACCATCGGTGTCCATAAATCATAAACTTGGATGACAGGCACAATGTGTTGCACATTTTATCACAATTCAGAGTGGGTATTTCAGAGATTATGGTTCACTGTATGCATATATTTCAGTAACTATCTAAAATGTATATTTTTTAAAAATGGGCAATGACTTATTTATCCTGGGAAAAGCCTTTTGGAGGGTGTGACGGCGCCGGGCCGTCCCTGGGGACCCGAGAGGGACCCCAGGGGGCGAAGGAGCAGACAGCAGACTCACCGGGGACGGGAGGACCAGACGGTGA
>JAGPOW010003648.1:78569913-78586283 GCA_030014935.1 Caiman crocodilus
CTTTATATTGTGGAACATCAAAGTCGTGGCGGGCGAGAAGGAGGGGTAAAGGAACGTCTCGGGGACTACCCACGACCCAGGGACCTACAGTGGTCACAGAGGGGCTTATGTGCACTTTATTTTGCTCAAAATACATAATTGATTCAAATTTAGAATGAAAAATGGAAGTGAGGTGTCTGTGTTTCCTACAGCACTAGCTAGTGATATCTGTCAGGGATTTGATATTAAAATACCATTTTCCAGCCATGACACCTAAGATTCATAGCCCAGCTGGCTGCATACAGGGCCATGCTGTAGCCGTGGTAGCATGCTACTTCTCTGGCTTGGCATGAACAACTGCACCTGCATGTGGAGGATGCAGACTGTTTGTATACCTCTGTCATGCCTACCCTGGCGGAGGTGATGGAATTATTCAAACTGTCATTTGTTATTCTAACCACTGCGTCTACCAGCTCAGAAGTGAAAGGCCAAGCACTAAGGAGAAATGCAATGAGCTCTAGTTTGCAAAACGCTCCAATTTTCAGCAGCCAACATCAAATTGTATTAGGATGTCCAATTCTTTCTTTATGGATAACAACAGCATAATTAATTAATATCTTATCCAGTGTACATGGGGGGAAGAAGGGTTCCTTTTGTTACTCAGTCTGTCAGGAAAATATTTAAAGGCAAGAGTTTTTCACAAAAATGTGTATAGTTTAAGAGTGACTTTTTAAAGCAGTATTTTAGAAGCTTCTGTTCATTTCCATTCTCAGGTACTGACTATTTCAGGAATATATAGAATGAGGGCAGGACTCTGTAAGAAGATGAAAATTAGGAAGATGATTTTTTTTCACTTACCATTTATTTCTCAGTGCTAATATCCCCCTATGATTCACATTAGAGGAATAACTGCCTATACCAATAAAATAGATGGGTATAAATGATACAATCAATACTGGCATTAAGGTTTGGGGGCTGAATGCCCTTATTTAATATATTAATCTATGCTATCTCTGTTCATGCCCTGTGATACCAATCATTGTATTTGAGTTAATAGAAAAAATGCAGATGTTTGCCAGGGATTCAGATTCTAGTAAAGCAGTCTCTATAGAGAGTAAATTCAATGGTCTTTGCTTATTAGATTCATGCTTCAAAGCAAGCATGAAAGATAGCAAGATGGTATCTATACTTAGAGATGTTTTTAAATCTCAGGTCAGCCAAGGAGTAGGAATGACTTGAAACATGAATAGCACATCAAGTGCCTTCATTGGCAATTTCTTCAGTGACTTTTAATAAAGCTTCCTTCCTTAAACTCCTGAGGCATGACAGGGAAAGTTGGCTCACTTTTTAGAGGCTTCTTTTCACTCACTCGTAGAAAGAGCTTAATTGCTAAGGGTCATATACCAATAGCAGAACAGAGCATAGACTCCCAATTGAACTCATAACCCCTAGTTTCCTCCCTTGACAACCTGATCAGTCTCCCTCCTCAAGTGGGGATAATGTAGGCCATATCTCTCTGACTCTAGTTCATCAACAGCTTAACACAAAATGCTGATTCCATTTCCAGAGAGAAGGTGGAGATTAACAGCACGGACTATAACAGCACTTAATATGCCAGGATGGTTCTTAAGTAGCAAAGTATCAAGAGAACAAATGAGCAGAATTTTATACAGAGCATTTTAATAATTAGTGGCCTGAAAAATGACTGATTTTTTCATGGGTATTATTTTTTTACTTGACAATAAAAAGCCTCAGCTGCTGGATTTGCTGCCCCCCACCCTCTTAGTTTTTGGCAACAGAAATCAGAAAAACTGTTACCAAAAATAAGAGAAAGACCTGGTTAAAGTTTGCTAAGAATTTTTTGTAAGGAATTTTCAGTTGAGGGGGGAAGGTTTCATTTTTAGACAAAAGCTTTATGGTTTGAGGAAAGGGAAGTTGTACAATTTCATTTAGTCAAACACACAATTTTACTAAAAGATTTTGATGAACTAACATGTCTTCCTTGCCTGTGCTAATAATAATGACAACCACCTCCTTTAGCCCCATTAACAGTTCACGCTGGGAGAGTAACAGGAGAGGAGAATTCAACAGCAGTAGAAAATGGCTGGCAGCCTGCTGGGAAGAATCTGAGAAGCTTGCGTTAGGCACCAGAATCTCAGCTAGAGATGGATGGGGGCTGGAGCTGAGACTGGATTGTCTCGTATGAGGACAGCTATCTCCAGATTAAGCAGCTTGCATATTTCACGATGCACTCTCCAAGGAACAACAGGTACAATAAAGTAATACAGTAACTGTAAGTGCAAGCAAAAGCAAATGATAAAACTACATACGGCAAGACAAACCATCCTTCACCAGCTATAGCATCAGGCACATAAACTCAAAAGCTCTTATGCACCTCTTTACTTCTTAAAGCATCTAAATCTATCTTTTAAGCATCCCATCACTCAGCTGCTTGCTAACTCTGTAGGCACTTAAATTCCCTTAGTATCAAAGCTTCTACCAGGCAGCATTTATGTAGCCACATAACCATTGATACCAATTTGCAGCTAATGAGTTGCTCTCTCTTTCTGGAGCTGTTCCATGTTGTATAAATAATGAAATATTCTTTGAGGAGGGACTGGCATCCACATCTCCCATATCTCAGGTGTATGCTCTACTCCTCAGGCTATAGAGTCAGGTCATGTGCAGATGTTCCCGGGACCCAATCTATGATCATAGCCCATGTGTAGACGAAATGAGAGTTGTGTGTGCATGGCACTTTAAAGCAAGCTGAATACTTTTGCACCACTTTAATGGTGTTGGTGTTTGCATGCTTCGGCAGCACATTACTTACTAATTCCAGCCACTGTAGGACATTTGGCAGTGTGTGATACACCTTAAATGACTTGGGGCACAGCAAACTAAAACTCCTTCGAGGAGTTTGTTTGCTTGTCCCTACAGCTGTGGAGTGAAGCACCAGGCTCCATGCAGCTCAGGATCTCTGCAGGAAGCCCTGTAGGCAACCTGCCAGCAGCCTGGGAATGCAGGCTCTGCCCAAGAAAAGCAGCGAGCCTGATCTCCCCCCAGAGCTGCTTGCCTTCCCTCTGCAGGTACGGTGCCCTCCAGGAATGCCTGAGACAGGTAGGTGCCTGCAGGCAGGTGCTGCCTTGGGGGGTGCCACCGCTGCCACAAAGTGAAGCTCCCCCTATCCCTCTGCATCCCAGGGACCTCTCCATCCGCCGGCAGTTCGCCCTCCCCTGCCCACCAGGGAGACAGGTAAGTCAGCAGGGTATGTGCATGACACAGGGGTTTAATGAGCCCTAAATTGAAGCAGTGTTTTTTTAAAACCCGCCACTTCAGTTTATGGCCCCCATTTCATCTACACATGACCACGCAGCTTACTTCAAGCTGTGTGCTCATAGATGAGGTCCTGCTTGTGCAGATGTTTAACTGGGAGCCACACCAAGAACATGATCTAACTCGGGGTGGGGGAGGGTCAGGCAGGATTGGGGGTGGGTAGCAGGTCCACGGGGAGGGTTGGTAGGTCTGCAGAGGGGCTGTCCATCTGGAGGTGGGCAGCTGAGTGACTAAAAATAGCCCAGTGTGGAGGCCAAGAGAGCAGGGTAGGAAGAGTGCAGCCTCAGTACTGGGGGAGTGGCTGGGCATTCCCCATCCTAGGACTACATTCTGTCTACACATGGTCAGTAGACTTGAATCTAACTTGGTGCATCTTCTCAGATAAACTAAGTTAGATCAGGCTGGCCATTTGCTGCCCAGTCTAGCCTCCCTGAATGTATGTACAGATCAGCAGTTGGAATGACCTAACCTTAGTTAGCTCAATCTAAGCAAAATGTCTACATGTAGCCTCCGTCTTTCTTGGCCAGCAGCAGCTGTATGGACTGAGACCCTTTTTGTTCAAACCACTTCTTTCACCACTGCGGACCATTGTAACGGGTTTGTGTATATCTATCCTCTGTTCCACTCAGTGTCACAACCCCCCCCCCCCTTCCTCCAGACTTAGTTGGCTAACACTGTATCTCCTGTAACCTAGTTGCGTTCCCCTCCTCACCCCCATCTTCTATTGTTAGTCCCTCGCTCGGGCACTATGTATTTCCCTACCGGCTTTGTCAGCCTTTTTGGATTCACAATCCTAAACATTTACTAATAAAAGTCCATTTGCTTACCAGCACTTAATTTGAGAGTTGCTCTTTGATAACATCACTGTAACTTGCCCTAACAAAACTGGCCCTTATATGTCTCATAATTTCTCTAAAAATTTCTTAGTTCTTCAGAGAGGAAGAATCATTTATTGTTTCTTTCTTTTCTTCCTTTCACAGAAAAGATGCCTTTTATACTTTAACAAGTTGAATTGTTGCATTGGGTTTCCCCCCACCCCCACCCCGTAAGTGGGAAAGATCACAGCTGAGAGAAAGCGAGCAGGGACAAGGTTTTCTAAGGGCATTTACACACCTGCTCTGGGAGTGGAGGAGGGGTGCTTTAGAGTGGTTCTGAGAGCTGCTCTAATTAAAGTGCCCAGAGCATCAGCGTCCTGGCGCATAAAAGTGGTGATGGGGTTAGTTAAAGCACCCCTGCCTCCGTTTTTAAACATGGGGATGCTGATATACAAGACACTGGGGTCTGCTGGACTATAGTAATTACCAGGCTCCAGCAGATTCAATTAATCAAATCTAGTCCAACGCGATGTAATTACAGAACATCAGAGCAGCCTTGTTGCTTGTGTATTGACATCCTAAATGACTAGCAATTTGCCTAAAATAGCAAAACCTGAAGTGGCCTGATTTTCAGAAAGTGCGGAGTGCCTACTTTTTGAGAATCAGGCCCCTTGAAATGTTCTTAGTTGAGTTCTCTAAGTTGCTAGTCGCTGGGCATCTCTAGACATGTGTTTTACTGCTCAGTACACTAAATTACTGCACAGTAATGCATCACCACCTACAGTTGCACAGTAATTAAGCTGGTGTAGACTAATTTACTACGCCAGATAGTTCCATCCAACACAAATACTATCTGACAGCACAGTAGATTACTGCCCTTAAATGCACATGTAAATGGTATGGGGCTGGCTGGGGCAAAAGGGTGCTTCAGTGCAGGGCTAGCAGGCAGGCAGCCCCCAGGATGAAGCATTGTCATGCCCCATCCAGCTGCTCCACAGCACATAGCACCCAGTGCTGGGTGCGGGGGGACTCCCTGGATTTCCTGCCACCCCAGGCTGCTCCCACCAGACTCTGGAGCTAATTGCTCTGAAGTTTTTGCCTGCAGGTGCTCATTCAAATGGTGTACCCGGAGCAGAAAACTCCAGGGCAGTAAGCTCTGGAATGTAGTCCTGTGTATTAAATGCAGGCATAGATGCACCCACTTCTGAAAATATCGGGCCTAATCTCTCCTGCCATGCTTTCTGCCCATATACAGAAGAAAAGAAATCAGTGCTACTGAATCCAGCCTGACTAGTAAACAAGACTTGTTTTAAAATATATTTGAAGTTCTTTTTACTTGCCTTTTGGGGGTTTTTTAGCCTTTTTTCCCACTTTTAAGTCTTTAGGGTTCATATATTCAAATTTTCTCCCACAACCACAAGGGCTTGACGCTTCCTGAGTTTACTTAAATGCCCTCTGTTGTCTAAGGCGTCTAAGCCAAGCTGCAAAAGTGTTGCTATACAGAAGGCCCCAAACCCTGTTTTTGAGTAACCATAGGGTAAACCTTTGATAACTAACTTGGTCAGCAAGTGAAAAGATGCCATCAGACACAATTAAACAAAGCAAAAGTCCTGAAAGAAGATAAGGGAAGATAAGGGAAACCCATACATTAAATAATCCATATACATTCTATTATAGCCTTATTTTAAAATGTTAGTAGTGATTAATGTAAACAAATGCATTAAATATTATTTTGCTATAATAAATATATTTTAAATGCTTTAATAATTTGCAAAAATGAAAACAGCCTTGTTAAACAAAATACACTGAAGTTAAAAAAAATAAAACATGCCAGTGTTAAGCAGCACTCCACAATGGGAAAAAAAAGAAGATAAAAGCCTCCCTCTTTCTTTTGCAAGGATATAAATCCTAACTAATTAACACCTTTTAAATCAATAGAAAAAAACTGGTTTAGTCCAGTTTCAAACGTGTCAGTGAAACAACAAGTAAATAAAACCAATAAAAATTAATTTATTAAAATATTAAAACCAGTCATTTATAAATATTGGTCCCAGGCTGAAAGGAAATGTGAAAAACTCAGCAAATTAAAAAAACAAACAAACCCTGGTACTAATCTGCATGTCACCCTCAAACTTCCCCAGCTGGTATAAGTGAAAAATCTAGGTTGTGCTGTCACGGATAGCCAGATCAACTTTAGAATAAATGTTTAATTTCATGTTTAAAGGTACAAGCAAATAAAAGGTTGAGCTGTAAACCTGTTCCTGACTCTTTTTTTCAGTAGCCTACCTGCAAGGTTACCTATAATCTGGGTAATAGAACTGGTGCCTAATGTAGAGCACAGGCTTCTGTGTCATAGAAATTGGTTTGCACTTCTTTGGCTTTTTTTTTTTAATTAAAGCATTAGTGAGGCCTCAGGGCTGCAATTTGAGTTTTGTCCCCCTGTTAAATGTCAGTAAGCTGGCATGGATAATAATAAAGAGGGAATAGAGAGCCATCTCAAACAAGAGGTTATCCGATATGGGGGACAGTATGGAGATGGGGTACATTTGACACCCCAGATCCCTGGAGGGCATTCTGTAAAAATAGGATGGGATAATCACATGCTTCCAGGTGCTGCAGCATAAAACAACCTCCCCATATTTTGAGTTGATCACAAATACAGCACTGAAGAAATCCAGTTTAAACACAGAGCACACTTTTATAATAAATCTATCAGTTCTCTCCCTCCCTATACTGTACCATACCTCACAGGTCTTGCTCTCTGATCACTGGCCTTTTCCTGTCTATCACTCTACACTGTTGATACAAAAACCTTCTCTCAAGCAACTTGTGCTACTTGACACAGATTTTCTGTATCACTCCATCTCAGGGCCTTTAAATCATTTTATTGCAAAATGGCTGGGTGAGTAATCTCCATATCATGCGCCTGGAGTTTGAATCGTTGGTGACTTGTGTCCTGTCTTGTTTAATGCAAATCGTGTGTTTTAATTTCCTTAGGTCACAGCTTATTCCTATTAGAAATCCAATATATTAATTCAGACTTTATCACCTTCTGGAAACAGACACATGCTTTCCACAAACAGAAAATGTGAACCTTCACTGAAAGGCACATTTGCTGCAAGCTCTGTGCATGAAATTGTCTAACAAAACTCACAAAATCCAAGTAATTGACTAAAAATATCTTTCCTGCTAATCCGCAAACATCAAAAGACTAGATTCCAAACAATTAATTTCAGACATCTCATGTCTCCCCACACCCCAGTAGTCTCTTGTCAAGTTGCCTTATATGTAAACAACATAAAAATCTTAATGGCATGTCCTTCAAAAATTTTGCCAACCATTCAGCCAAGGTTGGATGAATTACAGATTATTACTATATTAAGTTATGCCTTTAGATTTTAGTTTATATTATTTCTTATAAAATATATAATATCCTTCTATATTGTTTTATGCAAACAGAATGCTAGATTATCTGATGGCAGACAAGGTTCTTTGGGTGAATCTGATATCTTTTACTAGATCAACTTAAATAGTTGGAAAACAATTACTAAGCAAGCTTTTGGGTTCATAAACCCTTCGTCAGGCTGAGGAAGTTTCAACAGTTGGTGTGTGCTCTTCCTGGATGGAATGAAAAGTAAAGAAGCCAGCGGCTAGGCTGGTATGCATACAAGACAGGCAGTCAGTGAAGATGTAGATTGAGGAGTCAATGGGTGAGAGACAGGCTGTGTTGAGGGGGAGAGAAGAGGGATGAATAGTGGAGAAGTACCTGGGAAGTTAGCTGTCAGGCAGGTTATAATGTGCCATAAATCCAATGTCTATATTCAGTTCATGATTTTTAGTATCCAGGAGGTTGATGAAGTGGAGTTCATAGGCTCGTCTCTGGGAAGTGTGTAAATTTCCTTTGAGGATCAGGACTGAGAGATTGGAGAGAGGACGGTTTTCTTGTGAGAAATGTGCCCCCACAGGTACTTGGGTATTCCTGTCTTTGATAGATTTCCAGTGTGCGTTCATTCTGGTGCGCAGTTGTTGTTTCGTCACTCTTGTATCTGATCATACATCAGATTATCTGATGGCATAACTCCATTGACTTTTATGGAAAAATAAAATAATCTGTATAAAATCTACCAGATAGCATTGTTTACATTTTGTTTTAATAAAACCATTTTACAAGTCAGATTCTAACACATCTAGAAGTGGGATTGCCAAGGAAATGAGACTGTTGGAATATTTTAAAATGGGTAGATCACTTGCGGATGGATACTTTCATGTTGAGACTGGCTTTGTTTGGTTTTACAAGATACTTCTTACCTTCCTTTCTTATTGTCTCATCCTCTCTGTGGATGCATGTACCCTCTTTTTGTTTAATGTCATTGTATTTAGTCTTATTCTTATGTAAGTAGGCATCATCTTCCTGCTTTGGCTACAGAAAATTAATCTTGCATTTTGGAGCAATCCTATAGACCCAGGCGAGAGAGCGGTGTTCCCAAATCCTGTTATTTATTAACAGGATTAACACGAGGACCTTCCATGTAAATGTTGTGAATAGTCACCTCACACAGCAGTTCTTAGCCCCTTTGGGGCTGAAATTTGCACATTTCCATTTCTTTCAAGTCTCTCCTTTTTTAGCCTTGATCTCTGCACAGTACATTTCTCCAGAAGAAGACTGCAAGTGGATAATTAGCTGCAGATTTGTTAAAAAAAAATGTAAAAGCAATGTACTAATCTGTAGCTACTTGGCTCAGTTGCTTCCTTTTGAAGATTTTTTTTCTTGTGTGCTTGTTTTATACAAAATCCATTTCCCTAAGTCATCTTTTATTTTTCTAATTTGCAGAACACTGTGAGTGGATACGATCATTCCTCATCAAAGGAGAGGTCAAAAGTTCTGTCTGGTATCTTGAATCTAACCTGACTGAATCCAGGTAGATAAATCTTTTTAATATGCGTGGGCTTCACATCAACTATATAATTCAGCCTTGTCCCTGTCATCCGATTCACAGTGTTAAGAATTACATGTAAAAAACAAAGATCACCTTACCAATAGATTATTTTAAACCATTTCATACAAGCTCAGAAATTTAAATCCATGCTCTACAGTTCTGCCAGAAGATTAAAAAAATAGAAAGCATCTCATTCTTTGTTGAATTCTAAATATTAAAGGTAACATTTATAGGGCCCTATCACACTTCCAGGAAACTATTCTTTTCATCCCTGCCAGTTTCTATAAGGCTTTTCCATAAATGTCCTGTTTCAGGATCTAGGGAATCCTTTTTTCTTTTGAAAACTATACCAGCTCTCAGTGCTTCACGCTATTCTGTAGTGCAGGGTATCCAACTGCTGGGCAGCTGAGGGCCCCACACAGTACAGGCCACAGACCTGAGGGCCATATACAGTGCAGCCCAGGTCCCATCCACCACATGTGAAACCTAACTCTTCCCCTGCTGCCACATATGCAGTGCAGCTCCTGGTCACACACACCCTGGATGCTTGTACATTGTGACACCTTTAACATGTACACGCGACAAAAATGTCAATTTGTGTAGCTTAATGGCATCACGGTGTACACATGTAAGGTTTTTTTGGGGGGGGGGTTGCATTGTTGCAAACTAAATTAAATTCAGATATAGTTTAATTTGCAATGTTGCAAGTTGCAATGATGCAGCTGTCAGCTCCCTTCTGCACTCCCACCCTGGGCCATGAGAGAGGTAGGCAGGCTCTGCAGAAAAAAAGGATTGGGAGCCTCACTGCTTCTGTCTTCAGCAGGCAGCTGCTGAAGGCAGAAGAGGTGAGGGGCCCAATCCTTTTCTGCTGGAGCCTGCCTGCTTCTCCTGTGGCCAAGGGGCAAGCTGCTGGTGGTCCCCATCCTCCCCTCCTTAGTGGCACCCCCTGGGGCTGCCTGAGCAGTCTGCCCAAGCTTGGGATTGGGGAAGAGTTGGATCAGACCAAGTTCTGCCTTCAAACTGGGGCAGCACCTGGCCCTCTAGCAGCCCACCTAGGCAGCCTTAGGGGGTGCCACCATTGTGGACAGAAGGATTGGGGTCCCCACTTGACTCCGGCCACTTGGCCCACCGGCAGGTCACCCCCCAGCCACGTGCAGGCTCCAGCTCCAAAAAAATCCCAGGATCAGGCCCCTCACCATAACATGACAGAAAAAGTGAAATGGTTTAGTCCTCAGGATTTTATTCTATGCCTCATCATTTCAATTTAGGGAACATAAACTAAAACCTGTGGATTAAACCCCCATCCAGTGTACAAGTGCCCCACATGGGCAGCCTGTCCTTCCCCCTTTGCTATGTGAGCAAAATGCACGGCTCGGCTGCCAAGCAAGTCTGTCCCTCACCTACTATACCACCCTGCCGCCCTCTCCCCGCCCAGGAGTGGGAGCAGGAGCCTGAAAATGGAGAAGAGGTGGGAGCCCAGAGATGCCAGCTGCTGCCACTGTAGGAGCAATGGGAGAAGTAGCAACTGGGCAGGAACCTGCAGCACACCAGCTGGACAGCCCTGCTGTAGAGTAGTACAAGGGACCACTACTGCCAGTCCCTTCCTTCATGGGTGTGCAAGGCCTAAGGGGCAGCCAGAGCCAGAATGGAGGTTCATGTGCCTTGTCACATAGGATTTCTTGGCCTTATCCCACCTGTTAATTGTAAACCATCTCTCCCTCTGAAGATATTTGGGGTTTCTAGCTCCTTTTTTAAAATTACATTTAACTTTGGCTAATTCTGAAAAATAGGTGAATAAGCACAAATTAAAATATATTTGGTTGTCCTGTAATTTTGTGTGCGGTTGGATTCTCTGGCTGAGCCTTTTGGGATGGTGTTAATCAGTCCGAGTGATGAATATTGAGGCCTGGTACAGTATGTTCCTACTGTCAGAATGTTTAGCTTTGTTCTTCCGTCACAGAGCTGGAAAGACAACAAAGCATGCAACAGAGCCATGCCTTCAAACACGTCTTTTGTACCCCATGTAAAAAAAACTTTAAAGGAAACTTCCATAACATTACTAGTTATTTGTGCAGCTGAACATAGTCAATTCTTTTACAATTCTGGAAAGCAAGGGAATTGGTAGCATTGGAAAAAAAATGTGGCTTCATATTGAAACTTTTTTTATTCAGTCTTTCCCAAAGCAATGGGTGAGATAATGGGACATGTAATGACTATATACAGGGAGCCCATGTAGCTGCTTTCAGAGCGTCATAGGCATTAGAGCTATAAAAAGACCTTTTGAGCTGTCTTAGACAACCCTTGCCCTGCTAAAAAGAAATGTTCCCTGTAACATGGCCCTGATGTGCCCAAATGTTGAGCACTTACAACTTTTACTGAATTCAGAGGAAATAAGTGTTAGCACCTTGGGAAATAAAGTTCCATGGGTTCAGACAGAAGTGACAATTTTCACCTGATCTGGCACCAAAAAGCAGTTTATAGCTGTGACCAAACACAGGTGCACAGCTTCATATAGTTTAAAAATGACTGAGTGAGTGAAAATCTGATCCCTCATTGCATGTGGTATCAGATAAAGACATTAAAAAATGTAGTGCCTTATGTAACTTGTGTCTGCAGAGCTCCCAGCCTGTCACTGTTTTCAGAATGGGAGCGGGGGAAAGGGAGTGGAGGAAGTTCAGTCTGGTAGGTTTTCCAACCCTTGAAGGGTCGAGTGGGTGTACTGCAGCCTCCCTGAGGTGGAGGGCATCCTATTCACCCACCCCACCCTACCCTTCAACATCAGCTGAGGAGCCCCAAAAATAAGCTCCCTCCACTGCCTTTCCCCCTTCCCATTCTGAAAATAGTGAGCACTGCCAGAGAGCCTGGTCCTTGCTATGGGGACCTGTCTGCAGTGTCCCAGCCTGCACCTAGATTCCCCTCCCCCTGGAACCAACAATGAACTTCTGTTTGGTCTGGGGTAATGTTGTAACTCAAAGCACTTAGCAAGTGAAGACCTAGCAGGCTGAAAGAAATGCTGGTTTAGAAAAAGCTTATTAGAAAGACTCTAAAGGGGCCTGAGGAAAAGCTGGTATTAGTAAGAGATCAGCAGAGCCTAAGCCATGACCAAGGTGTGCCCCTGGCGGCAGGAGGGGCAGAGTGGTGGTGGAAGTGCAACGGCAGCGGGAGTGCTACGGAGGTTAGCTGGGAGTTCCCACAGAGGCCACCAGTGCTGTCGGCGGTGGGAGTGTGGCAAACGTCAACCATGCAGCGTCAGCAGCAGCCAGCAGTGATTGCTTACCACCCACAGATGCTGCCAGCATTGTCAGCAGTAGGGGTGGCGAGCAGCAACTGCCCGCAGGCACCGCCAACAGTGTTGGCAGTGCCTTTTTGTAGGGGGTGCACTGCCACACTCAGGGGGTGCATGTGCACCCCCTACATGTTGCCAGTGGCCTAAGCATGTGTAATGGACTGGAATGATCCTTAAGAGAACTGATAACAAACCAGAAGGGTTTAAAAGGGTGGGCTGGCTCTTAAAAAGCCATGGGAGGCTGTATGCCAACTCAGAAAAGGTTCAGCTGTGAAAAAGGTGCTATCTCGCTGTGAACAAAGTTCACTTCCCTACAGTGATCTACCCACTGAAATGTCCTCAAGTTATGGCAGGTGAGTCAATTGGGGAAGCTGATAGAGACAGCCACTTCATTTATGTGGGCACTAAAAATTACAGCTGTGCCCATGGAAAAAGGGTCAATGATGAGTGGTCACAGCATCTCTTAGATGAATATATGGATGACAACACTTACCCCACATACATCACTTACTGTTTTTATCTCTGAGTACTTCTCAGTCTGTAAACTGGTCCTCAACGCAACCCTGGTGAAGTAGTGAAGTGCTGGAATCCCTATTTTACATATGAGGAGCTCAGGCACAAATCTAACTAACTGTCCACAATATTATAAGACTATGGCAGAAGAGGGCATTGAATTCATCTCCTGAACCCCAGGCTGGCATCATAAGTGTGATACCCTCCGTACTCTGCACCTCAAAGCCTGGTTAGTCCAATACAAAGAATAATGCATAATCTGGTGAGGAATAGGCACCTTGTCTCTCTGGCCAGCTCAGCTCTGCTGGCAAGTGCATAAGTTCATGATGGCAAGAACCCACCTTTTTCTGCTGCATCCTTTATTCTCCTTTTGTTGCAGGGTCTTATTACACTTGCTGTTTCTACATGTAGTCCAACACTAGGATCAGGTAACTCTTACACACAGAAACAACTGTAGCAGGGTGCGGGGCCCAGGGCAAATCAGCCTGTGTGGGGCCTGGGTGCAGCAGCAGCTGGAGTGGAGGGGGTGGTGAGCAGCTGGAAGCAAAACCAGCCCGGCTCCACGGGGCCCCCCAAAATACAGGGCCCAGAGCAGTTGCCCTGATTTCCCACCCCCCCACCAGGGATGGCCCTGCTTGCATAGTTGTGTGGAAAAGCTAACTCCCCAGCTTTTTGGTGTGACTATACAGAGGAAAGTTGCCACCTAGCTACTCATAATTTTCACTGAAGCAAACCTAACGTTTTCAGCCCACTGGTTCTCAACTGGTTTTCCATGCAGTCTTTTTAAGGGCACCACACAATATTAGCACTATTATATGTGAAAACCCCTACATATGATTCACAAGATGAAACCCAGAATTTTCAAATAGTGGCACAGACCTGCTGTGGTTTTTCTGAGTTCTTTGCAACAGATAAATTGCTTTTATTTTGCGATAATAAAAAAAAAAAGAACAAGTGAAAGCTAAGAGGAGAGCATTTCCCACTTCTATGAGTGAAGGCAGTAGCATTCACAAGTTACCTATATACCTTTAGGTAACCCATTCTGGGCTGGCAGGCTGAGTTCAGCTCTTCTCATACAGTGTGCCATCATACAGCTGTTTTATACTAGTCAGTGCCAAGCATCTACTCATGTGAGTTGTGTTGTTTGTTGTGATTAACAATTCAAGCCTTTGCTGCAGAATTCTGTCAGTACAGCTGCGCCTGCTGGGGACAGAGAGGAGGGGGAGGTGAGACGTTCACAGCCTCTTGCCAATGTAGTACGCTGGCAAAAATAGTTGTGGAAACAACTATGCCAACAGATGAAGGCTTCTGCCGGCTTAGTTTACATCATTTGGAAAAAAACCCTTCACTAGGGATCTCAGCAACATTGTTATGCTGGAATAGCTATAGTGGCAGAGACTCTATAATACAGGCCAGGGATGGCCAACTAGGCACACATGCCACTAGGAACATAAGCAGCTGCTGTGTTTGGCGCTTGGCAGGTTGGGGGTGGAAGAGCAGAGTGGTGTGCCTGCCAAAAAGGTGGCCATCACTGGTGTAGACAGCCCCTAATCTGGCATTGGGCACATTTGACCAAGGTCAACAAGTTTTAGCAAGTAAGAGTGTCATCAGTAAAAAAAAAAAGGATTTTGCATTCAAAATGGATGCAGTAAAGCTGAGAAGAGAATGACTCCAAAATGTAAAATGTGGCTTGTTGCCAATGCATTTGTATCCTTCTGTTTCTACTATTGCACCATCTCTGTTACTATTGCATTTACCAGTTCTCACAGAAAGTAAGGCTGGAAGGGAAGTTGGCTGGTCTATCCCCTGCTCAAGGTAGGATTATCCCTTTCATAAAAGTGTGCGTCTAAGACTTGAAATTTCATGAACAGCCTTCTCGCACAATTAGCAAGTGTCTGGCCCCAACTACCTGCCACCCTGTTCCTGCTGAGATGCTCAAGGCTGGCGGTAAGGCAGAGGAGATGGTTCATGCATCTCCTGAGTGGACCTGAGAGCCACCCCCAATATTGCTCTCAGGCTTCCCCAAGACAGAGCATGAGTGTAGCCCTAGAGTGTTCACTCAGGACTGCTTCTAAGCAACTTCTTTGGCTTAATTGCTAGTCTCCAGCCCACTTGCTAGAAATGAGTGGAAAAGTCTTGTTTTGTCAGCAATGGACATGGGATTAAGAGAAAAGCTTCAGTTGCACCTTTAGTCTTGCCTCTGAACTCATCCCACTGTGAAAGTTTTGTTAATAAACCCAACTAATGTACACACATTTCTCAGAGAACTCCACATCTATTCTGAGTTTTGCATCCTTCAAGCCACTTCCCAGATGTACTCTTTTGTAGAAAGTGATTGGCTGAAAGCTAGCTTTAGAAAATATTCCAAAAGGGCCTGGGTTCCTTTGGCTATAGATCTGTTTTTAGGAGGAATGTGGGTTTTTTTGGAGCCAAATCCAGATCCACATTTTGCTTCCCACACTTTGAAGGGGCTGTAGCCAGATGAGCCCTGTGGGCAGCTGTGACACTTCCTAGTAGTTGCCTTAGTCCTGCCCTGCTCTCACTCCAACCTCTTAGGGTCTTATCTTTCTGCCTTGCTTGCCACACTTTGAAGATTGTGGCAGTGAAACTTGCGCTGCTAGTCCTGAGGATGGTTCGGGACTCAGGGGGAAAGTCCCCAAGGACCCCAAAGATTTCCAGAGAGCTTGTTCCTGGCATAAGGAATTAACCTATTGGGAATGAGAGGCAGAGTTGGGGGAGTCACTGGAACCATGGGCAACGCGCTTTATTAGTTCATGCCAACTCCAGTTGGAGGGGCGCTTGGTGAGCAACATCAGAAAAATGCACCCAGCTGCAGCGACAGGAGAGAAACAGAAAACTGAGAGGTTACCGACCAAGTGTGCACTTGGACATTGCCTTGGCAGGGGTGAAGGGAGGAGAGTGTCAAACTGTCTCTCTTTTAGAGACTCAGAGGAGTCTCTTTACTTAACAGATTTCAGTACTGAGAAGAAGACGGGTCAGCGTTCAGAGAGTTGCAGATAGCTGGTGTTGAGAGTGCCTGCCAGAGCAGAGAAGACAGTTGGCCATGAATGGTTGCATTTCAGGATCAGCATTTCAGGGGTTCCTGAGACCAGGTCCTCTGTTACAGGCCTGAGGATAGTTACTTGATTTAAGTGGACAAACCTTAACTGGGGGCCTCACTACTGTGAGCATTTGAGTTGCTCAGGCTCAAGGACTTGTATTATGCTACTATAGAGAACCAGTGGTAAACCCCTGTAGATGATGTCAGGGTCAAGTCTGCAGGCCTATTATGAGTACTTACTTCCCTGTAATCAAAAAGATCATAGTATGTATGGACTGTACCATCAGGTTGGTGCCAGGCCAGAGCAAGGGGAAGCAGAGCCCCAAGGAAGATTACTGAGCTAGAGGTTGAGTTGCGTTCGTGACAGGTTAAATAGGTCGAGAGGCAGGTTGCTAATACAAGGTGTTTATTTAGGAACTGACTACTTACAGAATGCCTGACCC
>JAGPOW010003648.1:78586383-78604272 GCA_030014935.1 Caiman crocodilus
CGGATCATAACGATTGCTGATTGGTGCGTTTAAACAGGGTACGTTGCTACGTCGCGTTACGGCGGGAAAATACAGGAAAAGAAGGGCGGGGTGTAGCTGTTGTCGCATGTTGATTTGAGCGCGGCCATTTTCCCTATAAGAAAGAGCTATACTCCATTTTACTCTGTTTGATTTTATGACAGAGGTCAACAGGTGTTTAAGCCAGCAAGCCTCCCTCTTTACTAATCTTTAACACCAAGTCATGGCAGGTGAGATGGTGGATTGTGCTGTTGATCATCTGATGTACGTCACCTGCTGAGACCTAAAGGCCAGCACATACCCAGTTCCACCAGAAAAAATAAGTGGACAGCTCTGATTATACTCTATCCTTTACAACGATATTAAAGAGGGGTGGCCACCCTTAGAGGCTGGTGAGCTCTAGGTGCTCTTTTTGGTTCTCCACTTCTCCTAGGGCTTGACTTGGCTCACTTTATTTGAAGTTTTGGCCCCACCACACAGAATCTCTCTTCATGGCTCAGACTCAGGCCCTAATTGCCTCAAGGGCTGAATACTAGGACTATGATTCGATTCGGCCCAATTTGGTGGCTGAATCTCCAAATCTGAATCAAATCAGGGGACCAATTTAAAGATCTGAATTGATTCAAAGCTCTCTGAATCTTTGAGCACCCCCTACTCCCTTAGTCCCTCCATGGCTGTTCCACCCTGCCCTAGCTCAGTACTTTAAAGAAAAGCCCCGGTGTTCACTGAGTGTTGCCAGGTGGAGGGCAATCTCTGCTGCCCTCCACTGCCTCACACTGCATGGGGGGGGGCTAATTTTCCCTACAGCCATATCCATGCCTCACAGGTGTTATTTTGTCCACAGTTTTACCTCGTCATGTAGGCTCTTGTGTTGTTCTCAAAAGACCAAGGAGTCAAGCTTATAGAATGGCAAAGTTTGTTTATTCAGAGAGCTGTCTCTAGCCTTCTGTTCCCTGTTTCCTTTGGTTCCCACCTGAAATCCCCCACCAAATGTAACAACTTATACATAACACTCTTAAAGATATCCACACATCTTGCCCCTTTACACACAACATATCCTAATATAATACTAACATTGAAAGTTTAGTTCAACACATAGTTAAAGCACATTTTAACAAGTCTCTATTAGTTTTGGTGTTGGATTTTTGGCTCTAAGTGATCTTAGGTTCTGTGCATTCTCAATCCTAATTGGTTCAGTTTGGTTTGGTTTCCTTGTTCAGGCAGCTCTACTGCTTTGTCATTTTCAATCTCCTCCTTTTCTTCATGTTGTTTTGATTTTAGCTGTTTCCTTTAGTGAATCTCATGGTGCTGCTTTTCTTCCCGTTACAAGCTGCAAATGTTGTCTGTTCTTTCTTAACACTGTCTTTCCAGTGTGACTATTTTATAGGATCTGGGAACTACTTGATGGGAAACTAGTGGTGTTTGTTTCCATGGTCATTCATCTGAAATAAAGCATCATATCTTTGTTGTGCAGTTGTGGAACACCTGTCTTAGTACCATTTTTGATCAAGTTCATCAAATTTTTTAAATGTTTTTGCATCTTGCTTTACATTCTGATGAGCATCATCCACAAGATTCAGCAGCCTGGTTTTGAGTTTCCTGTTAAACAGCATTTCTTCTATGGACAACCCATGTTTCATGGATGGTGACCTGTAATTTAAGAGTGACGGGTAAACATTAGTGTGTGAATCCATAGCTCTTTTTAACAACTTCTTCACTATTTGTACTCCATTTTCCACCTGACCATTGGATTGTGGGTATTTAGGACTTGAAGTGTTGTGGCGGTATCTGTATTTGTTTGCAAGCTCTTTAATACCAAGACTGTTGAACTGAAGTCTGCTGTCTGTTTTTATAAGTTGTGGAAACCCATGTCTAGCAAAAATTGATTCAATGTGAGTTCTGACATGGGTTGCAGTTGTGCTTTCAAGCAACAGAATTTCAGGATACTGAAAATAATAATCCAGCACTAATGCCTAATTTTTTCCTGCATGTAAGAATAAGTCAATGCCCACTAGATACCATGGAGCTACAGGCTCCTCAGTGACCACCATGGGCTCTTTTCTTTGCGCTGATCTGTATTTTAGGCATGTTATACAAGCCTTTACTGCATCTTTTATGTCATTATTTATGTTGAGCCAGTATAGAGCACCCAATGCTCTCCTTTTGCATTTTTCAATGCCTACGAACCCCTCACGTAGTCTGTTTAGCATGTCTTTCTTTAGCACTGCTGGAACAACAAGTCGCTAGTCTTTGAACAAAATGCCATCCAGTACCGACAGCTCTTCCTTGAACTGAGAGTAGGGGCTAAGTATGTTTTCCAGGCCAACCAGCACAAATATCTGTTACCACTTTTTGCAATGTGGTGTTCTGAGCAGTAACTTCTGCAATTTAGATTAACATGTATTATGTCTGAGTCTGTAATTCTGTCATTTCCATTGTGTCATGTGCTCTGGACAACATATCTGCAAAAAGTAGATGTTTTCCTGGCATGTATTGTATGTCTAGGTCATATATTTGCAGTTGAAAGAAAAGTCTCTATAATCTGGGTGGCATGTTTGATAACCCTTTCTTTGCTATAGTTTCCAAGAATATATGATTATTTTCAGCTATCACAGGCATAGAGCAATATATACCAGATTTAAACTTTCTTTCTCAATTTGTACATATAGTCACAGAGAGAGTATCCTAGATGCATATGCTACTGATTTCCAGCTATTCCTGTGTTTTTGAAGCAAAACTGCTCCAATGCCTTCTTTAGAAGCATCTGTTGACAATTTAATAGGTCTTTTAGGGTCATAGTATTTTAGTACTGGAGCTTTCATTATTTTTTCCTTCAAGTTTTTAAATTCAGCTTCATGTTCATGTTCCAATATCCACTGAGGATTCTTTTTTAGGAGTGATCTAAGGTGTTTGGTCTGCTCTGCTAAATTAGGTAGATATTTCCCTATAAAATTGATCATTTCCAGTAAACTTTGCATTCCTTTTTTATCTGTAGAGGGTGGCATGTTTGTAATGGGTTTAACCCTTGCATCCCTTTCTCAGAGAGCTTTTCTCCCAGATATGTTATTTCTTTGATCCTGAATTTGCATTTATGCTTGTTCAGTTTCAAACTTGTTCTGTGAGCTTTTTCCAGTTCCTTTCTTAGCCTCAAGTCATGTTTTTTCAAAGTATTTCTCCAGACTAATACTTCATCAATATAAACCATAGTTCCATCAAGACCTTCAAAAATTTGTTGCACCTTTCTGTGAAATACTTCAGATGCAGAACACAGCCCAAAAGGAAGCCTACAAAAGCAACACCTTCCAAAGCGTGTATTGAAAGTACATAATCTAGTGCTATTCTTTTCTAGGGGCACTTGCCAAAACCCAGAAGAGGCATCCAAGGTGGAGAAATATTTACTTTGCGGTAGCAGCATGCTATAAGAAGGGAGTGTGTCACTACAGCAAAGTAACTGCTGGTCAAGTGTAGACACTTGTGGATGCTACGGTGATGTAGTGTCATGTGTAGACTTGCCCATAGTACACTTTCCTTTTTTTGAATAATGTATTCTGGTATTAAGTTGCCCTGTGCCCCTGTATCAAATTTTAATTTAAAAGTTACCATTAGTCCATTGGTGTTCAGGGTGATTTTCCAGTTCTCAGAAGAACCACTGAGGGCTGCACACATCTTCCCAAGCGCAGCTGTCTGGGAGATGATCTTGCGTATGAAGACTGAGATAAAAAAGACAGCCTTTTTCACGTCATCTGTCACTAGGTTATCTCCCCCATTTTGTAAGGGATCCACACTTTCTCTGCTCTTCCTTTTGTTGCCGACATACTTGTAGAAACCCTTCTTGTTACCCTTCATATCCCTTGCTAGATTATGCTTTGACCTTCTTGATTTAATCCCTGCCTGCCCAAGCAGTACTCTTATGCTTCTCCCTAGTAGTTTGCCCCAGTTTCCACTTCTTGTAAGCTTCCTTTTTGAGTTTTATCTCATTTAAGCCAAGCTGGTCTTCTACCATATTTGCTAGTCTTCCTGTGCATTGAGCTTGTTCATTTCTTTGCTCTCAGTAATATTTCTTTTCAGTACAATCAACTGTCTTGGAGTTTCCTCCTCAAACTGACTTCCCAGGGGATCATCCCCATCAGTTCTCTGCATGAGTAAAAGTATACTTTTATGAAGTCCAGACTCACTCTGCTGCTCTCCTTCCTTTACGATCCTGAATTCAGTCCTCTCATGATGACTGCTGCCCAAGTTGCCATCCACTTATATAGAGTACAAATTATGCAGGACACTAACCCAAAGCCAAAAGGCATGTATTTACCACGGAGTTCATTGGGCTGGGCCCTACCAGAGTTTCCCCCTCCCCACAAAAGGATCTACGTGCCGATTAAGCCCCCCAATCATGACTAGAATCAGATGTCCTTGTCACATGCCCTGGAATGCTCCAAAAATGTATGTGCAGCTGAGACGCAGTGCAACCTGGTCTGGCCTAATGGAAGACGGAGCTACACTAATCATACAGGACAGGCTGAGAAAGGGGGTAACGGAAGAATTCAGTGTGAGCTGTCTGGGGCCCCTTTTGGTGATGTCTGCCAGGCTTTTAAGGCTGGTGAAGAAATAGGAGTCATTGGAAATGAAAAAGAACAGTGCGGCTTAGCTGTGAGATTGAAGAAGCCATCAAAATATATGCAACACAGTGGCTCAGTATGACTTAAACAACAGTTAGTGCTGAGGGGAATTGCACCTAATGTTCATTACTATACATCTTGTTCATATTGGCTGCACTAACCTGTCTCTAGCAGGGGAGATACCAAACACCATGATCTTATCTGGCAAGAGAAATACCACAAAGTAGTTTTCAGCCCAGGCAGTTTTACCTGGCTGGGGAGATACCCTTCTTTTGGGCTTTGAATGAGTTGGTTAGAGGGTGAAGGGCAACTTTGCACTGTGGGCAGGCTGACCCTGTAAGTCTGCAAATGCCTCCAAATACAAGGATCTCTGCTACACAATGTGTGGTGATGGGGGATTGCTCTCAGGCTTTCCCTCTAGCTTGCTTCTTTGGCCTTTTGTCTAGTGGCAAGCCGGACTAGAGAGCATCTGAACTCCACAGCTTTCAGGCTTAGGGCTTGCACACAGGATGCCTGCCCTGGATTTGGGAGTATGTGAAACTCCAGGCTGAAGAGTGGGAGGTAGGAACTTGCTGGTGGTAGCACCACACAGATGTGAATGATTGAGTGCTACTCACTTGAGAGACTTTGGAACTGATTTGGCTTGAAACACAGATTAAAAAAAAAATCCTGGTAGGTTCCCATCAGCATCTCAGCCTTTAGGGTAAGATCAAGCATTTCTACCCAGGGAATGGTGCTGGAGCTGGCTCTGATCCTCGTGGTGCCAGCCTGGTATTGCAGTACATCCAGGTCTGGTACCAGTTCCCTGGGGAGGAAACACCCGCCTGTTTGTTGTTTTTTTTAAGGGCTACACAAAAAGGAAAGAAAGAAAAAAAGAAAGAAAGGTTTCAGTCAGCACGTGTGCCCAATGTGGGCCATGTGTTTCATAGTGATGCTTAATGTTGGCTGCATTTAAACAGCTTTGACTTGGTTTCCATTGCTAACCAAATGCTGCTTTTAGTAAGAGTTTAGTGATAGCCAATGTCTTTAATGAGGCTTCCTTGTATGCAAATGTAAGATGAGGTGTTTTTTCCCCGTGCTGATTCAGGGAAATAATCTTATCTAATATGGTAAGTCACAACCCAGGGCAATTGCCCTGGATGCAGAGCTGTGCTGGTAACCCAGTGGCAGTCAGAAGTTACCCAGCCTGCAGGTGTCACTGTGCCCAGTTGCCTTGTTATGCCTCTGAGTCAGACTGCCATGCAACTTAGTCTTGGTGGCTTATCTAATAGTTAGTTTTTGCAGCAAATGATATAGAAAGGCTATGATAAGACATCTGTGAAAATTTCTGTCCATTTCAGTAACATAACTGTAGTGGGGTGATTGGGGCCACAGTCCTGGGCAGGGCGTGCAAAATCAGCTATTGCCATGATCACACCACTGCAATCAGCACGGCAAAAATCAGCACTGCCCATGACACAAAGCTTTGCTACTGTGCTTCTGCCTTTTAGTACTAATATTTAAGCTGACAACAGAACGATACCAGCAGATCAGCTACTGCTGTGTTGGTGTCCCTGGGTCTTTGTACATGCCACAAAATCGGCTTTTAAAGCAGCTTAAATGTTCTTTTGCGCTGCTTAAATGGCATTGTTGTATGCATGTTTGGTGGCACATTCTGCTTTAATGGCATTGCTGATGGCACACTCGGTAGCATATTCCACTTTAAATGACTTTGGTATGTAGCAAGATAAAACACCTCCAAGGTGCAGGCAGGCTTTACTGAAGAAAAAGAAAAGTGGCGAGCCTTATCTTTTTTTTTTCCTCCCCAGGGCCTGCCTGCCTGCCTAAGAATTTATTTTGGTAGTCTTCCATTTCCCTTTCCAAATGCTAGAGTGGAGGAAGATAAAAATAAATGGATACTTTTTAACTTTTGAATTTGTGGTCTTAGCCCTGCCTGCCTAAGTTGTGTATTGGAGGGATGCTTCCCCCCACGGCTGCAATGCCCCCCTGGGACTGCCTGGGCTGGGTGCCAGCGGGTGGGTGCTGCCTGGCGGAACCCCCATGAAGTTCAGGGACCACTTGGCCTGCAAGCAGCAAATCCCTCCCCTCCGCCACTGAAAAGGCAGGAGGGATTGGGCCCCCACCCTTGTGTACACGCCGCAGGGGTTTAGTTTGGTTTAATTCTCCCTAAATTGAAGCAGTGTTTTTAAAAACCCACTGTTTCATTTCAAGGAGAACTAAACCAAATGAAACCCCCATGACATGTACAAGCAGCTCCTGTCATTTAGTTTCACAGAGTGGATCTAGAAAGTACCATGGGAAAACTCATGGGATCTTCCTGCACTAACAGTAAATTATTTTTTTCCTTTCCATTTAGACCCCTGCTCTCTGCAAATCTGTTGACAGTATCTAATGAAGTAGGCTATAGCCCATGACAGCTCATGCTTCTCTAAGCAAGTTAGTCTGCAAGATACCACCCTGCCCTGCCTTACTCCTGACCATGTTGTCTTTCAGAAATAGTAGTAAGCTTTCATAAAAACTCACAGCTTGCCAAATCTTTCAAGAACAGGTTAACACAAGAAGATGCCAAGGCTAACACATAGTTTTCCAATCTGGTTATAACACAGGCATTTTGTGCTGACCCAAAAAATAAACCAGGTGTAGCATAATTTTCCAACAGCTAAGAATATTTACTTAAGCTGGTTGAAATTTCCAAAATGAATTATTTTTTTTTTCATCCTAAGGCCTCTTTAAAAGAAAAAAAACCCCAAACACTTTCAGGAGTATCTTGCAATTTGCTATGAAACCTAAAGATAGAAATGCATTTATTTTTGTAGGCTTCCATTTCCCTTACCAAATGCTAGAGTGGAGGAAGATAAAAATAAATGGATACTTTTTAACTTTTGAATTTGTGGTAAATCCTTCCTTTTCTAAATCTGTGGAATGATTTTTTTTTTTAATTACCAAAAATCTTTTCAATTTTGGGGGGATTTCTAATGTTTTCTCTTGTATTGTTGACATCTTCTAAACAATTACTATTATTGGAACATGAAACAGGCAGATAGTCCCAGAATGAGATCATTCTACTCCGCTCCTCCAAATTATGGGTTAGATCTTCATCTAGTTCAGACTAGAATATCTCCATAGAAGGAACTGCTCTGGTCTACCTCAGCCAAATGTCCAACCCTATTACATTAGTTGCATGTAGACACACAGTAAACTTATGAAGTAAAAGGGAAAATAATCTGTTTCAAAATCCTCTCCATAGGAAGAATTTAAAAATACATAACCAGCTTTTGTTAGTGTTCTAACCTACCTAATCATCCTGTCTCCTACATCCACTCAAATGCTCAATGGTGGGGATGCTGTCTCCTGTCAGATCAGCTTGAAGTTGTGAAAATGCGGATCCTTTTTAAGATTTGTCTGGGATGGAAAAGTAAAGAATTCTTACTCCTCTTTAAAGTTTTTGTTCCTTCTTGAAGGTTTCTAACTCTGGAAGCAATTGAGAAGTTCCAGCCAATCTCATTGATCTAATAATGAATTTATACAGACACTGGAATCTGTTGGCCAAATTTCTCCTTTGTTCCTGCTTGCAGTGTACCACAGGTAGGAATAAGCCATCTCTTGCTATTTAAATGTCTCTTCTTTCCACTTCTAAGTCTCACCTGACTTTCTGTTTATTTCTTCTCCCTTTGCAGGAGTAGAAAAATGTTAAGACCTCAAAGGATGTTGATAAGTATATCTCAGAGTTGTTCTTTAACTTCCCTCCCCTACAGTGTCTCAGATGCTATGGTTCCAGCTATCACTGTTCCAGTACATAGACATAACACAGCCAGTCCAAGGCCACTTATAAGTTGTTTTAAAAATCCAGTGAAAACAAGTTTGTTTGGTTTCAAAAATTCTCCCACAGTGTCCTTGTCTCTGTGTGTGCTAGCTTCTCCAAAGGACGCAGGGAAGAAGCCATGCCACACCCTTGCTCTCTTTTTGACAGTAGCTCAGTAGCTAGCCTGC
Organism: Caiman crocodilus; assembly: GCA_030014935.1. Classification (NCBI taxonomy): domain Eukaryota; kingdom Metazoa; phylum Chordata; order Crocodylia; family Alligatoridae; genus Caiman; species Caiman crocodilus. The sequence goes on from JAGPOW010003648.1 coordinate 78,595,005, forward strand.
AAGAGAGAAGGAGGAATGTATTCTGACCACATCTCTCTGGCTTCCCTGCTGACCCAGGGACTGAGAAACAAATCCCATCTACTCACTTGCATTCTGTGTGTAGTAAGCTCCACAATTAGGAAGAAGATATTGAGATGGGAAGCCAACCCTGTGACTTGGCACCCTGCAGGGGTACCTCTACTTAGGCACAATAAAGAGACAGTGTAAGGTATGCTTGTGTGGTGGGGAAAAGAGTATCTTTCTTACTAGGGTCATTATGTTGGCCACTGAGGCTTCTGGGAGATCTTAGCAGCTACCTCATTGCCCCATGAAGGATGGAAGAAAAGAGCCTTAAATGAAACCTGTTCCCCCTCCATGCTATATAGTATAAGTCAGGGGTGTTAAATATATGGTCTGTAGGCCAAATCTGGACTGTGAAGCTTCATAATTCAGCCCTCAGTGCTGCCCTGTTGACTTACATGTTATGCTGGACCAGCCCCGCATGCAGTACCCAGGATGCATGCTGCCCATGGTGCTTGCTGGTACCAGTCTTAGCCCTAAACCATTCATGTCCCTTGCTGGAGCTGATCCTGGACTGTGTTACCCATGATATTCCCTGGGGCCATGTCCTAGGGCTGCACTACACATGGCACCCACTTGGGGCAGTGGCCTGGACCAGCCTGGGCCAGGCATGTGGGCTGGAGGTGTCCATGGGCTTGATTTAGCCCATGGTGGTCCTGCACCACTCATCTGGGCCACAAGATGTAGGCAATTAGCTAGAGAGGGCTGAAATTTGGGATGCTGAAAGTGTGAGGTAGCAAAAGAAGAGTAGATCAGCACATCAAGAAACTAGTATGCATAGAGGTCTTAAACACAATGCCTTATCTCTGATATACCTGTAATCCAAATACTGGGGTGCTTGGTAGGCAGGAGGTATTCCAGGGAAGCAAGGGTTAAGATGGGAAGCTGGGGCCTAACACTTTCTGCCCTGGATGGGTGGCCATAATTGGGTGAGAAAGAGAGCTAGTCTGAGATATCTCTTCACCTCCCCTTTTCCTTTGCAGTTATAAGAGAATGGCTAGCCACCCCTCCTAGTCAACTATCAGAGATTGGTAAAACATAAAGGAGGGGAGGCTCCAGCGTATGTGCTCTGTCCCAGCACACGGGCTGACCTATGTGCTACAGAAGGCTTAGGTGGTGGGGCATCTTTGTTTTAATTCCAAGAGGGCATGACAAAAGAAAAAATAAGGGAGCCAGGGCAGGTTGAGATGCCCTGCCATCCCCCACCAAGGTCCTGTTTCAAATCTTGAGGCTCCACAATGACACACATAGAATGTCCTAAAAAAGCAAGTAACTTAGTGGTGTTGTGGTCCAGGCCCAAGCCAATGTCCTTAGAATGGCTCTAGCCCACTTAGAGTTGGAGGTATACTGCTAAACCAAGGCCAAGGCCATAGGGTTGAGAATGGTGGCCCCTAGCTGAGCTATTTTCTCTTTGCACCTTCTTGGAATTAAAACTGAGGGTCCCCACTTTTAGTGGAAAGAGCCTCTGCTTTCCCTAGCCAGTTGGCTAGCCTGCATACTTGAGGGGGGAAACCTGAGTTTAGGTCTTTCTCCCACCTCACAAGGAGTAAAAGTGATCACTTGGCTCTACTCTGACTGAGCTGGACTATAGCTTTCTCCCTGTCCCTTGCAAGCATACCCCAGACCAGCTCTGTAGCCTGCCTGACTTCAGGCAAGCATTTAGGGGGCAAAATGGAGAATCTTGGCTTCCCATCTTAATTCCTGCTTCCAACTGTGAGACTCTGGTTCCCCTCTTGCCCAAAGAAAGGAGATCAGCAACATAGCCTTGTGGTTTGGGCCCAGGCCTTACCTGAGCACCTTGTTGCACCTTATGTTGTAAGGCACACAAAAGTTGATCAATTTAGTGCCAGCTTGGAGTTTGGAGTAGTCACACCTTAAGGCGAAAGGCCTTTTCTGACTGTCCACCACATGCACCTCTGTGACTTGCCACTAGAGGTTTAGGGCATCCATACATGTACACTGAGACTAATTACAGCATGTCAGAGCAGACTCAATTAATCAAGTCTTCTGGAGCATGGTAATTACTGTGTTTCAGCAGACTCCAGCATCACATGTATCGGCATCCTCATGTTGAAAAATGGCAGCAGGGGCACTTTAACTAAAGTTCATTTGATGAGCTTTACTAAAGTACCCCTGCCACCATTTTTCAGGGCAGGGATGCAAATACATGTGACGCTTCAGGCACTTCAATTAGAGTGGCTCTTGGAGATACTCTAATTAAAGCACCCGCCCCCCACCTCCCTCCTGGGGTCTCCCAGTGAACACGTATAAATGCCCTTAGTGAGCAGGGCTGGTGAGCCAGGACAGGCTTTTCTGTCCCTGCTCTGTTGACAGGAATGTGAGAGATGGGTTGGGGGCAGGAACATGGAACTGTCAATGGCACCTGCCTCCCCCAGAGCCTGATGCATGCTGCCCAGGCCTGCTGATGACTCACCACAAGGCAGCACCTTCGCCTTCCCTTCCTCTTCCTCCTCTTCCCCCACCGCTGCTGTAACCAAGGCTACTAAATGCTCCCACCAGCCATGGCATGGTTCTGTGAGAGGAAACCAGTGGGATGGCTTGATGCAATGCTCCCAGTGCCAGAGCCCCCTTGTACAGTGCCTTCCTCCTCCTTAGCACTGCCTTGCATGCCTTTCTTCCTTCTGTTGTGCTGGGTCACACTCTGACTGCCTCGTAGCCATTTCCCAGCACACTGGCTGTGCCTTTCCATGCTTCACCCCCCCCCCACCTCCTCTTCACTCCCTATCAACCATCAGGCTATTACTATCTTCAGCTGCATACAAAAACACCATGTGGGGGAGAGGCCACTGTATCTAGGGCCACTGGAGGATTTCAATTTGAGTGGCATAGTTGTGGGAAGTGACTATTCCTTAATTGAACAGGAGCAACATTATGGCAGAGTTATCTCTGATCTGCACAGAGTGGCATAACTTTGAGCTGAATAATGAATACTCTAAGCCACTTAAAGGTGTTTACATGCAGCAAATCTAGGGGTTAAGAGCTCCAGGAGCCATCTAAAATTATTGTGTAACAAGACTTTGTGTGAAGATGGCTGCAGAGGCTTAGGGGCAGGGAAAAGCCAGCCACCCCTCAGTGATAGTGTCACTGGCCTGCCAAGCTCAGGTTGCAGACAGTATCTCTTTTAGGGTTGCTCTTTACCCCATTTCCATGCATAGTTCAGAACAGCACTGTAGCCTGCTTGGCTAAAGGCAATTTATGTTCACTTGAATATAGCTGATGAAGATGCAATTATTTTCTACAAAGAAAGTGCAAATCTACCCACCCACCCATAACTAAGTATGTCAGTGTATTTGACTTAGCTTAGTATTGCCAAAATAGGACTGAAATTCCCATGAAGATGAATAGGGTATGCCTGTAGCAACGAATTTTGAACCCTCAAGGGAAAGGGTGGGGGAAGAGAGGAAGATAATACAGACGTATTTGATTGTTTCTGTACTGTTTCTCAGGGCAGTCTGCCATCCAGACTAACGCTGTGGTGGTGACACAGACTTATTACAGTTAGAAGTAAGGAATACAGAACATGGCTTAAAAAAAACCTTGGTGTTTGGATTAAGGCTTTGATCCAAAGCTCTTTAAAATCAATAGGAAATCTTTCTATGGCTTCAGTGTACATGGGATCAGGCCTGTGAATTAACAGTACCTAGTAGGTTCCACCGTTTATGCCACCGTACAAACCAAGCATTAGTTTACCAAAGTAAGTTCAGTTATTGTAAAGATAAGATACTCTGTTCTGGATATTCCCTGGACAGTTTTTGTAACTGATCTTTCTGGTCAAAAAACATTCCAGTTGCTGAAAGCTGTTTCTGCACAATTGGTAGAGTGGAATCTAATTGTGCTCTGTGAATGTTGTTTCCCACTAAGCTATTATCATATAAGGAATTAAATGAGATTCCATTGTGACATGCTCAAAATCTGAGCCCAGAGCTATAATCTTATATTAAAACAAGCACAGGAAATATTCTCAAGTCTACATGACCCTAGTGGATTGGAGATTTTTTTTAATGGAAAGTGAATGTCAAAGCTCAGATTACATGCTTTCTATCAGAATCTTTTCACTGCTTGGTGGGTCAGCTGCAGTTCAAGCTTTACAAAGAGCATGTAGGTGGTTCCAGAGCAGTAAGCACATTAGCAATTCCTAGCACCGGTGGTCTGAACTCAAGAAGAAATTTGTGGCACTCTGAAGGCCAAAAGCTTCTGTTTCAATATTAATTTAATAATAAAGAGTGAACCACTAGTCAGTCACTGGTAGATGGAGTCAAGCAAATGTGTTGAATAAGCCCTTTTAATGTGGAGAACTAAGGTTACAACAAGATGAATATTCAGGTTGCAAGCAGGTATTAGCATTAAAGATGAGAAAGAGCTAGTTAATATCAGTTTGCTATTTTCAGCATGTGCCAAAGTCTTGCTTCACACCAGTGAAAGGAGGCTTAAAACTATGTATTCCATGTACATGAGGTAAGAGTTGGCACAAGTCACTGAGGGAATGGAAAAAAACCTAGTCCAAAATGTTGGTTGCTTGACAGTTTGCTGAATATTGGTGCTCAAAAAATAGCACTACATGAAAGCTTCCACCTGGACAAATTCCTGTGCATAACCCTTGTCATGGTAAGAAGTCTGTTGGGAAGGAAAATAAGGTTGCAACAATAGCCTCAGTTTCCTATAATCTCCCACCCTGTAAGAATAGTAGTCAGTAGCTCAAGAAAAGAATGAGGTCAAAGCAGCTGGGTGATGAATTAATTGAACTATATCCCTTCAGCGCTCTGCTGGCAGGACTTTTAAGGATAAAAATGGAAGTTGCTTCTTACTGGGTGCATCTACATGTGAAATTAAGGCAATGCAATAAACTCTGGCACATATCATGCCAAAGTTTATTGCTTGTAGGCACCATATTGCTTGTGCGCCCGGGACCGCAGCACATTGAGCTGGGTCAGAGCAGCCCTGGCTGGAAGGGGACCCAGAGGGTCAGCCTGCCAGCCCAGGGATGCTCTGACCCAGCTCAATGGGCTGCAGAAGGGCTGGCTGGAGCCCAGTGATGCTTCAGTGCAGAACTAGCCAGCAGGCAGCCCCTGCACTGAAGCACTATCATGCCCCAGCCAGCCCCATCAGCATTTACATGTGTTGCTGCATGCTAAATAATGCCGCTGTAGGATAGTTCTTGTCTTTTCCAAGTACTAACCTATGGCAGAATTAATTAATATCCTGCAGCCTAATAGGGCTGCATGGGTAGACACTGAGACTTTACTGCAGAGCTAATTATGCAGCTCCACAGTAAACATCTCATGTAGATGTGCCCACTGTCTCCTGCAGGGGTGAGTGGTTAATGTAAAACTGCCTGCTTCAGTCTGGGTGTATTGTTTCTGAGGTGCAGTAAGACTTTGTCTGCACCCTCCCCATGGCAGCATTGAAGCAAATGGGATATCTGTAGCTAGAAGAACTTCCTATTGTTCTAGAAATGACAGTGTAGTCATATGATCCAATACAAGGCATGACAAATTAAAAATAAACTAATACAGAAATCATGGGGCTGTCAAGACTTAGAATCAACTTCATTGCCCATGACTTTGCTCTTCCTTACTTCCCACCTCCATTCACATTATTCATAGAATTCCTCTACTTACACTTCTTGCGTGAACTTTGGGCTAGAGCCATAAAAGAATGTGGGCATCCAAATCCCACTGAACTCTTACATCAGGTTCGAAATCCAAAATTGCTATTATTCCTCTCAAACACCTACCACTATTCAGGGCTAGGCTGCAATTGAAATTGCCTAAAATCCCCAGAAACCTCCGTTTTGCTAGTAAAGTTTCTTAGGCACTTAAAGTATTTCAATCTAGTCAAGACAGAGTACTGTAACCACTAAACTATTGGTTAAAAGGCAGGGGAGAGGGAAAGGGGATCTTCCTTCTTTTCCAGCCTTGTTTAGAATAGGAACAACTCTTCCTCGGTTTTAAAGAATGGTCTTATGCAATAAATGTCAGTACGTGGTTTAAGGTTGGCAATCCCAAGTGGAAGACAGTGTCCCTCTGCAGCCCAGAGCATGGCACCTAAGTATCAGAGAAGATGGAATTTGAGACAGCCCTCTCCTTGGCATTAACTGTTGGCAAGCTGAGGAGGCGTGCCATGCAGAGTGCTGACATTTGTGAATCTCTTGCTTGGATGCCAAATTATTTTCAGACGTAGTATAGGGAGGCTAGGTGCTTAACCCCAGGAGGGAGATATGCCTCTGGTGATAAGCCACCTACATCCTATAGTGCATTTAACCCTTTGTCTTCATACCTCGCTGGTGAGAGCCTAGTACTCTCCTGGCACTATATCGGTTATAAAGGATCTGATTGTATCTTATTATTAAGATACAGTTTAATAATGGAAATGGTATCTGAATTGCTTACAAGTGCATGCTACAACTTTGTATATTGAAACATGTTTTCATCAAGTCTGTACTCAAGGCACTCCTGAGTTCTACAAATATGTCTCTCTTTCTTTTTTCTTTTTTCTCTTTTTTTGCCTTATTGATTATTGGAATGTTGTTCATAAGCTTAAAGCAAGATAGTTCCAGTTACATTGTATTCCTTTAAAAATAAAACTAGAATGTTTCTTCAACTTAACATGTATATAACAGTATTTTCAGGCTGAATTAATCATCTACATGAGCCCACTCTGTAGTTCCTACAACTGACAGTTTATTATCTCAGCATACAGAAATAATGCATGGCTTCTTGGAGCCATCTGTCAGAAAAAAAGAAAAGATACACAAGGGTGGTTCTTTCTAGCTGATTATCTGAGTTAACATTTGCTCAATGAACCTATTCATTGCTTGAAATGTTTAGAGTGAAGTGAGTTGCATCATGATGGCTACGGTAATTCATGGCCAGTTGTGAATGTTACTGTATTTTTCAACTGATAAGTAGAACCTGATAAGATGCTCCCCCAAAAACGATAAAATTTTGGGAAACATTTTTAACATAATGCTACTTGCTATGCCTGTCCTGAACTCCCTGCTTAGCTTTTCTAGCCATCCAGATTCAACCATGGTTCTGCGGCCTAAGAGTTTGACTCTTGGCACCAGTTACCCAGACCACCGATACTTCTCACCTGCCACATTTTTGATGAAATTTTACTCTTGGGGACTGCTGTTAATTCTGGCTTAGTGGTATGTTGATACAGCTACTTGTTAGTATGAGGACATTGGGGCTCTGCCTTCCCTACACCCCACCTATCACCAACCTGTTGTTACTCTGATGTCGCATGGATGCAGTTTTGTTACCAGTCATTGCTCGTGTTTTGTCCAGTAGGTCCGCCACTGTCTCTTCTCCAGGTAAGTGGACTGACTCCTCCAAGTCAGTCCATGGGGGCAGCTCCTTGCTCAGAGGCTGCCACCAACCATCTCTCCTGGGATCTCCATCTTGGCTGCAGCCTTCCTGTGGCTGCCAGGGACTTCCTTCTGGTTCCCCTGTCGGACCGGAGTGCGGGGCTTTTATCTCTGTCCTGCTGCTCCTGCTGGAGAATTGGCATCAGCACATGGTTACAAAGTGCATCCATGCTGGTGCTGGCTTTTTTTTTTTCTTCAAGTTTCCTGGCCCTTGTTGTCTGTGGCTCAGGACACCACAGCACTGATGGTGAGTCCTGCAGTGTGGTGAACCTGCTGCCAAGCTTTTGTGGCTCACCATCCTGAGGTGCCTCCAGCAGGGTCTACAGTATGGTGGTCCCATCACTACTGCCCTGTTCCCATAGGTCATCATGCTGTGAGGCCACCTAGCAGAGTCTGTGGCATGGCAGTTCTGCTGCCGCTGCCATGCTTCTGCAGCTTGGCACACCACAGTGCTGCCAGTGAGATCTGCGGTGTGGGGCTCCCACCATTGCTGCCGGATCCCCATGGCTCAGTGTCTCCCTTGCCCTTGCCACACATAAATGGGACTGAATTTATACTAAAAGTTTAGTACAATAATTTTAGTTATACTTTGTTATGTAGGTTTGGTGTATAAGACTCCCCTTACTTGTAGTCCTTTTTCGGTGGGGAAGTAAGTCTTACGTGCTGGGTATTATGACATTCCTGTGGCATTCCTCCTAATTCAGCTCTGCTCTGAAATTCTGATTCCTTCTGATTCCTATCCCTAGTGCAGATGAGAAATAGCACTTGCCAGCTGCCTGTGCCTTCAGACTTGGTCGCTAGGACTGTGCGAAGCTTTGCTCCCTGATTCAATCTGGCAGAGCTTCATCCTGATTTGGTGGCTGAATCTCTGAATCTGAATCAAATCAAAGGACCCTTTAATCTCTCCAAATCGAATTGGAGCCCTCCGAATCAGTTTGGAGAGATTCAGAAAGATTTGGCAATTCAGACATAGACACATAATTGTAGGTAGCAGGTAGCTCATGAATGCTCCCCAGTGTGCTCAGCAGCAAACCTGGAAGTGGACCAGAAGCACTTCTGGTCCACTTCTAGGTTCACCGCTGAGCATGCAGTGGGCCCCCTGTGCTCCTCTGGGACGTTTCATGTGCCCCAGCATTGCAGCATTCACAAGCCATGCCTGGTACCTTGAGGTATGTAGAAAAAACATTTAAAGCTGTGTCTACAGCCAAATCGCTGATTCTCTGAATCAGCATCAAATCTTCAGATACAGATCCGGCCAAATTGAATTGGGGACGGTGATCCAAATCAACAAATCAAATCATTGTCTCTGATTCAGGCTGAATTCAAATCTAATAGGGCCCGTTTGGCACACCCCTATTGGTCACTCTTGGACCCCAAGAACTAAAGGGCATCAAATGACTGTTCCTGCCCGATGCAAGATGGGCAAAAGTGCCCGGAAGACCCCATGGATTAATAGGGATATTCAGGGGACCCTGAGGGCCAAGCGGGAGGCATACAGAGAGGAGCTGTCTCCAAGGAGGAGTACTCCTCTTGTGCTCGGGAGTGCAGGAGGGCTATTAGGAAGGCCAAGGCGGGAGTAGAGCTTCACCTGGCGACTAGGATCAAGGACAAAAAGAAGTCCTTTTTCAAATATGTGGGGAGCAAAAAGAGCCCTGGACAACGTTGGGCCCCTGAGGGACTCGTCGGGCAACCTGGTGCTTGCAGCTGATGGGAAGGCTGAGATCTTCAATGGGTTCTTTGCCTCGGTCTTCCTGAGGGGGGACCGGGACTTCCCTCCCGCTGGAAGCCTGTATTCCCCCTCGGAAATCACTGCTAGGC
>JAGPOW010003648.1:78604372-78675130 GCA_030014935.1 Caiman crocodilus
AAGAGTAGATTAGATAGGTACTTGGCTGGGGTCCTGTGACCCTGGCACTCGTTCCTGCCATTGGCAGGGAGTCAGACTAGATGGCCTGCTTTAGGCCCCGTCATACCCTAGATACTATGATACTATGACATGAAACTAGTAGGTAGTAAATTTAAATCTAACAAAAAGAAGTTCTTTTTCATACCATGTGTAATTGACCTGCAGAACTCCACAAGAAGTTGTGGAAGCAGACAGTTTAGCTAGATTCAAAAAGGGATTGGACAAATTCTGGGGGAAAGGTGCATTAGTAGCTATTGACCATGGAAGTTAGAGGTACAGCCTCTAAATCTGAGTTTCCTAGACCTTAAATCAGGGGTAGGCAAAATATGGCCTGCAAGCCAAATCTGGCCTCCAACTGATTGGATCCAGCCCATAGGTCAGGCACCCACCAATTGATTGTATCCAGCCCAGGCAGGCAGAATGGGTGGAAGGCAGCCAGGAGCTAAAGCTAGAGCCCCATGTTTTGGGGCAGAAGCCACTGTCTGAAGTTTCCTCCCTGCCCAGATTGGCACTGCAGGAAAAGGAGCTACAGCAGCACCTGGGTGGCTGCAGCTGCAGTGGGAACAGTCCTGCCAGTAAGCTGTGTACACTGCCCAAGGCTGGGCAGGGGGGCACAGGCAATGCCATGCATGGCTTGGCGCCATGCAGAGGCAGCCACAGACCACACCACGCAGGCAAACTCTGCTGCATGCACCCCCTGCCCCCTCCTCCCTCCCTTCACCTCCAGTCAGCTCCCAGGACCTAGCACTTAGGCGGCACCCCTCACATGCACATGTGTATGCTCACTCCCCCAGACACACCCCACAGGGCAGGGAGCAAATCACAGCCCCGACCCCATGCTGTCACCACCCCATGATCCTACCCTGTGATCCTGGCCTTGCCAGGATCCCACTACTGAACCCCATTCCTCACCTGCCTGCAGCTACATCATCCCACATAGGGAGTTTTGATGAGTTGTTGTGGCAGTAGCAGGAGGTGCAGGGTTGCTGACCCAGCTCACCCCAAATCATCAAAACTCCCTATGTGGCCTGTGGGCCCAAATTACCCATCCCTTCCTTGAATCCTGGAAGCTGCAAGTGAAGAAGGAACAATGGAAAAAATCCTGGTCTTACCCAGTTCACTCTCCCTTTCAGCATCCATTCTCTGCCATTGTGTGACACAAGATACTGGACAAGATGGATCTATAGTATGATCCTGGTTTCCATACTCTGCCCTTTGCCTTAGTTCAGGGTCCATCCTTTTTGTTGAAGAGCTTGTCCGTATACTTAATTGTAAACATCTATTTAAATCCCATTATTTTGCTGAGTAGGCTTAGACTTAAGTATGCATTTGAAGTTAAAGTTAAATGTTTTGCTGAATCAGAGCTCTATGCAGGGAGTCAAACACATTTGAAGAAGTTTCCAGTGTGTTACTTGATCTCTCTTTTTTGTTTTTCTCCTGCTAGCTGTGAAAGTTGAGTCTCTGGGGAAGGCCAGGGATGGCAGCTGCCAGCTAGTCATTAGTGATTGGTACTGGTAAGATTCTTTCTATGGAAGTGAATAGATAATTGTAGCTTTCACGTTAGTTTTGAATTTCCTTAAAGAATTTACTAAAGAATTGTATCTCTGATAAGGAGTCTTGTGCAGTGAGACAGTGGTGCTCAGCCTCTAGCCTCTGTGCTGAATGCAGACTGCAGGGCCATGTCATCTGTCTTGTGGAGTTCACCACAGGTCCAGAAATTTGGCAGCTGAGAAGCAGTGGCAGTGTTACTTGCCACAGCAATTAGCACTGTCACCACTCCCACATTGTCAAATTTCTGGACCCCTGGGGGACCTTGAGGGCTGGATGACATGGCCCTGAGAGCTGGACCACGTTGGCATGCAACATTGTTTCATGGCTGAATCAGGCATGCAGAGTCAGGCTAGCACCCTGCGTCCTGCCCCTACGCTGGATCTGGCCTGCGTACTGGCCTAGTACCACTCCTGTGGCCCACAGGGCTGGAAGATTGAGCGCTACTGCTATCATATGTTCCAAAATGTTTCTCACTGCCTACTAAATTAGCTAAGGTTTAAGAGGTGCTGGATGTAGCTATGTTGGTCTAAAGACATAGGCAGACAAGGTTATTTGAGTAAATGTGATATCTTTTATTAGACAAGCTGAATAATTAGAAAAAATGTTATTTGCAAGCTTGCAGGCACAAGCACCCAGGTAACCCCAAGAAACCAGTCTACAATTTTACCAGCTACATTTTATCACTCATTGACATTCCCCTCTTGTTTTTCACCCTGCTGCCCACCTACTTGTATCATACCCATTAACTGCTATCCCCTCTGATCTTCCCTGCCACATGTTTGCATTTTCACAGAATTGCATATTGGCTTTAGCTTCTGTTCTACCCTAAAGAAAAGACTAACTCCAACAGACTCTCCCTATCCCTGAAGAAGGGTGCCTGTGCCCAAAAGCTTGCAAGGAACAATTTTTCCAACTATTCATTTGGTCTGTAAAAGATATCACATTTGTCCAAATAACCTTGTTTGCCTAAGGTTTAAAAATAATGTCTGTTGAACTCTATGAAATGTCTGTAGAACCCCTTTGGTTTAACACCTGTTCAGTTCTACCAGTCAGTTTTAGAAGAAAGGAGAAACCAGGCCATGTATTGCTTTTATCTGCAGGAGCCTCTACTGGGGAAAGGGACAAATAACAGTGATTTCATTTGTCCCCCCCCTGCACCTCCTATTCCTAATTAATCTTGCTTTGGAGAGGGGAGTTGGGCTCAGTATTTCATTGTTTTCTTATGTTCTCATATCTTCCACATACCAAGAAAATGAGTTTAGCTTTAACAATCCACATTGCTTGTGCTTAAGGCCAACCAAGCAATGAGCACTGAAAAGGAATATCACAGTCCATTAATTTTGAATTATAATGGGTTTGGTTTGGGCAATTTATAAGCAGCTCATCTGGAGACACCTGGGCTGTGGGTCATTGCTAAGAAATAATTGATCTCAAGAGTAAGGGAAAGGTAAACAGGCCACACTTGTAAGGGTCTCTTCCCAGAGAAAGCAGTACAATGGCATCTGTGCAGTGGGAAAGCATGCCTTTACTTGCACCTTTCTTGATGTCTTTGGAAAGCCTTATGTCTTGGGGAACTTGATGCAGTGATGGGTGAAAGTTCACATCTGAAAACTCACTTACTTGATAGATTTACACATACTCATCTGAACCAAGGACATTTTCCCTTCCCCAGAAACCCTGATTCAGTAAAAACAATGAGGTCACTCAGAGATTTTTTTAAGTTTCTGCTCACACCTTTTCATTACATGTTTTCTAGAAACTCTGTCTGTGACTGAAGCAATGTGCTGCATCCAGTACTGCTAGTGAGGACAACTGCTATGGTGGTCCTGTGAAATCTAGCTTCTCCATTACCTTGGGCATTTGCTGTGGCTCCAACTCTGGCCCCAACGTAGGGTCAGGGTTGGGGTTGGGGTCAGAGCCACAGCTACTGCCTGTGTCCCCACTGCCTCTTCATCCCTGCTATCTTCCCCACTGCTGCCACCTTTGTCTCCATGTTTGCACCCACCAGTCTCTGTCCCTGCCCCACTGTTCATCCTCCACTTCCAGCTCTGACAGGGCTCTGGCCTCAGCCCAATAGCAGCAGCAGTGGTGACAGAAGTTCCAGCCTGTGGCTCTGGCTCTGGGTCTATTGGGACCTGCTGTCACTGCAACAGTGATGGTGTGGCTGGGCTGCAGCTGAAACAACCATGCCTTGGGCTGGAGCAAGGCTGGAGCTGGAACCATAGGGTAAGTGGCAGGGGAAGGGCCAAGGTGGTGTGGGGCAGGCAAAAGAGGAGACTAGGCAAGGGGGCCAGGGAGTGAAAACATGTGGGAGACAAGCAGCGGGGGGCCTGTGGGCACTCACTGCAGAGGAGGCAGGTGCTGGGGCACATAGGCACCGGGGGGGCAGGCAGCAGAGAGGGTGGGGTGGGGAGAACAGGAGCAAGCGGCATGCTGGGAGGTAGGCAAAGGACAGGGGTCAATCTGCTTGATTCCCCCCTGGCCTGCCCCCCTGCCACTGTTCTCTCCACTGCAGTGGTGGGGACACAAATTTAAGATGACCCTCCACTGATTAGATTCTATGCATGGAAGATTATAACACATTTATAAATGTTCCATGTATAGAAACTAATTCATGATTTAATCTAATTAAATTCAGAGTCATCTTGGATTGGAATAAAGATGGTACTTTTAAAGCCATATGACACGAAAACGTCTACTGCAACACCCATAGGTTAAATCCCATACGTTTTATGGCCATGAATTTCCCAGAGCCCCATTGTTGATAGAAAATGTGAGTGTGCTCCTGTACATAGAGCTCTAAGATGATGCTATTCATACCATTTTCTAGCCTTGCTCTGATTAGGACTAAATGTTGCTGGAGTTAAAAATAGTAGCATCTCACCTGTACTAGCTCTCCCACTATTGCTAAGGGGGCCAGGAGTTAATTTGAGGAGTTGGTTCTTACACTAGGGAGGAGTTATCTGAAAATAGCCTCATAATATTGACCCAGGAAATAAAATGTCTTAACAGTGATCCACATGCATGGTGGTGAGCACATTTTAGTACCACTTGGGGAAACCCTCTGATCTGATTGGCTGCCTGACCCATTGTCCAACCCCTGGGATAGAGCAGCTAAACAAGGCAGCTTCAAAAAGCAGGCAGAGTTCTTTGCCCACCACACACCCTTCAGGACTCCAACACTGTTCTTACAACAGGGAGATAGGAAGAGGGACACAGAAGCTCGGAGGAGCACTGCCTTCTCCTCCTGTGAAGAACAGGCTTTTTCCTCCTTTCCTTCCTTGCAAGGAGGCAGAGGGGACCCTGACTTGGTCCCAAGGCTTGGGAAATGGAGGTGAGGAATTCCAGGAGCTACAGCAGAAGCTGTTGTGAAGTGAGGGGGGCAGAACTGATCTTGGGACTAGAAGGATGGATTGGTTTGGGAGTTGGGGACAAGATTAATTGCTTTTTCAAACCACTTCAGAATGTACCCAGGTTAGCTGTTTCAGGCAGGATCCATCTTCTAGTTCTTTCTGTCACTGTACATCGCCTACTTCAGCGGGTCAACAGTTTCGGTTAAAGCTACTGGGTGCTACAGTAATACAAAATAATAACATTAATTATAATGGTTGGAAAAATGTAGGGAGAATATCTTGGCACATTCAAGGCTACAGTCTGGGAAACAATTTGTACAGGTAGACTGTCTGTTCACTGACAGATTTAGGACAAAGCATTAAATAACAGACACGTGCCTCTGTGTATGTGTGTACCCCCAAGATAGTAGAACCACAGTGGAAGGGTATTGGCCTGCAGTTTTTGAACAATAACTCAATGCTATCTTATCATAGATTGGTGTTTTTCAGGGAATTTTTGGCTGCTATTGCTTTGGCTGAGATTTGAGACTATTCTTGGAAGCTTTAAAATCATTTCAAGAGTATATTTCATTTGTATTTGGTGTAATATCATTTTTTATTAATGACAGCTGAAAAGTGAAGCTGGCTTAGTTTTAACAGCCACTGGCTTCCATTTGAATAAATAAGTCAAGGTAATATATAACCTTGACCAGGTCACAACCCTCAGACTTGCCCTTGCTGTCTCCATGCCAGAGGTGACTGAATGTAGTTTCATAGAGTCCAGCTTTCATTTGGCTCTGGCCACAGCAGAGGGAAGAGTGGATTAGACTAAATGCATCAGACACTTGGCTAAGCTTCGGCTGTAGCCTGCTTTAACTTAAAGGCTTTTTTAGAGTACATGCTGGTGCAAATTCAATTATGCCAAGGGTAAATCTGGTACTAGCACATAGCCCTTGCTTCATCCCCTTTGGGCTGCTCCAGCAACTCCTGGAGAAAGAAACTTATTTTAACCAGGTAACTGGGAGGTCTTGTCCTATAGAGAGAATACTGGATGGAATGCAGCTGGCTTAGCCAACTCTGCATTGTGACCTGTTGTCCCCCCTCCCACATAGTCCCAATGACATGGATATTCTACAGCAGACATTCTAGCACTTCCATGGCATCATGGGGTGCCACAAAATCCTTTTTTAGGGTACCAAGCAATATTAGTACTGTTCTGTGTGCAAACATGATTTGCAAAATAAATCCAGAAATTTCAATAAGAATCCACAGTGTCAAAAACATTCTGACTTTTTTGTGGTGTTCCTGAGATCTTTGCAACAAACCCATTGCTCTATTAGTTTTCCTTAATCAATAAATGAGCGATAGCTAAGAGCTGACACTTTCTGATGGGTCTAACAAGAGTTGTCTTGAGTCTAACAAAGTTGAGAACTACTGTTCCAGAGGCATAGCCATCTTGAAATTCTGCATTTGCCAAACAACCCTAACGACTGTTTTTTTACTGGTGCGTGTTATAGTAACCATGAGGTTGCTCTAACTTGTACAGGCAGTCCTAGACTTTAAGACATTTCAAGTTACAAGGAACAGTACTTACAACGTTTATAAATTGACACCCTGTTTCAACTTTCTGATGTCAGTTTCAACTTTACGAGGCTTTGTCCGATCAACACCATGCCAGTGAACAAGTTCACTGTGCCACCCATCTCCTTGGGGAACATCTGTCCAAACTTCCTTGGATAATTTCTTTAAGAAAGCAGACAAGACTTTGGAAAAACCTGCAGCCAAGACTCCTGAGAAGACTCCAGCCAAGAACCTTTCAAAAAGCCCAACCAAGAGTCCTTCAAAAAGTCCAGCAAAGTCACCCTAAATAAGTCCTTCCAAATCAATACGATTGCTATTTACAATATAAATACATTAATGTAGCTATATTGCTCATCTATAATTGACTGAGCACAAAATTCTGTGTTAATTTTTGGTGAAAATAGGGTATCAGGCCTTGGTTCAGGAACTAATCCCACATCTATAACATTGTTCCTATGGAAAAATTGGTTCCAAGTAGGACATTTTGACTTGAGACATGGTTTTCAGGAACCATTTGTGTCATAAGTCCAAAGACTGCCTGTACTGACATTCAAATGAAAGCTACATCTTTTTCACACCACCACCCATTTTCTTCCCGCAGCTTCTCTGTACCTGAGATCTAGCATTGGAGTTTTTACCAGATGTAACTAAGGGTAGAACCGCATTCTTAAAATGAATTGGTAAAAAAGAATGAGTTGGAAACACAGAATAATAAAGCTAGACAGAACCTCAGAAGGTCATCTAGACCAGTCCCCTGCTCAAAGAAGGATTATTCCTGTCTAGGCCATTCCACAAGGCAGGGCAGGGTCACATGTTATAGGTTATCTCATTCAAAAATGCATCAACTTCTGTAAGAAACAGCCTGCTTTATCAGTGCCCCTGTGCTTCCTTCTGCTTCCCTTAATTGTTACAGCCCCTTCAGGTTAGAGGTAAAAAACAAATCTACAGCCTGACTTTTTAACGTTATACCACAAAAGTACAAGAACAAACACTTATTCCAATGCCTGTCTAGCTACTCATAACAGCATAACATAGATTCTCAGAGGTAGCAAGCAGATTGGCAGCAGATCTTGAATTTGTGGAATTCTCCATTTTTTCCTCAGCCTATAGCTTCTATTTGTTCAAATATTCTAGTAGATATTCTCTGGTTGGCTTTACTCAAATGTCTTTGTTTCACTGAAAGCTTTGGAACTAGACTGAACCATTTCTCTTATGGACTTGGAAAGTATCAGTTAGTCGGGATTTATGTCCTTGTGAAAGTTAAAGCTCTAGAGGGGAGGATTTCTCATCTTTCATGGAATGTTGCTTGCCACAGTCCTGTTTTATTTTCCCCTTCACCGAGAAAGGTGCCTTGTTTTTACAACTTATTGAAATACAACTGTATCTATTATAGCATGACTATATCCAGTACATTGATTACATTGTTTACTACTACTAACCTGTTTAAGCTAAATCTGTGATGTAATATGTTTGGACTATCCAATTTAAGGCCTTCTTTTATAATGTATTTTTTCAGGTCTTGTGCTCTGTTTTATTTGATCTGGTCTAGCGGGATGTAATTGCTTTCTGTCCTTTGCTGACCGGGCTAGTTGTCATGCCTGCAGTTACTCAGAAACAGGTCTGGGGGGGAGAGTCTCTTGCTTTAGCCACACTTCTGCAGCTTGGCATAGACTTCTTGAAAATGGCCAAGGCTGGCAACAAATGAGTAGACATTTCCTCCTAACCATATTCAGTTTACAATAACACCTTATCATTTTAATAGGAGTCTAACTAGCCACAGATAATTCTATTCTGTTCATCAAAACATCAAGGGTGCAGACAGAAGTGAACATTTTTGCCCAGTCTGGCCACAGAAAGCAGTCTATAGCCATCACTAAACACAAATGCACAGCTGCAGTGCTTAAAAAATGGCCAATCGGGCAAAAATCTGAACCCCCATTGTATGAGGGTTCAGATGAAGATGTTTCAAAGCAGAGCATCTTCTATAACTTTTGTCTGCCTGCCAGCCAGCCAGCCAGCCTCTGAGCTGTTTTCAGAATGGGAGGGGGGAAAGGGAGCAGAGGGAGTTCAGTTGAGGGGGTTTGAGGCCCCCCACACCCCGGAGTATGGGGCAGGTGTATTGGAACCCTTAAAACAAACTCCCTCTGCTTCCTTCCTGCCCCTCCAATTTTGAAAACAGCACAGACTTGGTGGGAAAAGGGGCTGTTGCTAAGGCAAACTGGCTGCAGGCTCTCTGCCTGCACCTAGATTCCCCTTCTCCCTGCAACCAACAGTGAACTTCTGTTTGGTCTGGGGGATCGTTCTAACTCAGAGCATTTCCTGCAAAGTATTCTCAGTTACAGCAAGGAGCTGTACTCCTGGCTGCGCCCCATGTTACCACAGCTGTTACCTTTAACTATTATTAGCTTTCTAAAAAGCATTTATCTACACTAGCCTGGCCCAGTGTTGGTAGCCTTGACCAACAAACTTTACTCTGTTTTGCTAGGTTCATGGTTACTGATTATGTTGAGCACATGTATCTGTACAAGCTTAAGGATGTTATGGATAACATAGACTTATACTAGGTTCACAGTCCACATTCGTCCTTCTGACATGTTGGTCCCTGACCACATCTGAGCCCTTTAACATTTTTGACTGACATTCTGGTATTTGGCTTATGCAATGTGTATTTGTGCTTTTGATTATTTTGTCACAAGTGCAGGACTTTGTACTCATCCTTATTGCATTTCATTGTATTTCAGACAATTTTTCCAGTTTATCAAGGTCATCTTGAATCCTAATCCTACCTCCCAGAATGTCTTCAAATGCTGACATCGATGTATTAAGTGTGCATTCAATCTCATCCTCCAAAGCATTAATGAAGACATTAAAAAGTATTGGACCCAGGACAAACTACTACGAACCCTCACTTAATATTTCTTTCCAGATAGATATTGATGACTACATTTAGAGCATTATTCATCTAGTTATTTCTCCCCTAATTGTTGTCATTGTCCAGCCAGCAGGGTAGAACAAATGAGACAAATTGAAGATGTGAGACACTCAGTGTATGACAATCCTGCAGCACACAAACATCTGAAGTCACACAGGAGCTTCCTCATCCACACCCAACCTCTCAATGCCACACCCAAGTTGATATGACTATAGATATGGAACGAGAGGTTGAAAAAAATACCTGACAGCAAAAAAAAGGACATTCCAGTGGCTGAGTCTTTGTCACCAGGGGCTGCATGGCAAAGGTGGCAATGTCTCAACTGTCTACGTACCAGAGTTGGATGCTCCAAGCAACTAATAAAGAAGTGGGGCTATACCATTGGTTCAACCACCTGTGATTGCAGCACAGAGCCACAAACTATGCAACACCTGCTGCAATGCCCACTGCTTGAAGCCGCATATAAAATGAAAAACCTCATGAAGTACCAGAAAGCAGAACAAGCATATATAATAAAATGGCTAAATGTGGTAGAGACATGAGAAGAAGAAGATCTAGTAGCTGAACTTAGTCACAAAGACTGAAGTAAGTAATTAAATACTTCAGCCTTCACTACATAATCTCTATGTACATTGTCCTCCCTGTTCAGTAAGGTCCCTTGGTCTTTCTTTTACTTCTAACATACTTATAAAATGTTTTTTATATTGCTTTTCATGTCCTTTCTTTGCAATATCTCAATTCATGCCTTGGTCTTCCTCATTTTCTCCCTGCATGCCTGTTATATTCTTATGCTGTTATATTCTTATGCATGCTCCCTGCATGCCTGTCATATTCTTAGTAATATGGCCAATTTCCACTTTTTGTTAGATTTCTTTTTACATTCCTTTTTACATTTTAACTCATTGAAGAGTTTGGTGTATAGCCATGCTGATCTTTTGCTGCACTTCCTTCTCTTTCTTTGCACCAGGATAGTTTTCTCTGTGCTCATAATGTGGTCTCTTTAAGGTACAACTGGATCTTCTGGGCTCCTTTTCCTTTTAGACTTATTATGGGTGAGATAAAATCCTTTTTCATTCTACAGATACTTGTAGAATTAAGGTTGTGTAACAGGGAACCCTAGCCCTGTAACTAGCTCATCAGAATGACCTTGATAAACTGGAAAAATTGTCTAAAATGCAATGAAATACAATAAGGTTCGGGCCTTCTGGGCCCAGAGAACTGGTCTGTAAGGTTAATAGCTAGACCAGGCCAACTAATCAGCTGACCAGAAGGGGTAGGACTATAAGAACCCAGGGCAGAACAGCAGTAGTGAAACAGACAGCTGAAGGAGAGGGAGTGCATCCCAAAGCTCCAGGAAGAGGCTTGGCAGGCAGTCTAAAAGTTGGAAGAGAGGACCGTGGAAACCCTGAGAGATGGCAGATGCCCTGGAAGCCAACAGTTGAGATCTGAAACATGAACCTGGCATAAATGTAAGATGATCACATTCTTTTATTATTATTTTATTGAGGGAGCTATTGCACCCGGGTGGGACTGTCCATATTTCTTTTGATTATTGAGAACCAGAGGTTTGGGAGAGGCTATTAGAGGATGGTGGAGGCTTCATTTTGGGGACCCTCAACAGAGTGGGTACCCCAATGCCAGTGAGGGTGCAGCTTTTGTGGGGCACAAACCCCAGTACTTGAAGGACTATCTTAAAAAGGCCAGAGAGGTCTGGTGTACCAGAGTGCAGTTATGTTTTGTCTTTTTTTTTTTTTTCATTTGGACTGACAGAAGCAGGTTGGGGATTGCGCCCAGGTTTTGATCCTTGAGACCCTCTGGTTGTGGGTCTGGCTCCCATGCCTCTGGGCCAGGGAGTGCTGGAATCTGTAAGGTAGCAGGAAAGGGGGGCCATAAGCCTCCAGGCACTAGAAGGAAAAAAAAAAAGCTAGAGCCTCAGAGTCAAGCCCCTGTTTAGTGGGTTCAGATAGGGAGGCCTAGCCAGAGAAAACGGGGATCAAATCATAATAGGAGAGACCCCAACATACCCAAAATAATAGGCAGTCTCCCACTCAAAAAATAATATTCCATCAAGGCGTGGCAGGAGAGATTAGGGCAGGACCGAAGAATTACAAAGCAGGCCCCAAGGACGCCCCACATAAGGTGCGAATAACCAGAAAGATGGCACCCGGGAGGGCGACCTGTTACGGGTTGGATGACCACGTTCAACTGATAAAACCTCATTGACATTCCTCTTTTCCATGTAGGGGTCTGATGTGATGTCTGATGTTGGCTTGCTCTTGAAAACTACACAGTGCAGAACCATTGATCTTGACCCAGTGGGCTATGACACAAATAAAAGGCTTCATGTTGTCATTGTGGGCATATATTTCCAGTGAAAAAATAAAGGCCTATTCATTCTCTCTAACACTGAGACAATTACAAATGAAATCATTCCTTGCAGATGGAAATGACAATAATCCCTTTAGTGAAGGTTGCCAAATACTTTCCATTATAAGACCGTGATTTTAATCACTTTCTAACTTGCCAAACAGCAACTGTTTGGGCTGAAATTTCCTGTGCCAGAAGTCTGCCTCAGGCTGAATATTTTTTTGTATGAAAGTTACTACTAAAATGGTTAAGTTATTTCCAAGCATGTTCAGAGACTATTGCACAGTTGGCTCTGAGATGCTAGAAACTCTTGAACCCCACCTCTCCCCATTCCCATTTTCTCAAACAACTTCTAATTGTGCATGTCTGATTTTCTGGGTGCTCCGCGTGAGGGGTCTGGGGGCGGATTTGTTAGCCGTTCACATCTGAAACTGAAGTTGGTGGGAGCTGTGCTTGAATATATTAAGAGCTATAAAATGCTACGTACTTCGAAGAAAACAAGAGCTAGAGCTCATCTTTCCTGATATACAGTCTGCCTTTTGATGTTGTCAGTGATGCCTTCTTCCTTTTGAGTTTCTAACTTTCCTCAGCTTTTTTGGACTGTCCTCTGCTGGTTCTCTTCAAGCCTTTCAAATCACTCTTTCACTTAAGCATATTCAGATGGTGTTCACTTAAGCATTGTTCAGATGGTACTCCTTGTAACTTTCCCCCATCCACAGATCTCAGTACTTCCTTGGGCTTCCACAGATCTCAGTACTTTTCCAACTCAATATCTCCCTCTACAACTTCTCTCTGAGTAGAGACTCATTCACAAACATAACTTCAACTGTCATCATTTATGCGGATAACTCACAATTCTACCTCTCCTTTCTGGATTTGTTTCCTTCCATCCATAACATCTCACCCTGTCTCCCTGACACCTCCTTAGGGGTAACCAGCTGTCAGCTTCAACTCACCTTCTCCAATACAATTTTTAATCTTTCCCCTCAAACTAGTCCTTTTTACTCTTTTTCTTGACTGTCATTCTCCCTGTAACTCCCCTGGAGTTGGCATCCAACCAAAGCCATGCTGAATATATATCTCCTCTGGTGGGGTGTTTACCCTGTCACAAATAATCAGCAGCACTGGGGTAATTTAAGCCACTAGGAGCCAGATGTGGTGTTCTATTTGAAAGTGTTAATTTATCATAGTTGGCTTTTTTGGGGCGCCTCAGGAGGCCAAGGGTAAAATTTGCTACGGAGCTAAATTCCCTCCCATTCCCCTTTCCTGTAACTGAAGAAGGAGGCAGGTTGGCAGAGCTTGCTGTGCCCCAGCTTGCTACTAGAATTCCCTGCAATAAAGGACAATAACAATAGTAATCTCCACACTGTTGGTTTAGCCCTCTTTAGTTCAAAGGGACTCTCCCATAGCTGGAAAAGGGAACATTAAAAGGCAAATGTAATACCTGAAGAAGGGCCAATATCATATGCCCTTTTCACCAGCTTTCTTTGTTCATAAAGTAAAGCAGGCTCTGTACAGCAGAGTCAGCTTATTCTGTTACAGTTACTGGGGGTCAAAGTATTTTGAGAATGAAGGTCTCAGACTTCCATAATGAGTACCATGTATTGATTCAGTTTGTATCACCAACACCTCCACTCCCAGTCACCACTGGATGGATCCCCTCTCACCACCTGTGCCTCTAGCATTGCCCCTACAGCAGCTATCTCCTATGGCAGCCTTTTCAAACCCCACTGCTGATCCCTTCCTCCTCTTGCTTCTCACTTCCTTTCCTCCTTTAGAAAGGATTCCACTGGACTCTTCTCTGCTGTCTTAAAGTATGATCTTAATTACTGCATAGAGAAAGGAGAAGAGTTGAAGGAATGAGCTGAACTGAAGATGCCATGTTTGCTTTACACACCATAAAAGCACGATGATGGAGCAAAGGGTTGGATTCACTATAGGAACATAATGAGGGGTGGGAGACAGGGGCACCAGCCCCAGGCACTTGCTTAGAGTGACACAAGAACAGCAACCACTGACAGCCCAGCTCCTGCATCTCTCCTTTCAACTGCTGCCACCCAGAGGGCAGATCCTGGTAGATATACTTCTGATTCACTATGACTGTCACCCAGAACTGCAGGGAATGAGGTTAGAGTGAGCACAACTAGCTAGGATAAATGCCAGTGCAATAGTCCTAGTGCACCAGGAAAGAGGCATGTACATGAAGACCCAAGAGAATGAATCAATCCATGCCCAGGTTATTTTTATGGTCTTTTTTCAGGATTAAAGGCCAGAGCACAGCAATAAACTGTGTAAGTGAACTTCCAAAGCAACACTCAGAAACAAGGAAATGCTGGCATTGACCTAGAATATAGTGTAAAGCTGGCTCAGGTGTGTCTACCCAAGGGGCAGTCACACACAGGAGGTGCATCTACACATGCACTTTACTGAAAAGTGGACTAATTAACTCTGCAGGAAAGCTTCACCATCTGTGTGTATGTCAGTATTAGGGTGCAGTAAACCAAGTCTGCCATAAGATAGTACTGTCCTTCACATTACTGTCTCTGCCATGAGATAGACAGCACTTTACTGCACCAAAATGTGTGTGTAGACAGTGACCGTAGGCAGAAATTGAGCCCAGGCAACAGGGGGTCAAACCCCTCTGCCTGCCACTTAGCCACACAGCTCTACTCACACATTCTACTCTTTCATTCAACACTAATTTCCCACAAGCCCCTTTGTCACTTGATGCTGCGACAGGAGGCTGGGGCTGACCCTTCCAGCCTGCTACCAGCCTGGGCCTGCTCTGCCCCAGCTCAAAGTGCTGCTGTCGTGGGCACACCTATAGACACTACACCCAGGAGCAGTGCACCCTGGTTCAAAGTGCTCTGGGGTTTATCACTTCACATTAATTGAATGTGTAGATGTGCCCAGAGCCAGCTGTTTTTGATCTTATATCAATCCCTAATGCAGTGATTCTCAACCTGTTTAGACCTGAGGCACCCCTCAATAGATTCAAGGCCCCCCTTGAAAATGCCAGCTTTTAGTTTTCATTTGATTTTTGACTAAAGAAAAATAATACATCAATTCTTCTGTTGCAAAGGACTCGGGCCACAATAGGTCAGATGTTTTTAACCCTATGTGATTCCTATGTGAAATCTCTGAGTTTATCTTGTGAATATTGTGAATCATGCTAACATTGTGTGCCATCTGGCAACACCCTTGAAAGGATCTCAGGGCACCACATCAGACTACCATGTTGCCCTGGCTAAGAATTACTGGCCTAATGGATGTACATATAGACCATCACAGGCAAATCTGCTGCTTTAAAAGATGTATCTGGCTCTTTAAACATTCCTAGATTGAAAATGATTGTATTATTCTCTTCCTTACATGGATAGAAGTTTGTATGGGAGAGGCATCCTCTTTCCTTGAGCACACCACAAATCATTTTATTTCCTAGTTCAATATAGAAGACATGCATTGAATAATGGACAATAATCTAAAGGGACACTCGCTTCTCCATGGTTAAGGTTGGAACTGTTTTAAGTTTCTGTTATAAGCTTTTTCTTATCCTTGTTCCTAATTTTGCCAAAATAAAGCTGATACACCTGAAATTTCACAGGCATGATCTTATTCCAGGAGAGATTTGTCTGGAAAGTCTGAGGGAAATTGGACAAGGTGTTTAAGAGATATGATGGCTCAAAAATGAGGTCATCTAGTTCTTGGAAATTTTCCTAAAAGCTTTTTGACTTGTCATAACTAAAAAAATACCTTGGCATCGAGACTCAAAATTTACTTTAATCTGTTGGTTTTGGCGAGGAAGGGTGTCTTTGACTAGTTTGGGGCTGTTTGATGACAGGATTACTTGGTTTCTGAAAGTGGTTTCTGCATATATTAAGAGTTCTGTGGAGTTCTTAACATCACGTGCTGGCACCAATGTGCTTTCATAAATGAGTACTGACACTCTGCAGGCTTTCTAAACAATGCCTCAAGTTTCCTAACATATGGATCTCTTCTGTCAGGTTGGACATCTCAGCATGCTGATGTAGGCAGTTTTCATCTGTGTAGTTCTTAAATTCCAGATCCAATACACAATAGTGACTCAGAGTCCTTGCACAGTTACTCTCTGAGATCCCATAAGATTTCCCATAAAGTAAAATGCTTCAGGTCTCTTCCAACACTGTGTTTGTGTACTAGTGCCCTCTCCTGGATGAAAAATCAGACTTTCTCAAGTCTACATGATCATGACCCCCTCTGATAGCTATTTAGAGGCCAGATCCAGACATGCAAGTATGTGTAGTTTGTGGCACCTCAAACCTCTTTGCAGTACCACAGCCCACACAACCAGCTTGTTTAAATGTGCCCTGCACTGCAAATTGGTAGTACAAGGGCAAAAATTGCTACTGGGAAATCCTGGTAGGAAAAATATGTTGTGAAGAAAAAAAGTGGCACAGTGCGTGGCACAGGAGAATGCACCAGCAGACACAGAGGCTCAGTCCTCCTGGCCAGAGCCAGAGCCCTTCCTACCCCTTAGTTTCAGTCTGGCTTCTCCAGCATGAGAGCTGGGAAATGGCAGTTCCCCAAAGCAGGACATTTTGCCCTGCACCAAATCTCCTGTACAGGAGCATGTGCAGTGGCAAAAAGTTGTGGCACAAATTTATGCTTCTACTTTTTTTGCCACTGAAAGCACATGCCCCTGCGCTCACAGGTTATAATAAACACACATATTAGTTATATGCGTTAATATATTGGAGGTAATCAATGACTTCTTATAATAATATAAGTTTGGAGTGCCCAGCTTGAGACCACATGATTAGGACTGATTTTCAGAAGATGAGTGCACAGCACTTTATGAAAACCAGGATCTTTTCAAAGGCATCTCAAGATGATCATCTAAAACTTAAGCACTCCAAAATGACTAAATACTGTACTTTTGAAAAGTTTGTCTTTATTGATAAAGAAGGAATGTAATGCCTGAAAATGGAACAGGTCCACTGTACAACTACTGCTCACTGATTACTGTCCAGTTAGAGTCTCTTTTAGTATAGGCAGTGCAGGTAATGATGTGTACAGTTAAGGCTACCTGACACGTTATAATTTAAGCACAATTTTCAGTTGCTTTTTAATATTTAACTGTTCCATTGGAAATTTACAATGCCAGATGTCTGTTTTAGACTAATTTTTAAATTTGTTTTTGTTTTTAATTTCAACAAGTCTACCCTCTCAGTTTCTGAGAACAGTTCCCTGATAAGGGATCGTGTGTCCATAGTCTTATAACCTTTCTGTTATAAAGCTGTAGTGCCCCCATATTTTGGAGTCAGTATTTAAATTCTGGTGTCTCCTGTCAAGGATGTGCATTTTGCCATCTCACTTCAAATGTGTTTATATTTGCCCAGGCACACGCTCAGTAAAGACTTTTTAATTTGGCTAGTAAATAACCTGAGGAATCCTTTTGCACTGAGGATCCTCCAGCCCCAGATGGGAAGGCTGAACAATGCTTTCTCTTAGCTTCCAAAGGCTGCTGTGGTGCCAGGTAGACAAGTTCACCTGAGCTCTCAAAGCTCTTTCTCCTGATACTAAGCTCCAAGGAAGATTGGAAAGCAGAGCTGAGGAACCAGGCCTTGAGGGTGGGGATACTAGGGTGTGAAGCTGATGTCAGAAGGGTGGGAAAGGAAACTGGAGCTGAGTCAAAAATGGGCTGGAAAAAACAACAGCAGGAGGGGGTGCATTAACCAAGAACAGCTCTCAGAATCTGGACTAGAATGCAGTACACCTGAGTTACAGTTCCTCAGGGAATAGCTATGAAACCCACTGGCAAACCATGCTGTATCTGCTGGTGCAAACTGACAAAGAAGGTAACGGTTTACTGGGGCTCCCAGTAGCCCCTGGCAGACATTGGTTTTTGAGCATTTTATATACAAGTAACACACAACAAATGTGCATTTTATATGTGAGTATGATGCAATAAGTGTGCCCTTGTTGCCAAGATGACTAATGGCATATTGGGCTGCATTAGTAGGAGCATTGCTAGCAGATCAAGGGAGTGATTATTCCCCACTTCAGCACTAGTGAGGCTACATCTGGAGTACTGTGTCCAGTTTTGTGTCCCTCACTACAGAAAGGATGTGGACTAGTTGGACAAAGCCCTGTGGAGGGCAACAAAAATGGTTAGGGGGCTGGGGCACATGACTTCCGAGGAAAGGCTGAGGGAACTGGGCTTATTTAGTCTGGAGAAGAAAAGACTGAGGGGAGTTTAATAGCAGCCTTCAACTATCTGAAGGGTGGTTTGAAAGAGGATGGAGCTAGACTGTTCTCAGTGGTGGCAGATGACAGAGCAAGGAGTAACCGCCTCAAGTTGCAGCAAGGGGAGTGTAAGTTAGATGTTAGAAAAACTGTTTTTAATGAGGAGGGTAGTAAAGCACTGGAACAGACTACCCAGAGAGGTTGTGGAATCTGTATCCCTGGACGTTTTTAAGACCTGGGTAGACAAAGCCTTGGCTGGGATGATCTAGCTGGGGATGGTCCTGCTTTCAGCAAGAGGTCGGACTAGATGACTTCCTGAGATCCCTTCCAACCCTAATTTTCTATGAATTGATGAAATCATAATATGCCAATTTACCACACGTTAAAATTGTCATAGGATACATTCATACCACAGAAGTTGCTGTTTCATTGAGCAGCTTCTTTGTTTCTGATCCACTATTTTTATCCAGGGCTAAATTTGTATAAATTTTGTCTGGCATGCTAAATTTGTTGCATGTTTATGTAAGTATCACAAGACAAGTTGTAACATCTGGCAAGGGCCAGTTATCGTATTAGTGGTGGAGAGCTGTACAATGGAACTCTGCTTCATTCGGGGACATATACCTATCACACAGAGTTGTTATGAAAAGCACTATTTAAGGGCAGGTGGATACATCATAGATACCACCCTGAGCAATTGCATGGGTGAAGCAGCCACGTATTCCACAGCTTCCCACAGCTACAAATGCCTCCTAGGTTTAAGTGCCAAGGGTGAAATCCTGGTCGTATTGAAGTTAATGGCAAAAATCCCACTTGCTTCAGAAAAGCCAGGTTTCTGCCTTTTAAAACAGTTATCAGTACATTTTCTTGGTGGCTGGCAGCGCAGGCTCAGCCCTGCTTGGTGAGGCAGAGATTAGAGATGGCCTACATTGCCTAAGTTGGAACTCAGCCAGACATGCAGTTGTTGGTACTCTGCTGCCTCCATGAGCAACGAATCTGACCCGTTGTTCTGGTGGCATCCATGAGGGGACAAATCTGACCCATTGTTCGAAAAAAGGCTGCCCATGAGCAGGGCCCAGTATTTCACAGGGTGCCCAAACTGAGTTTAGTTCCCCAGCTGGCGTGCAGACTGATCAGCCCAGGTCTAGACACCCAGCTGACCTAGTCAGCCCTAGCTGTGGCTTTGCAGGCTGCCTGCTTAGTCGGCTTGCCTGGCTGACTGTGGCCTTAGATGTAAGGACAGCCCCTGCAGCTGTGAGCTGGCTTCACAGCCTATATCACTTCTGAAGTAGCGTTTTTGAACCAGCTGTGCCTTCAGTGCTGGTTCCCAAGCTCCTGCCTAGTTTTTAATTTCTGTCTGGATTTTGTCCCAGGCCCTCTTCTCCGTGTCCATTTTGTCTCTGCTTGATGGTCCCCAGCATCTCAAAGAATGCCTATGCATGTGGTCTGACACGTTCCAAGTAGAATGTGTTGAAGTAAACTCGATTAACTCATTGAACAAGTTTTAAAGCATGCCCGTGACTATTTTGAAATGTGGGACACTGAATACACATGATGCTGCAGTATTTTAATTATAAGGGCTGTCTGGGAGCCACATTAATTAAAATGCTCCCCTCCCCATCCTGGAGCACATGTATTGGATTCCTTTAGGCCTGATTGCTGGCACTGTCTTGTCCACAATTTCTGGGACCTTGGTCCCTGATTTGGCCTCTACTTTGGATATTCTAATTCTTGACCCTTAGCTCAGTTTCTGACTATGGTACTCCCCTCATTTAGATCCTGGCAAGTACCAGCAGCAGTTTAGCACTGGCATCATAGAGCTCAGTGTGGGCTACTTACATTAGTATTAACCTAGCTTCTTGGTTGGGTTTTTCAGTCTGCACGGAGTGGCAAATTCTAGGCTGTGCTGGAAGGCTGCCAGCACTTGGACTAGTGGCCCTAATTTTATGTTTGTTAGTTGATCTTGAGTCGCATATTAACTGGCCTTCTGTGTGCAAAACTGCTACTGAGTTCAGTAAGAGCTGTGCATATAAAAGAGGTGAAATACTCTTCAGGATATGGTAACCAGGAAGCGGGTACAGTGGGAGAAAGGGAAGGAAATGTAACTGAGAAACATCATCTCATTAAAGCATGATTTTCCTAGCTACCGTTATCTACTCTGTTCATGCAACATTTTTTTTTCAGGTGAAATCCATAAAGCTATTTTTTTTGCCTGTTTTAGCAGTGTAGAACACTTTTCATCATAAAAGATCCCCAAATACTTTTATGCTACAAGACTTTAGTCTTCAGTAGATCTTCAAAATGCATGGTTGGATTCTTCAGATTGGAATAGATCACTGCATATTCCTTGGTTAAATTGGTTCTGTTTAGATTCAATTAATAGTTCCAGGGAATCAAAGGATTCCAAGCTTTACATTTATACCAGAAAACCATCTTCTTGCAGGTTTGCTTTAAACTATTATACTATGCTTATACTGTTAAAATGGATGTTGCAGTGACATTCTTTTAAAGGTATTTAAAGATCTTCTAGCAAATGAAGGTTAATTACCAGCAGCCAATTTTTGCTTCAGATCAAAGTTTTATGATTCACTTGTGAGGTTTAAAAAAAGCGGCTTTATAATGGTAATGTTTAAGTGATCCTTGGCTATAATAGGGTTGAGAGGTGGTACTATAATAATATACATTAATGTTCTGTAAGTCAATTATTTAAGTATTGCAAAGGAGCAAATAATAGGATTTGGTATGTTACCCCATCTAGTGCCCGAATTGCATATTACATCAGGTGATATTATGAATATTTTTTCTTATTTTTTTAAATGCATTTTGCTATTTTTGCCTTGTGAATTGCTTATGAACCAATCCTGACTCCATTAAATGCATTCTCAGTTGAAATCATCTAGAAGAGTTTGATTGAAGAATTCTAGACTTAAAGGGAACAATCAAAGAATAATAAACTCATGTTGTGAATTTTATGACAAGCACCTATTCGTTGCAACGTTCTTTAAAAATGTTGATATTGATAAACCCCCCCATGACTACCTGTCTGACTATTCATGAATAGCTAACCATGTGAAACTGGGGGGTCATGGATGCCACTAGTTAAAAAGTGATTGGACTGCCACTATGCCAAAAGTGGTGTCTGATTTTTTAAGCTAAGTCAAGGGTTTAACAAAAATGAGGAGATTATTCCAAATGAATGGATTTGAGATAAGGAGTTATTTCTGAATCATGCAGATGAGGCAATCTGAGCTCTGGTCAAAAGAGTCAGTGTTTGGTGGAAAAGGCACACTAGCCATGTGATAGCAAAATGAAATCCACTTAAGTAATCCATTTAGACATGCTATTTAAATAGAAGATAGATTGTTCTTTAACAGTGGTACTTAGAGCAATAAGCATTGGGAAACTGAAATCTCTTCTTGAGAAAGGATGCCATTGCTGATATGAAGTCTGAGCTCCCATGATCTCTATTGTGTACAATGGTAAAAGTGATGATTTGTTGTAGTTTATCATCAGCCTCGTTATTTAAATAGATTAAGGCTGGAGCTTGATATATGGTGACATTTTAATGAGATCTACTGCTAATCAGTTAATCCTCTAGATAAGGGCACACAGGAAAGTTTTGTCATCTTAAAAGTGCAGCTAATACAACTAGGCATTTGGTCAGTAGTTTAGTGCTGTGAAAAGACTGACTGGACATCCATGGTGTTAATATTAGCTATGCTGCATTGTAAGTTAGAGATACTTTCTGTGATCTTGATGGATTGTAATGTGAAAGCCATGCATTTTTGGAAGTTGAGAGCCTTTTCTCTTGAGGCTGTGGGTAAGGAGTCATGGAGGATACCCTTACTGAATGAGTCAGTGTATTTTTGACCTGTGATGGTAGAACTGGTGATGGACATCTATTTCCCACTTTTTTTTCCCCTTTGAATAAGGAAATGTGGGACTAGAACTCTCTTCCACTGAATTCTTGAGATAGCATCTTTGCTTCTGACTGGGGCAGGGTTTGCGTTCGAAGGTTCCTGAAGGAGGATAGGGTAAGAATCAAACACTAGAATTAAATAGTGTAGCAAAGTTGACTTTGTGGGTATTCTAGTACAAGCTTGGTAAAATAAAGAGCACACTTGAAGATAGGATCTGAGAATGGCCCTAAAAGCTGCCAGCAGGCTTGATGTAGAGGTCATGACTATCTCACTGACATTGCTGAATGGTGGAGGTATATAGAGTTATCTTTCAGGTGAATCTGGTTTTCACCCCCCTGAAAACAATGAGTAGGCCACAGCAGAGATTAGGTGGATATTCTCTGTCTGGTATGAGGTTGGCAACTCAAGGACCTCATTTGTATTGTTTTAAAATATGTAGGTTCCCCCAAATGGTAGAATCTGAAGTCACAGTACTTTTCTCGCTGACGTTGTGATGGTCCTGGACAGTGTTGCAATATCAGAAGTCAATGGTAGAGATTTCTTTTGCTTCTTTTTCCTCCTCAAAGATTATGACCTTTAATTGTTCTCAAGCTTTTGAAAGAAATTTGTTCACAAAGGATGATACTTAGTCACATGTCAAAAAAGTCATACTTGGCAAACAACACCAAGTATTTCATTATGAACAGTTGGAGTGAGGGGGAAGAGTAAATTTTTCTTCCAACATAATCCAGGTTGGGAGGTGCAGGGGAGAGGATGTATCCCTATTTTTAGAGAAGCAATTTATCAGAAAGGATGTCTTTCTCCTGAACTACAGGCAACCAAAGACTGGATACATATGGCATTGTTTGAAGTCCCTCTGTAGCACTTAATATCTTTCCTCCCCACTTGCTAGTTGGTGCAAGGGTTGTAGAAGTTTTCCAGAAAGCTTTGGCTGGCTCCAAAATCTCTTAATTTATAGGCTGCTTCTAATCCATCTGGAGTGAAGGATATTGCATTGTTTATGAAATACTGAGGTCTCAATTTCCAGAAATTCAGTAATTCACAATAATTCCTGAAGGCTCTGAAATCATTTGGGGATCAAGAGAGATTGCCTCAAAGGAAATAATGAAGAAGCTTTGGAAGAAGTTAGTGATTCAAGATTTCTCCTGTTTAGGCTTTTTTTTTCACCCATCTCTCTAAGATCTTCTCTGGAAGATAGTGGAAGTGAGACTGTGGGAGAATAAGAACTTTTATAGTTCTATGATTAGGAAGGAGACCTATTTCTACAGGCTGAACCTGTGTGGCCAGGGTGAGAGGTTCATAGAGCCTAAGACCAGAGGGGAACAGTTTCATAGTTGGTAGGATCAGAAGGGACTAAGCAGATCATCAAGTCCGACCCCCCTGCTGTGGATAGGGAAGGATGCCGGAGTCAAATGACCCCAGCTAGGTGGCTATTTAGCCTCCTTCTGAAGACCCCCAGGGTAGGGACGAGCACTTCTCGTGGAAGTTGGTTCCAGCTTTTAGCATCCCTGACAGCGAAGTAGTGCCTTCTGATATCTAGCCTGAATCTACTCTCAGTCAATTTATGGCTGTTGTTCCTTGTTACCCCCGGTAGTGCTTGGGGGAACAGGGACTCTCCCATTGCCTGCTGGTCCTTCTTGGCCCCCAGATCCCCTCTCAGCTTTCTTTTGTGGAGGCTGAACAGGTTCAGGTCCCGTAGCATCTTCTCATAGGGCCCGGCCTGCTATCCCCTAATCACATGGGTGGCCCTCCTCTGGACCCTCTTGATGCTGTCCACATCCCTCATGAAGTGCGGCACCCAGAACTAAACACAGTACTCCAGCTGCAGCCTGACCAGTGTCGCATAAAGGGGGAGGATCACCTCCTTGGACCTGCTTGAGATGCATCTATGGATGCATGACAAAGTACGGTTAGCCTTCCTGACCATGTCCCCACATTGGCGGCCCATGTTCATCTTGGAATCAGTAGCGACTCCAAGATCCTTCTCTGCCTCTGCGCTAACAAGGGAGTTCCCCAGCCTGTAGGTATGCTGCTGGTTCTTCCTCCCCAGGTGCAACACTTTGCACTTGTCTGCACTGAAACCCATCCTGTTCTCATCCGCCCGCCTCTGTAATCTGTCGAGATCTAATTGTAGCCTGTACCTCTCTTCCAGCGTGCTAATTTCTCCCCACATCTTAGTGTCATTTGTGATCACTTAGTTTCCATACTGGTTAGCTGGGCCCTTTCCTTCCATGCGGTGAGTAAGCTGCAGCTCTGGATTGAGTCTGGAATTGTGAGCCGACTCCTTATTTTGGTGTGTACCTTCTAGATACAATGCACCCTATGTTTACTTGAAGTTTAAATGTAAATAATTTTCTTTAAGCTATTACTTTGTTTTATGGTTTATGTTGTTAAATTATTGCAAAACAGCCATGCTTTGATGTGTTCAGGATAGAATACAATGTTACTTTCTACAGTGACTGCATGCTTCAAGGGGCAACTGCTTAAGTTTTTTGGGTTTTGTTTGTTTTTTTATTGCTTGCATAACCCATTATACAAATTTGTCAAAATAAGTAGCTATTACAAGAAGATTCGACACAGCTTTCTTTGCACAAACATTTAAACACAGGAAACATTTTTTACAAACGAATTTTTTGCTTATAAGAATATTTTTATACAGAAAATAGATTTTTGTACACTTTACAGAAATGTGCTAGCATTTACATTTTTTTTACTCACAAACTTCAAACTTGATGGTCTGATGCAATTTAGGTTTTAAACTATACTTAACAGTATGTCAAAGCAGCAACTCATCACTTCTCTCTCATATTTAAATCTGCCCAAGTTAAAGTACTGAGCCAAAACATAGAAAATATCCTCAAGCCTATTTTAGTTGGCAGACAGTTCAAGTATCGTAAAACTTCAAAGTTTTAGCAATGAAATACTTGGTATTCTTCTAAAAAAATAATACTCTAAGTTTGAGTGTTAAGGTATAGCAATAAAAACCTTAACAAGGCAGCATTTTTTATTTTATTTCTATTATACTATTATGCTGACTAATACTGTAGGAACCCAATTGAACAGAGCCATCATATACTACAGTTCTCTGATATTGTGAACTTCAAAATGAGATTTCAGAAACTACTATAGT
Organism: Caiman crocodilus; assembly: GCA_030014935.1. Taxonomy (NCBI): domain Eukaryota; kingdom Metazoa; phylum Chordata; order Crocodylia; family Alligatoridae; genus Caiman; species Caiman crocodilus. The sequence continues at coordinate 78,629,450 of JAGPOW010003648.1, forward strand.
AAATGCTATGCAGCATTAATAAAACATATAAATGTAATAAAAAATACTTCCTTTTTCTTAAAAAGACCAGTTGTGGTACAGAAAAAACCCAGTAAAGTACTACATTATAAAAAAAGGAAGAGTGCAGCTACAGGAACATGTTAGTATGTGGCAAGCTGAGTTGTGAACTTACAGACCTTTGCTATGTCATGGTAAATAAAAGATAGCTTTCCCCTTGATGCAAGTTGGGTAAACATGCATATACACAAATACTGTCAGCATGAAGTGCTGCAAGTTCACATTCTAACTTAGCTCTCAGTCACTTGTTCAGGTAGCTATACCCTAGATCTATGACATGGGAAGAAATTGAAAAAAGATGTATATAAACATATGGGTAAGCCAGAAAATATGTACATTTAAAAATATTTTATTTCTGCAAAGATAGTATTGAAGTCCATAGGGTATCATGTAAAGCTCAAGCCTAAACTAAACTGAACAATTTGGTTTTGTGTGACACCTGCTTTTCCAAACATCTGTACTGCTATGCAAGTTCTCTTTTGAAAGTTTTATCATCTTAATGTGGAGTTAGAAAGGATTTTTCTTCAGATGCACCACTGTACTCTTATGGTCACATTTTCCTGCTTTCTAGGAATTCTGTAAATGAAAACATAACTCTTAAATGCTAGAGAAAAATAGTCTAATCTCTCAATAGCCTTAAACTGCTTAGTATGTAAAAGTTTGTCAACTGAAACTAAAGTACACACAATCATTTTTAACATTTTATGCTTCAAGAATTAAGTGTCTACTTCTAGGCAAGTGTGGTACTCTGAGTTATGCAGTCTTCTTAACAAACAAACAAAATGAAGAAACAAACGAACTAAGATGGAACAGATATACATCTTCCTACCACAACACTGCAGCACGGAGGGTGGTTTGTACAGTCAGTATTTCATCAGAGATGGTCATGAATCACATTATACTGGGTCACATTTAGAAGAAATTCAAAACACTTATTCCAGTGATTTTGCGAACTCAGCATAATCAATATATCCATCATTATTTTTATCATCATCTCTTAAGACATCATCTATTAGACTAATTAGCTCCTCTTCTTTCATTGCTTGAGTATGTTCACCATTTTCCTAGAAGGAAAAAAGACATAATTAAAACAGTATTTCTCAATTTGATACGACAGTAGAAAAAAACATGCTACAATCTAAGCCAAAGCAAAACAAAGTCCTTGTTCCTTCAATTCCCTGAACACCTTTATCTTTTTCTTCTTTCCCCACAGACAACCATACCAATAAGGAAAGCTTATCATTGACATGTTTATACTTACTAAAAAAAGGGGCTATACAAACATTTTACTTGAGACAAAGGAATTGTCAACATGAAAATGTTCAATGTTACTAGGCAAAGGAGATGTTAATAGCTGTATGGAAAAATCTACCCTTTTAATCACACAATCTGAACAGAAATAAGAAGTGGAGATAGGAAAAACACAAAATGTCAAGTATAATAGTGTAGGGACCAATTCTGTTCCCTAACTACATCTAAGGAGCCCTGCACCTGGCTGAGGTGCTTTAACAAAGCACATGATCTGGGCCAAGAGGCTTCAACCAGTCTCCAAAATGAGTCCTATTTAACTTAGGAAGAAGGGTTTTACTCAAGGGCCTGAGATTTATTAAAGGCATTTGAGTCCTTACCTGATTATTCATTGTCCTACATTTAAGTAGTCACTTATACAGGAGGCAAAGCTAGAGGATCAGAGCCCAGATATCTGACTTCTGTGTCCCTTTTCCCCCCTCAAAAAAGTCTAATCCCCTGAGTATAGTTTATATTCCTGGTTAAAGGACATACAAATTAAATCAGCACATAGTAAAGAAAGAGGAGCTAGTCAATGTGACACGCAGCTAAGCTTGAACTTCATCTATGTACTGTATGAAGTATATTTCCAAGAGTGAGAGACAGTTCCAAACTAGTTCCAGGCTGATTATACTACAGTATGTTATTACTGTTATAGTCACAATAATATTCTTAATATAACACTTACAAAAACAAAACAAAGCAGCTTATTTACAAAGAACAAGATATTGTTTCCCGCTTTCAGAGGAGCTTTTGCTATAGCTGAACACAAGAAGTCTTTGTTACTCTGAATTACATTTAATAATCTTTCTCAAATTAAACACCTTAATATTGTATTCCTGAGGTTTCTGACTTCCAATTTTGGGTTTAAAAAAAAAGAGAGAATACAACTTCCTCTCCAACCCAGGGTAAAATTATAAATAAGACAGCCCTACACCTGTCCCTTTAAAACTCAGCACTAGAAGTGCTGAGATTAAAGCCCTTATACCTACAATTTTCTTCCAGCTTGCATGGCCATAGCAATGGCAGTCTGAAGTTGAAAGAAGTAGTGATCGAATTTGGAGCAGTATTGAATCAGGAGCTATTTATTAAGTTTCCTTTTCCACACAGCACCACAACATTCCAGCCACAGAACCAGTAGTTCTCCTTTCCACACCTACACACAATGCTCTTCTCTTTTCTCCAGAGCCATCATACATAGCCTCCAAGTCACATATAGCCTAGCAAGCCATACAGAAGTTTAAACAGGACAAGCAGACAACGTTCCTTGGGCTTAACTTAATAGTTATTAAGCAACTATTCTCCAACTATTTGGGTTGGTCTAATAAAAGATATCAAATTCGCCCAAGGAACATTGTTTGCCTATGTCCTTAGACCAACACGGCTACAGCCTACACCCCTGAAACAAGGATAGGGCATTTTTGGGGCCTGGCTTGCAAAGTGATGGATATAGTTTGACTGAATTAGTATTTTTATAAATCAAAACAAAAACTGATTAATCTGAGTACATGTTAGATGCACATTCTGTCTAATGCTACTTTGGGGAAGTCAATGTTTCCAAACAACGTGCTACTGTAAATACTGCTCACCTGTTTATGTACATGGGATATAGCAGTAGCAAGTTCTAATCCATCAAGCAAATTATTGCCATCGTAATCATGCATTTTGAAGTAATGAAGCTGTAGCTCTTGTGGGGACATCTCGGACTCTGGTTTGTCAATTACACCTTCTAAGTGTTCCATAATATGACTGAAAAGAAATAAGCAGTTAATATTTAATGGCCCATTTATATTCACCATGTTATTTGATCAGGGAGCAAGTCAAACACAGGGTGAGATTCCATGCTGTGTCTTCTGGAGGTCTGACAGAATTTTAATCCAGTGGAAGGGTCTATGGTAGCTTTAAGTCATCCTTGGATCCTCCCAGTCCTGTACATTCCAGGGCCCCTATTATAACAAAGGCAGATCTTTAATTCAGCCTCTTCATAAGAAACCAAACTACTGCCCAGAATCTCCTTTCAGCTGTCTTTACAGCACATATGCTGAGGGAATCCCCCCTTAGCTGAATATAGACATTATAGTCATATCCAGACAAGCGTGGCCATATGGTATGTGATGCAACAGACATGTCTGCATCGCTACATACTAAATACTCACCAGTTATCCATGCTGGGGGAAAGGGCGGGAGGGTTGCCCCTGGATATCCAGGGGTCAAAGAAAACCGTGCAAAAACAAACAGAGCAGTGTACACAGGGGCAGTCTGCACCACTCAAAACTAGAGCTTGGCCAGCCAGTCATGCTCCAGCTGCTGGCCAGACTTCGAGCAGCAGGATCATCGCTGCTGCAGTCCAGTGCTGGCCCCAGATACCCCTATCTCACCCAGGGTAACTTGCTACATGCCAGAGGGCACTTGGCACAGGCATTCCCTGGGGACAACAAGTGGCAGCATGAGGTGTCCCACTGTTAGTTGTTTCCAGGGACCCAAACGTCCATACTTTTGTGGACATGGTGTATGGGGCCCCTTTATACTACTCCAGCCCTTTTATCTTGCATAAAGAGGGGAGGAAAAAAGAGAGGGGAGGAGACTTCTTTTATAAACATTCAGAATATAATTGTGTCTGACAGCAAAATCATTTTGGGGGACGATGGAGGTTAAAAATGTGTTCCAGCTAAGTGCCTCCAGAAATGACTTTTTTGGACCCAGGACCCATACTAAGGATTTGAAGACACATTTCCTGCAAAACTTATCTTTGATCCCCCCAGAGCTGTCACATGCAAGGCGAGCTCTGTTAACAGGCGGTCTTTTGCAAAGGGCCTCTTGAGTCTACCTGTACACATTTTAACTTGAGATTTCTCAGTCATTATCTGATACAAGTTTACATTTGCAGAATACATACTCTTTGTCTTGTACTAGGTTCTTATCAAGGCGAACATTTCCTTGATAATTGTCTTCTACATGATCGTCAGCTAAGGCAGAGATAAAGAGGAATACAGACACTAGGCAGTACAGTAAATATGTTCTAAAAATTCTTGAGGCCATCGTGATTGCCTAGCAAAAAGAGAAAAAAAGACAATCTCAGTAACATGGAATACATTTTCAATAAATTGCATATAAAGTGTGTTTAAAGACGCTTGTTAACAGAACAGCATACCCTTTATACACACACACACACACACACACACACACACACACACACACACACACACATAACCACCTTCTATGATAAAATCTATTTATATATTTTCTCCAGCTGAAAACACAAATGCAACTATCAAGAATTTTTTTCAAGTTGTATCTTATTCCAAATAAGAATACGTAGCCACTAAGCCCTCCAAAGTCCAAACTTAGAACGACTTGCAAATTAACAAATGTTTTCTAATCAAATGGCCACTGTATCATCACCCAAAATTCTATAGGTAAAAAAGCTTTATTTTTTTAACTTTAATCTGTGGTTCTTAGTCCAAACTACACCTGCTTCCTCAAGGTTGAATGGGGAGATCACTTACTGTAAGTACACTGCAGGTATTAAAAGTTCTAAAAACAAAACAGCAGAAATGCTCAATTTAAGATGGACATTGACAGAAGTCAGATTCTTGAAACTAAAGATAAAGCTGAGATGACTTCAAATTCTGTTTAACTGCTTTAAAGAATCCTATTAATGAGTACATCACTATACAAGAATTGTAAGATGACGATTCCTGTAAATTGCACTGTGCAGTCATATAACATGAAAATGGCATTAATTAAAGTACCCCAAACAATAAGTTTACATAGTAATATGCAAGAGACTAAAAACTCATCACTCAATGCACTTTTATTGTAGTTACTTTCATGGGTATGAAAGCAAGTTTGAAGAGCAGCTCTGCCTACCCCACCGAATTACTGGTAGCCAAGGAATTTGAATGCAAGACAAGTAGTGTTAACATCCTACTGCAGAATCTGGGGCCCTAGGGCCAAGCGGGGATATGACCACTGGTGGCAGGGGTGAGACAGGGCTGTGCAACAGCTCTTAGTAGCCCTGAAGCCACCTGGCCTGCAGCCACTTGTGCACCACCACCACACCCTGGCCCATGGCCACTTGTCCCATTTCTACCACCCTGGTCCAGATCCAGCTCACAAGGAAACCCATAGGCAGGATTCAGGCCCAGGCACAAGGTAGGTTTATCACCCCTGTGATAAATATTGTAATAGAGATAATAACAATCATGGAATTTAATATAGCCAAGAGCAAAGCAAGTGCTAGTCAGCATTAACACAAATTACGAAAAAGCTACAATAGTGAACAGCAGCATGGAACAACCTATCAAAGGAGGTAAGCCTAGAACAGCAGTACAACGTAATAGGCAGACAAGGTTCCTTGGGTGAATTTGATATCTTTTATTAGACCAACCCAAGGTAGTGGAGAATATTTATTAAGCAAGCTTTCAGGTTCAAAAACCCTTTGTCAGGCTAAGGAAGTTTCAGCAGTTGGTGTGTGCTCTTTCTGGATGGAATGAAAAGTCCTTCGACCAACACGGCTACAATCTAAACCTGTACAAAGTAATATACACTCTCTCTTCCCCCAAAAATTAAACAGTTCCCTGCTTCTCATTAGTATTTGTTGGACAAAAGGGTTGATGTTACTTTTGGCTGTGGCTGCAGGTCATGTAGCATGTTCTAGAAAAGGAACCACCAGTAGCCTTGATAAACCTTTGGGCCGCTGCCAAGGCAGTATACAGAGTTTGCATAACCTGTGAATATTATCACAGGTTATGCAAGTGTTTCAAGAAAAACACTTGCATAAGGAAAGTGTTTCAAGAAAAAAATCTCATCAGGAAACTTTAAACACTACATTTGTTCACTGAAAAGTTAAAAAAAACAACAACCCCCCCCAACAAAAAACCCCCAAAAAACAACATTCCTTAGGACAGCCTCTCTGGATAAGTAGAAATGATGCCACTCTCATAGTGCTTGGTATACTGTGTACAGTAGTAGATCCACTAGCAAGATGCATTTAGACTAAGCAAGTTGTGTATTAGAGAGGCAGGACATTTCAAGGCTTTGATGGGAACTTCTGCATGGCACATTTTGATCTGAAACTGAACAGATGACCTAGGGCTTATATAGGTGTCAAAGTTGCATGAACTTTATACCGGTTACGACCAGTATAGCTTCCCTATGACTGCCCCACTCCTGTCTCTCCCCCCGCTTTCCCTTCTGCCTTTGTATTCATATGGTCTCTTTCTGCCCTTACCCGCTGCTCCCTGTACCTCCTTTCACAGCAGCTGAAGTCAGCTCTCGCTCACAAGCTTGCAATGCAAATATTTATCCATCAGTACCTACATTGACAGACACAGACAGGTAGACATAGCTATACCTACAGATACACAGATCTTGCCAAACAGACAGATGTATCTATGGATCTGTAGGTCTTGAAAAACAGACGGACAGATGGACATCTATACCTATGGACATGAAGACATATCTATACCTGTGGATATGTGGATCTTGATAGACAAATGGACAGATGTACCTATACCTACAGATACGTTGATCTTGACAGACAGAAAGACAGTCATACCTATACCTGTAGATATGCAGATCTTGAAAAACAGATGGACGGACAGACAGATGTACCTATGCCTATGGATACACAGATCTCAATAGATAGGCAGGCGTACCTATACCTACAGATATGTAGGTCGTGACAGACATGCACCTATAACTACAGCTACTTAGATCTTGGAAAAACACAAGTGGACAGACACAGATACCCATACCTACAGATATATTGATCTTGATAGACAGACAGATATACCTATACCTACAGATATGTGGATCTTGATAAAGACAGACATAGACATATATATACCTATGGATACTCATATTTTGTAAAGCAGATGGACAGACAGACAGATGTACCTATGCCTATGGATATGCAGATCTTGACAGACAGATGGACAGATGCACCTATATCTACAGCTACAAAGATCCTGGAACAACATACATGTGGACAGACAGATCTCAATAGACAAACAGATGGACAGACAGATGTACCTATACCTAAGGATATGTGGATCTCGATACACAGACAGATGCACTTATACCTACAGATCCCTGGAGCTTGAGAAGCAGATAGACGGATAGATGTACCTAGACCTACGGACAGACAGACCCACCTAATCCTATGGATGCGTGGATCTCAATGGACAGACTCTTCCACACCAGGTACAGGCAGGCAGACAGACAGACATACAGTACCCACCTGTCCCTACAGATCCGTGGCTAACGCTAGACCGACACCGCAGTACCTACGGAGACGCAGATACAGGCGGCCAGACAGACAGATCTGCCCCCGCGCCCTCCCGCCGAGCCACCGCCTCCCACGTGCTCCGCCAACCAACACTGCAGGGGCCGAGGGACAGTGACGTAGAACCCCCCTCCCCCAGCCGCTCTCACCGCTGCACAACCGCTGCACTGCCCCTGCCGCGGACTCCGGGCACCGAGCAGGTGTGGGCGGATCTGGCCTGGCTCGGCCACCATCTCCAGCCCCACCTCTGACCCGACGCATGCGCGTGTCGCGCTGCCTGCCCCCATCCTGCCTATTGGATTCTCCTCGCCCAGGCCGGGCCACGTCACAGTAACTTAGACCTCCACGTGGAACCGCACCTGAATAGACACATCGCCCCGGCCCCGGCGCCGCTAGCCGCGCCCCTTGCGGAACCAGGGGGCGGGGCTTGGGCGTGAAGTTGTGCCCAAGAGGCTCTGTACCTTGGGGGGTGTTTTGCGCTGGGCGCTGCTTGGTACGGCCTGCAGCGGGGCGGGGCTGGGGATCCGGCCCCAAGGCTGCAAGGGGCGTCCACGGTCCTCGGCCTGAGTCTGCACAGAGCCTGCAGCAGCTGCGTGCAGTGGAGAGGAGCTGTCAGCCTGGCGCTCAGCGCCCCAGTTTCCACCCGCCCCCGCTCTCTTCAAATATTTCCATTTGAGTGGAAACCACCTTTTTTTTTTTTTGAGACAGCTGGTAAAAAAATACCTGCCGGCAGGGAGGCGCATAGCTATGTGTGCCACCTTTAGCAATGGCAATCGGGACTCATAGCAGAGATATATCTTACTAGACCAAGATTTTTGCCAAAAAAAAAAAAATTCTTTAGCAATGTGTGTGACATTTTTCCATTTAAAAAAAAAAAAAGTTTTTCATGTTCCAAGCTAAATCGATGCCAAATCTGTGAGTCATTCAAGAACCATATGTGGCCATACTACCAGCAAGGCCCTGTTACCCTCCACCCCTGCCTGGGGGCTTCAAATGCTTCCAAATCCTTTGGAGGGCATCCTAGGTGCAGGCCTGAGCATAGGGTTCAGATGCCCCTGAGTTTGGCTTGCCCTCAGATGTACTGCCTCAAGAGCAAGCTAAGGAGGAGTCCTCCATTTCCATAAAGTTGTTGCCTAGCTAAGATCCTGCCACTGGAAGCTGGGCAGTCAGAAGCTAACTATGAGGCTCTCGCAGGGAGTCCTGTCCGCAAGCAGACAAAGGTACACCCCTCCACAATGCCATTTTAATTGCATTACCTCGGTCAGGGTATTTCCCGTCACCATTGTGGGTATTTGAACTGCCAAATAAGTATGTGCACTTGACTTTTTTTTTTTTTAAAGAAAAATCTTTGTGTTTCAAGTGAAATCAGCCAAATCAATTCCAAATCCATGAGTCATTCAAGAACCATATGTGGTCCTACTACCAACAAGCATCCTTCACTCCCACCTGGGGCGTCAGATGCTTCCAAATTGTTCAGCAGGCATCCTATATGCAAACCTACTACCTGAAGCATGGGGTTCAGATGCCCCTGAGTTTCGCTTGCCCTCAGCCATATGGCTGCAAGAGCAAGCTAGGGAGGAGTCTCCCCCTTCTATAAAGTCAGTGTATAGCCAAGATCTTCCCACTGGAAATGAATGTGGGAGGCTAACTATGCATTACCTCGGTTGGGTATTACCCCCTGCCAAGAAAGTGGTTTCCCCCTGCCAGTAGGAAAACCACCTTAGTGGTCATGGTATTTCCAGCAATGGATGAAGGGAGCAGTAGCCTGGGAAAGCTTGTGGCTAATGTAGAGATGGATAGAGAGACAGGTCTCTATGCCTGTAAATGGAGCTCACCTGCAGAAGTTTCAGATGGATAGGTGTCTACGCCTGTAAAAGTACAGCTACTGACATATAGCTAGACAGATAAATAGATCTCTGCATGGATAGGTATTGATATATGTGTGCCTGTAGCTATAGGTATGTAGAAAAACACTCACAAATCTTGTTATTATTTTGCCAGCCACCTCTACTTCTTTGCCATCTGGCTGCTGGGCATCACCCCTCTTCAAGGACTGAGACCTTGCAGTGGTGGGGAACTATGTTGCCCCGAGTCACACTCCTGGCTAGGTCATCAATGGAGAACAGGTCTGCGGCGAGGTTCCAGACAAACCATGATCCAACCCCAAGTCCTAAATGGTGCTCAGGCAGGAGAAGATGTCAGGATCTCTACAGCTGTAAAGATGGAAAAGGGATGCAGCAGGATGGAGGTCTCCTATTGTTTAGAGCAGGGGTTCCCAAACTTTTTATGCTGTGGACCGGCAAATTGTGGACCAACGGTGACTGGCATACTGCGGACAGGCAGCCAACCCTTTTTTATATTCAGCCACTTCTGGGCTTCTGCTCTGGCAGCCAGTCCTCCTGTAGACTGGCAGCCAACCCTTCGTGGCCAGGTACCGGGCCATGGCCTAGGGGGTTGGGAACCTCTGGTCTAGGGTTTTCCCTTGCCACTAGACTCAGATCTCCACCTTGTCAAGATCATGTGGCTTCTGTTTCCGTGCACCAGGTTCCTTGTGTTAAACAAAGTCTGGTGCCAGCTTCTACCACAGGAAATAACACGTTGGGTATCATGCCACCCAGAGATGTGAGGAGTGGTGGCCACTTTTACAGACTGCTTTGGGCCTATGTGATCATGCACATCATAGCAAGTGAATCGCAAGCTGGGGAGCCCAGTGGTGATCTGAATAACCTGTTCAATCTGCTGAACGTTACATCTGATTCTGCTCCACCAAGGAGCTGCAGGATTGGGGTAGAGATTGGAGGGGTGGTATTGGTTTGGAGGCTTTTCTTATTTCAGCGGAGGGATTGTATTTTTGTGTTTTTTGCCTCTCATGCACTGTGTGTGTTAAATGTCAGGCTTCTTACCTACACAATACATGTTTCCAGAGCACGCTGGTTTGATTGCTTCAGAGGTGATCTACAGAGTTCTTTACTTCTATTAGTGTCAATGTAACAGGGAATTCATACCCTGTTACCCTGGGAGTAAGGTAAGGGAAGGAAAAGAAATGGTGGCAGGGAGCTAGGAGGCTCCGATCCCTTTAGGAGAACACGGTGGGCTCAGCTGGCCCTGGCTGCAGGAGGGCAGGCTTCCTCTTGATTGACAGGGAAAGCCCTGTGCAGAGCTCCAAGAGGCATCTAACCAAAATGGGGCATGGCTCCCAGCCATATAAACCCAGGGCCTGAGTTAAAGCAGTCAGTCTGGCTTTGGGAGCTGTTGAGGAAAGAGCTCTAGGACAGGAGAGCTGCAGAGGAGCTCCTGGCTGACAGTTATAGGTAGGGTGCTTATTGTTGGAGTTAGAGTTTTATGCTGGTAGACCAGGTTGTGTTTACAACAGGCAGATGAGGCCACAGGGGTGGCACCTAAGGGACACACCTAGAATTGAGCCAGAGTGGGGTGCTTGAGGTGGGTGGCACACAGAGGCTTAAAGCCATAGGGGTGCCTCAGCAGTACAAGCTGTTTTTGAACCCTGCCAGGGGCTGGGGCTCATGATGGGCAAATGGAGTTGAAGTAGGGTGACCACCTGTCCCTAGCTGGGTAGGACTTCAAGTCTTGGTCCTGGGCTGCATGGTTCTGGGATGGCATTTGTTCTAGATTCTCAATATCTTCAGGGATTTTGAAAAGGCTGCCAGCCTGCAAGGGGCTGACAGGCGGTGGATGACCAGGGGGTGCTATGTGCATGTGTGTGCCCACACACATTCACATGGTCAGAAAATACAGCTGAGAAGCATGAAAAGCCTCTCCCTGCAGGTACATCTGTGGGGGAGAGGGGGAATGGGGGATCAGAGGGGTGCAGATTGAGGCCCCCACAGTGACCGATGGAGTGGGGCAGGGGTGGATGTGGGCTGCTCACTGGGCTTGGGGCTTCCTGTCCTGCTGCCCTGACCCCAGGGGGCCCACAATGGCTGTGCCACCTTGGTGAGGTACCCCCTGCCCACCTGGTAGCAATGGGGACAGTGGTGGCATGGAGTTGTGGCCCTGCTGCTGAGGGAAAGGTAGCAGGGTGGGGAGCCCTGAGCCTGCAGTTGGCAGCCCACATTCACCACCTGCTCTGTTTGCCTTGGCTCGGCTCTGGTCCAGCTGTGGTGGCAGTGGCAGTAGGGAGGGGGTTGAGGGGAGGCGGGCATGTATCCTGCCTTTCACTTTAGAAAAGGTGGTCACCTTAAGGCCAAGTGAGCCAGGATCATATTACACCAGTAGTAGAGGTGGCCTGAGGCCAAAAGGGCTAAGGATCAAAGCCTGAAAAGGGGTAATCAGGGGCCAGGAGCTTAGAGCAGAGACAAGGGCCTAGGACACAAGCTGAGTGAGATGGGCCAAGGGTCAGACAAGGCTGAGATTCAGAAGCTAAGCCTAGAGGGAATGGGCCTAGGCTGGCAGTTCGCAGCAAAAAGTGACCATCAGGCTGAAACTAAGAGGGCTGAAGCCCCTACAAGCTGATGCATCAGTCTAGACTGACACCTGTGAGGCATGGGTATGACTATGGGGGCAGCTGTAGGTCACAAATTTAGGTCTTAAGGCATGTAGGGCTGGAGAATGATGCTGAGATGGAGAAAGTGCCTAGGCTTATACCAGGTCTCCATGGCAGCCTCCCCTTGTGTCTTTAACAACAAAGTGTGGCAGGAAAGGAATCAGGGTGATACTCTGGGAGGCTGATGTGAGAACAGGACAGGATAGAAATGGTTTAAAAAATAAAAAAGGAAGGAGGGGCATGATAGCAACCTCAGGTGCCTCACTTGTTACAATCATCCTAACTTTTGTTATATCTATCTTTATAGATATGGCATGTCTCTTTTGTGTTACCTTGAGTTGGAAACGCGCCAATCTATTCCTTCTCGGCCTCTTGAGGGCTCAGATCAAGCATAGTCCTATGGTTGCCTAGCAAGGGACACACTGTGACCGCTGAGGCAGTCTTCTTAGTTGCACACGGGGAAGACTGCTCTCCTGATACGGGGATAGTACCTGCCAAGGTAATGTATAGGAAACCTCCCACTTAGCTGCTGGAGTGGGAAGGTCTTGGCTTTATGCCCACTTTAAGGAAAGGGGAGACCCCCTCCCTAGCTTGCTCCTGCAGCCTTATGGCTGAGCGCAAGCAAAACACAGGAGCATCTGAACCCCAAGCCTGTGGGCTTGGGCCTTTAAAAGTAGGATGCCTGCCAGAGGATTTGGAAACATCTGAAGCCCCAGATAGGGGTGGAGGATGGTTGCTGGTAGTAGGGCCACTTATGGTTATAGACTGATCCATAGACTTGGAATTTGATTTGGCAAATTTGGCTTGGAATATGGAAAATTTAATTTAAAAAATTCTTCTAGGAACCTTGGTTTTCTGCAGCAATCTGTCTTTGATTGTGTAAGTGTTCAATTATATTGTTCTCTATTAATACGTACATCTGTTTAGTTAACTGCAGCAGAGCATACTTGTGTCCCATATCCCTGTATAAAATAATTAGGTAGAGAGTAGTCAGAGAGTATAGTGCCATCAGTGACTCTGGATGATCTTGTTCTTGCAGGGACATTTCTTGATTTTTGAGGGATAAAACTTCTGAAAGTGATTTGCCTTGGAAAGGCAGTGTAATATAATGCAAGTGAAAGATTAGAGATGTGGTATGGTATTCAAGAATTTAGAGCTCTTATTGAACACTTAGTTTATATTAAAATTTGGTTACTAGTAAAGTCAAAGTCACATTATGTTTGCCTGCAAAACACTGAACTGGTACCTCATGTGAGCCTCTCGTAAGACTCTAAAAGAAAGTGCATTTAATCTTGTATGTCTGGAATATCAAAGATGTCCCACATCATAGGTACTTTCTTCTCTTTGTTAAACTGACATAAGTGTTCCAAAAATAACACCTTCTTTTGTTTCCTTTGGTTATCATCATCTATGAAACCAGCAAACTCGGTCAGGAACCCCTATATAAAATATTATCTTGACAAAAGTATCTTTTAGAAAATACCTCCAGTCACTCTGTTCTTCTATCCTCTTCCTTTCCCACCCCCCTTGCCACCTGGTAAAATAACTAAATGTTCTTATATTTTAACTTTTTTTTCAGTACCATGCACATTCTAAATTAAAGGTGCTTTTTTCAGCAACTCTGATCTCTAAGTTTGTGTTGGCAACCCATGTTGCTTAGTTAACAGGAAGTTTTCATAACCATACTGAAGTAGCTAATGAAATTACAATATTGTTGTGGCACAATTACATTTATTTAAAATTACATGGTGCTAAATGACAGAAAAGATATAATAGCCTAAACAAGGTGTCTGCATAAAAGAAGATGGTCATGTTTTACTGTGAAGATAGTTCTCTAGCCTCTAAGAAATCAGAGTATGCTGGACTATTGTGGACAACTTCTACAATTTTAAGATCTCATCTTTGCAGCCTGATTCAAAACACCAGTCAGTATTTGCCATCTATATGTCCATGTAAATTTACTGTTGGGAGATTTGGCTTTCTTGAAGGGAATGGGAGGATTTACCTGCTTTTTAAAACTTGCATATAACTCAATATCGTGAATACAATTTTCTGTAAGTCATATTACCTAGAAGATGCTTCTTACTTGGTAGACAACAACAGATTCTAGCTAATACAGTTAGACCAGAATCTCCCCTAGGGCGGGGGGGTGGTATATACTTAAGTCAGTGTGGTGCATGGTTTTTTTTCTTGCATCCTCTTTGCATGTGGTCAGTGACCTTGCAAAACATGTGCATATGTGTCATGGGTCTAGGGCTTTCTATGCCAGTGTTGTCAGAGATCTGTAGAAAACAAATTTCCCAGCCATAGACAATACTAACCAGATATGCAAAGCAGGTGCCTCAAATGGATCCCAAGAGATTCTTCCTTTCAGTAACACTGAAGGTTTTCATGCTGTGTTTTGTTAGTTGTTTCTACTGTGGCTGTGCCTTCCACTCTACAGTACTTTGAGGATTTCATACTAGCTGGAATCAGCATTAACCACCCTGGCTCTTTTCCAGTCACTGCTCATGTAATCCCCCTAACAATTTACCGATGATGCAAATTTTTGGAGGTACCATCAGTACAGGAGAATCAGAAGATCATATAGGATGATATTAAGGAATAATGAAAATGGGGTGAAAGCTAGTAGTACAAAGCACAAAGTCATGCACTTTAGGACTAAATAGAATATGATAATGTCTGCTGTATACTGGTTTCTTATCAACTGGTAAGGACAACTGATGAGGAGGGGAGAGACCTGTATGCAACTGATAACAGGATTAGTATGAGCTGCCAGTGTAATACAACTGTGAAAAAGCAAATGGGATCTTAGGATTTTGCAGACAAAGGATTTCTAATAGAGATAGGGAAGTATTACTGTCAGCATATAAGGCAGTGGTTAAGACGTAACCTGGAATATGATGTAGAAGAAAAAATAATTCCATGTGGAATAGGTACTGGAAAGACTAAGGAAAGATTATTGCTCCCTCTAAATTCATCAGAGGGGTAAATATCAAGGAGGAAAAGAGCTATGTAAGTTAAAGCTCAATGAATGTCAGAATTAATTTAGGGTGAAAACCAGAATACAGTTTTTAACTGTTAGACCTGAAGTAAAGACCTGGAACAGACTTCTGCTATCATTAGTAGGAGCAAACAACTTGCTTTAAGGTGGGGCTTGATTGTTTTACATAAGAGATTATGTGATGTGCTTGCCTACAATAGCAGGGGACTGGGATGAAAGGCCCAGGAAGTCCCTTTCACTCATGCTCCAGTTACATGAAGGGTTTATGTGGATTGAGAGGGAGTGGAGTTTCCTTGATAACAGTCACTTGCTCCTACATGTACATGCCCCATGTGCGTGTGTTTGCATAAGCACATGTACTGAAGGGATAATTTTTTACTTTTGTTTATCACTACTTAGTAACTTTTTTGGCCTTCTTGGTAACAACCTGAATCCATCTAAAAAGGCAGATGCTTTCAAATGCTTATCTAGGTAATTTTTTTTTTCTTTCCAAAATGTCCCAGTTTTTAAACAGTAGCATTGACTACAGGCTCTTAAGTAACTTCCAGGAATACATTCAGTAGTTGTTACTAGTACCTATCACCTGTGGTTTCTTCACCAGTCTTCTCTATTAGCAAATTTACATGAAATTATGTGGTTTTATTTGTGAAGAAAGATCCTTTATGCTTGGAAATAATGGTTTTGTGTTAGATTTAACAGAAATAGAACTTTGTTAAGAATTCATATTCTATATCCAAATGAGTACTAGAAGTTCATGAAAATTCTGGGCAAAACCCACTAAAAGAAAAAAATGTCAAAATAGACTTTTTCTATATGTTTCTATTACTGGAGAACACACACAACTCTGGCACTGTCACTTCCTTTATCAGGAATGGAATTTCAGTGTTTGTCTGAATGAAATAGTGGAACATCTTCACTTTAATGTAATTGTTCACTGAGCACAGTGACTGGTTGGCATGATACAAGCCATTGGTGCTGTTGGAAACCATAAGGGGAATGTGGACAGCATGTAATGCAAGAGAGGGCAAAACCTCGGAGCATGTATGGGATTGTTAGAAGATGGATTTATTTTGAGGCAAGGCATTGTATAGATGTAAAAAACTATTCCTTTTGCTTTGGATTGTTGATACCTCATGGTCTGATTGAATGTAACCTAGTCAGCAAAAGAGAGCAATTGGCTGAGCCAGAATTTAATAATGGGGAATGTGGGAGCAGCCACTAATGCTGTACTCCTGTTCCCAGCTTTCTTCCCAGTAGGGCCTTTTTAAAGTACCCCAATCAGGTAAGAAACTCTTCCTCCCTCTGTCTGTCTCACTTGCCCCCACTTCATTCTGTTCTCAGCCATACATCCCCTTCCTTTTATTCCCTTGCCTACTGCTGCCACTTTCCCAATCAGACCAGGGGGAGGCTTCAGAGCAAGTCCTGTCCTCTCCAGCCAAACTGCACAGGGAGCCAGAATTGGCTTAGGACAGCAGCAGGTAGGTTCCTTTCCCCCATGCCTGTTCCGGAGCTGGCAGGAAACACTGGGGAGGACCAGATGGGGAAGAGGAACCTGCTTGCTGCTGTTTCTGTCCCTGGCTGAACCTGACTGGAGCAGGGCAAAAGCAGCTGTGGAGCCCCCTAACCTGGATCAACAGGGACAATGAGCAAGGGAGATGGGGATAGGATATGCCATGGAGGGCAAGGCAGCGGTAGGAATATTTCCTTCCTTTGGGGACTTAAAAAAGTTCCTGAATGCTGCTCCCTTGGCATTGACTAAAAGTCAGGAGTGGGGGTCTTTGCCTTTACACTCCTTGATCTGCACCCAGAGAGCACTATAAAGGGAGAGATGGGTTCTGTGCCTGGCTCTCTCCCACTTGCATTGTGACCTGGAGCAAACCATAACCTAGGTGTGTGTGTGTATAGAGATCCTATGTTGTTGCCAAGGGGGCTGCCAGACTGCAGCTAACCAACCCTTGCTGGTACCCGCTGAAGAAGGACAAAGACAGGTATGCACTTGCTTCCTGAAGGAGTGCGGCCTGTCAGCAGCTGCTGTGGCCAGACAGTGTGCAAGCTGGGCTGGGCTAAAAGCCGACCACTGCTTGGGGCTGTACCGAAGCCAGACCTTATAGGCAGCCATGCTCCACGTTACCCGTTAGGGACGTGGGAATGATTCAGATTAACCGGTTGCTCCACAATGACCCTGGCTAATCTAACATAGTTGCTACTTAAGCCTGGCAACTTTTAGTCAAGGGTAATCCCTTGATTCCAAGATGATCTCTACCCTGGCTCATGGATGTGGTTTGAGGTGACTTCAGCAGAATCAGCTCAAGTTGGTTCCTTATTCCTAGTTTCTGGTTCCTTTTTCAAAACTAATCTTTATACCATTAAAGGTTGTTAGTAATGAACTACATATGCTAAAGAGTTAGAATTTCATCAAAAATGTGTATTTACTCATAAAAATGTAAAACAATATTAAGTACGTAGCTTGTTATTCAGCACTGAGTTTGGGCTGGGATTATGGGGGAAAATCCTTTTTGGTTCATCCCAAGCCACCCATCTCTACTGCCCCTAGGCACCCATGTTTATTTTTGCTGGGGGTGGGGGCCTGACATGATGGACATGTGGAAAGCTTTGTGCATTTCAGGGATGGCCCTCTTCCCAAGGGGGCCCAGGGCCCTCAGGCCCCCATGTACTGGGCACCTCTGCCACTGCTGGAGGACTAAATTCTGGGCCGTTCAGTGCCTGACCAAAGCTTGCTTTTCACATGCCAGCTGACAGCCCCCTAGAACAGTGGTTTTCAACCTTGCTTGTACCACGACCTATTTGTAAACATTGATGGCTGCCCCAGCCCCGCAGTGTGTTGGGCAGGGGACGGGTGTGTGGGGCATGGGGGACCCCAAGCAGCCTCTTGCAGCCTGGAACTCTGCCAGCCTGCAAGGGGAAAGCCAGCGTTTTCCACGTTTTTCTCCTTTAAAGCAGGGCTGGACACAGGCGTAGATGAACTGGGCAGCTGCCTGGGGACTGGCCAAAAAGGGGGCCTGAGAATGGTAATTTTTAAATTATTATCATCATTACCTCTAGCAAAGGGGGACCCTGATACTAAAAGTTTGCCCGGGGCTGCCAGGAGTCTAGATACAGTGCTGTTTTAAAAAAGAATCTTTTAAAAACTATGTTCACCATCCTTTCACATATTCTTGTGACCCACTTTTGGGTTCACAGATCCATAGATTGTAGAGTTGGAAAGGACCACAATGGATCACTGTCCGACTCCCTGCCCCTGGCAGGAAAGAGGACCGAGGGCAGAAGACCCCAGCCAGGTGACTAGCCTCCTCTTGAAGACCTCCAAGCTAGGTGAAAGCACCACCTCTCTTGGAAGCCCATTCCAGATCCTGGCCACCCTTACGGTGAAAAATTTCTTCCTAATATCTAACCTAAATCCACTCTCAACTAGTTTACACCCATTATTCCTGGTCACTCCCTGGGACGCCTTAGTACTAACAGCGCTTCCCCTAGTCCCAGTTGACCTCCCATAATAAATTTCTAGGCGGCTGTGAACTACGGATTAAGAAGTGCTGCCCTAGCGCTGTGTGCAGTGCACAGTGCCTCAAAAGAGCCGAGTTCGGGCTGGGATTGTGGGGCAAAATCCTTTCTGGGTCACCTAAAACCATGCAGCTCCCGCGTGCGGACATTCCAGCTCCTGGCAGGGCTCCTTCATTGCTCGCTACCTCGAGTTGTGGAAAGATTGGCTTTGCATATGGAGCTGGGAGAAGGACATTAGGAACGTGGAATTGTGACTTAGGAACTGGGAGCCGGGAACATGCAACCGGGAATCAGAAACATGGAGCTGGGAATAAAGCCCCAAGCTGGTCCCACGTGAAGCGGGCTGCGCCAAGCACAGAAGTGCCGCGTCCCGCGGGCAGTGCGAGCCCCGGCGCCGAGGCGGAGCGTCCCGGGGAAGCCGGCGAGCGGGGTGGGCCTGCCCGGCTGCAAGATGGCGGCGAAGGGCTCGCACGCCCAGCTGAAGCGGGACGGCGAGATCGAGCGGTGTCGCGCCGAGTGCCACTGGGGCCGGCTGCCGGCGCTGGCAGAGCCGCTGCGCAGCTGGGCCGGCTCCCCGCGCAAGGGCGGCGGCGGCGGAGCGCCGGACGCCGGTGAGTGCGGCCGGGCCGGCAGCCGGGCCGGCAGCCGGGGGGGTCCGTCCCGCGCAGCCCGGGGCTCCCGCCTCCGTGGGGCTGGGCTGGGAGCGGCGAGTGCTGCTCGGGCGGTTTGCCGGCCCCTCAGCGCGGAGGGGGAGCCCCTTTCCCTGCCAGGTTGGAGGGGGGGCACAGCCCAGAGAAAGAAATCCGTATTAAAATAATGATTACCACCTTCATAAGCCTGCAAGAAAGCCCCACAAAGCACATCTCTCTCGCTGAGAAAGAGCTAAGGTTTTTTACTTTTCCTCAAACCTAGACTTTAAGAGCAATGCCAGAAAGCACAAGCTGCGCTGGTAAAGGTGGTGGCTCTAGGTGGGGGGCTGCCAGCCAGGGTGCAGGGCCACACCAGGGCAGCGCTGTTGGATGGGCAGAAGGCCGGCCATTGTATCCACCTGGGGATTTCAACTAGGAATCTGCAGCGTTAAAAACGTTTTGGCCTGCTGTGGTCCATTGGACTTGTCAGTCCTGGAAAGTGAGAACTGGAAGGGGCCTCAGGGGGGCAGCTGGTCCAAAAAGTAGGGCCAGCCCCAGTTAGATCATCCCAGCTGACCCTGCTCTTAAAAGTCTCCGAGGATGAACTGTCCACCACCTTTCTGTGTAACCCCCAGTGCTTCACCACCCTCCTACTGAGGAAGTGTTTCCTCATATCCAACCTAAACTTCCCTTGTTGCAACTTGAGCCCATTGCTCCTTGCTCTGTCATCTGCCACCACTGAGAACAGTCCAGCTCCATCCTCTTTTGAACCCCTTTTTCAGGTAGTTGAGGACTGCTATTAAGTCCCATCTTGGTCTTCTCCAGACCAAATAAGCCCAGTTTCCTCAGCCTCTCTTCAGAAGTCATGTGCCTCAGCCCCCTCCATTTCCCAGCTCTGCTGGGCTCTCCAGTTTGTCCACGAATTGGAGCTCTCTGCATCAGAAGAACTGTTTTTTTTTTTTTTTTTTAAATAACAATTAAAAAAGGAAAACTGAGAGCTAACATTTTCCAAGGCAGGGCTTGGGCTGAATGAGGTTTACCTCAAGTCTTAAAGACTGCCTGTACATGTGCTCGAAGGTGGTGGTGAAGTGTTTTAATTGGAGCGGTTCCTGGGCAGCAGCTCTAATTAAAACACAGCAGCGTCTGGTGGATAAAGCCTCTGCATGTTTAAAAATGGCTGCAGGAGGCTTTACCTAAACCTTGTTCAATGTACTTGAGTTAAAGTGCCCCGTGGCCATTTGAAAGTGCATGGCGCTTCATACACAGCATGCTGTATCATTCTAATTACAGTGCAAAGGAGCACATGTATAGGCACCCAAAGAGTCTCTGAGAACAACTGTTCTAAGTGTTTCACGTGCCTGCAGCCCCCCGCCAGCAAATGCTTACACTGATCTAGTGTGTAAAGGGGGAAGTTTGTGTTTTTTTGGTTGTTTTTTTTTTTTTTTTAACCACAGGGGAGAGATGCTGCAAATACAAACCAAACCTTTTTCTCCTGCAGTAGCAGGTGAAGGCCATAACTAGGCTGGTACTACTATGCTCTGTATAAAGAGATTAGAAATGTGTGGGAGGGACTGCCGCTCTGGAAGGAAACCCTGTTGACATGGTAAAGATTTTATTCTTGAGCAGGACGGGTTGTTTCAAGAGAAGAAATGCTCTTAGAAGTGCAGGTGGCTGTGTAACTAGTCATGCAATTAATAATTTACATGCTTGGGTAGTGCAGTGTACGGGGCTTGACATTGGGAGAAACAGCTGTAAAGACCCAAAATATAACCCAGTAAGCAATAGAGAACAACTTGCATTCCTGGCGGCTGGGGAGGAGAACTAGAAATCGCAGCCCATCTACCTGTTTGGGAGTCCGGGGCTTTCGCTGATGTAGCGGAAGGTTGAGATTGGTCCTATATTCCTAACTCAGGAAGCAGATATGAGATCTACATCGCCCAGTTTCAAATTCATCCTGTCTTATTTTTCTTGCTGTATAACTCGGTGGGGAAGAGATAAGTGACAGCTGGGATGATTCATTCTCGTCTGAATGCACTTCCTGTTAAGACTTGCTCACCCAGCGTGGCAGAGGATATTAAGAGCGAGCTAGCCTGCAGTCTGTACTCTAGCCTTTGGAAAGATGATGTGGCCATGTTTATTTTGTGCCTTTTGACTTTAGACAAGATTCTGTCACATTTTGCAACTGTTTTTAGTTAAAATAAGGGTCCAATGTAGTGAGCTGAAGAAAATAACCCTCAACAGGAGAGTTTACAGCCTACTAAATCTCCATCTTACGGTAGACCAGAATCTTGAAGGTATTTAAGTGCTTAACGATGCAGATATGTGTTTTAAAATTCCATTAGGTCCTGAAGAACTTGTACTTTAAAAAATTCACTAAAAGTGTGTCTGTAACTTCTTAAGTCCCTAAACACTTAAATCCCTGAGGCTCAGAGATAGGTACTGCATTTACTCAAATATAAGATGACTGCAATAATTAGCGTATATGGATAATTTATACATTTCTTAATTTTCCAGGTATAGAATCAAATTATTGGAGGTTTGCCTTGAATTTGTCCCCCTTCTACTGCTACAGCAGGAAAAATAAATCTTAGGGGGCAGGTAGCCCCCTTCCCCTTTGCTTCCCTTCCCCTTCCCCCAGCATCCTTTCTCCCTTCTTACTATCAGATCCTAGTCTCCCTGAGCACATGGATGTGAAGAGCAAATCTGAAAATGCTAACCTTAAAATAAACTAGGAGTAATTCATATGTAGTGCCCATAGACTTAATTCATACAGAAATGAGGCTTCATACCTTTTTTTGAAACTGCTGCAAATTTTAGCAAAAGTACTCCATAAATACATTTTTAAGCAGCATTTTTGTAGCTACAAACTTTATTTAAATTTACTGTATTCCAAGTCAAATTAGCCAAAACAAATTCCAAATCTGAGAGTCAGTCCAGAACCATAAGTGGCCCTACTTCTGGCAGATATCCTCCACCCCCATCTGGGGCATCAGAGGTTTCCAAGTCCTTTGACAGGCATCCTACTTGCAGGCCCAAGCCTGGAGGCTTGGGGTTCAGATGCCCCTGAGTTTTGGTTTCACTCAGCCATAAGGCTGCAGGAGCAAGCTAGGGAGGAGTCTCCCCTTTCCATAAAGTGGGCCAAGACCTTCCCACTCCAACAGCTAAGTGGAAGGTTTACTATACATTACCTTGGCAGGTACTATCCCTGTGCCAAGAGAACGGTCTTCCTCGGGTGCAACTAGGAAGACTGCCTCAGCAGTCACGGGTGTTTCCCTTGCCAGGCAAACATAGGACTACACTTGATCTGAGCCCTCAAGAGGCCGATGTATGATATTAATTTAAAGCTGAAAGTTCTGATTTGTCATATAGCTCATTGCACTGGGCCCCAGCAGAGTCAACAGTGTTTCAAGCCCTGTTGACCCCATCACTTAGTACAGCTCAGTATGTGTGTACTCCAGATACCCCTCACAAAGGATCCATGTGCTAATTTGTCCCCCTACTCATGACTGGAACCAGATGTTCTTGTCTTAAGTCCTGGGATCCTCCAAAAATGTATATGCAGATGAGGTGCAGGGCAATCTGGTCCAGTTCCACCTCATGGAGTGTATGGCCACATTAATTATTTGCGATAGGCTGAGATGGGGTGACAGTGGGATTCTGGGTGTACTGTCTGGGGCCCTGTTTGGTGATGTTTGCCAGACACGTAAGGCTGGTGAAGAAATGGAAATCCTTGGAAATGGAAAAGAAAGGTACTGTTAAGCTGTGGGAATGAAGAATATATAAACAGTGTAGTTGCTCACCATGACTGAAAAGAGACAGCACTGAGAGTGACTACACTCAATGGGCACTCCCATATACTTTTTTCCAGTGGGCTCCCGTAACCTAGTCTTGTGGAAGGTTCCCTTGCCCAATATGGGCCATGTGTTTTATAGTCTTGCTTAGTGTTTGCATTTAATCAACTTAATAGTTGGTTTATGTTACTGAGCATATGCTGCTTTTGGCAGCAGTGTAATGATAGACTGTGTATATAATGAGGTTTCTTTGTATGCCAGTGTAATATGAGGGTCTTTTTTGAGGGTTATGGTGGAAGTATTAGAGTAAATATGATTCTCAGTCTGAAATACTGCCTACCAAGTAGATAGTGGATCAAGCTATTGGGACATCAAAGTTTAGATTGTGGCAGTTTCATTACCCACAAATCCACCATATCTGGAAGAATGGATCCAGCAAACTCTTTAAATCGTATATTTGAAAAGTATGAGCACTGCAGCCCTTAGATGTACCTTTTCCCCCTTCCCTTAGATAGTTGTTAATGTCTGGAGATGGTTTTGTTTTGTTTTTAAAGTTGTTGTGACATTGTTATGATATACTGATCCAGTCTCTCTAATTGGTTCGGGTGGAGGGCAAATTATAAATAGCCAATATAATTTTATTGTCTACTTCCTTGCCAATTCTTTCCTCTGGTTGTAAGGACGTACTTCTTTGTTTATCTGTTGGAGTGCTTGTCTGAGGGGTAGTGTTTTATTAGTCAAAATGCTAGACAGATGGTTTAGTACTTGCAGATAAGCAAGCTATATGAAATCTTGCTAAAAATGCCAGACTTTCCTGTTAAAAGGATTTGATTTTACTCTGATTTGTACATGCTCGATATTGATGATCTCAATATTGAGGTCTATGGGACTGTTTGTGTGAAGTAAGCCCTTCAGTTCATCAGAGATCAGGTCCTGGCAAACTTGATTTTTTTGAACAGGAAAAACATTTGGTTTTTGATAGTTTGGTCTTAAAAGAGCAGCTCTTTACAGATACGTTTTGGTTGAACATAAGACAGGTGAAACTGAGAATACAGTGAAATCTACAACAGCGGCCCATGTGGTGATGCATTGACTTTAGTAGGGTTCCACACAGCCACAGGTATTCATTTTATGCCTGACTGTGTATATGTAGGGTTCAGGACCCTACTTAGTGCTAGAATTATTTATGCTTTTAAAGGGATAATTTCAAATTGTATCACTTTTCCAAGTATCTCCTGTACAGTGTGTAACTTGTTGGTTATGAAGTACTTTGGTGTTTCATTTCTGTAAATTAAGAATTGTTATTGGAAGCACCACACTTCTGAGCAATTCAACAGGAAAACCCAGTGTCTGTACAGGGTGAAAAAACTTGTCTAAGGAAAAAAATACTTTTGTTCTTCTGTTGGTTTGAACTGAAGTGATCGTCAATAGGATATTTATTAAATAACTGGTCAGTGTTTACTAACGAGTACTTTCATGATTTTGCTGTTTACTGTCTTCAGTTTACTGTGTGATTCTGTAACTTTTTACGGAAAAAACTAGTGACTTCATGTGCAGGTTAAATGAAAGGATGTAATGTTGTGAAATCTTTTTTACATAGTATAAATTATAAGTAATCATAGTATGTTACTCTTGGTGTTTATGACTTGAACATAAAAATGCATATGTATTTGTGAACTTAATTTATGTAAGTACTTTGTTCACATAAAGTAGCTAATTGTGGATGTACAGTTCTTTACCTAAAAGTTAGGGTTGTGAAAACTTTGCTTGCTGATTTAGTTCAGAGAAGATTCGGCCCAATTTAGCAGCCAAATCTCAGACTTTGAATCGAATCAGGAAATTCATTAATCTCTCCAAGTTGAATCGGAAGCCTCCGGTTTGATTCAGAGAGATTTGATGATCTGACCATAGAGACAGCTTTATATGTTTTTTCTACATACTTCAAGGTACCAGGTGGGTCATGAACACTGAGATGGTGAGGTGGATGGAGCATCTCGCCGTGTGGTCGGCAGCGAACCCAGAAGTAGGCCAAAAACACCTCCAGTCCACTTCTGGGTCCTCTGTGGAACGCACAGGGGACTCCCTTCTGCCCCCCAGCTCAGCACCTGGTGCCTCCTGGGTCTGGGGGAGCACCTGGGGTCCCCCCGTGGCCGATCGCTGAGCCAGTGGGGTGCAGAGGGTAAATAATTTTTACACACACACACACACACACACAGCTTAACATCTTTGGATTGCTGGAAATCGTACATTTTGGTGTACTATAAAATGGGGAAACAGGTTTCTTATACACTAGATTAACTGTTTGCTCAAATTTGTATTGTATCAAGCTTTGTTAAGTTGGTAATTTGAATTTAATTAAACAAACAACCATCGCTTCAAATTTATTAAACAAACTTTTTGATGTTTTGGATACAGAAACTTTTTTTAATCAAAATGTGGTGCCCATTTACAACTAATTAATTTACTAACTAGTAGCATTAATTGTTATTGTACAAGACGCATGAACTGTGGATAGTGAATTAAAACCAATTATTTCAGGTCACCTGGGTCAAATTTTCTAAAATGCCCAAGTGAAACTCATTTGAGCTTAAATTCCTGCTTGCTTAACTGTCTTTAGAATGAGATGGTCATTTTTTACTAGGTTGTTTTGAAAAAATGATCCCTTTTCTTTCAAGATTTTAGAACTCTTAAATCTTATTCTCCTCCCCTTTTTATTCATAGTCTGGAGGAGAAAAACAAGCTGTCAAGCTTTTTCAACTCAGTTGATTTCTCAGATTTGAATGAATCAGTCCAAGTGAAGAAAATACTCTTTCTGCATCTGCAAAAGAAGATGCTGCTAGCAAAAGCTGCTTCAGCACTTCTACAAACTTGGGTTCCAGGTGCTTTGCTAGCGACTTCCACTAGTTCAGTGGTGTGATGTTCTTTAAAACATCCTCAGCAAACATACACTGCTTAAATGGTTCACCTCTGACCCTGAAATTTATTATGGTTGGCATGATTGATTGGTGATTAGTAGAAGCTCATCTCATAACAGCATTTTCCTGTCTGACAGTTAAGCATTTACCCTGGTACTTTGTGTAGGGAATTGGCAAGAAAATGAGATGGAGTAAGTGCTTGATTCATCTGCCTCTACTGCCTGTGGTTTCAACTGTGCTGTTGGTATTTCTTGCTTTAATGTTTCTTGAAATTGTTTCCAAATTTCGGCAGCATCTGTAATACAGCAGTAATCTTTCTGCAGTTTGTCCAAGGCTATGGAAATATATGCTGACTAGAGTGAAACCTCTTCTACATTCCCTTTTCTACAACTTTGACTACTCCAGCTGTGATACTTCCATCAATGTTGTCAAGATTTTCTTCATAGGTGGTCGTCAGAATATGCCAGTTCTGAATAAATAGCTCAAAGCAGTTAACCACTAAATTTTCTCTATTCTACGAAGCTTCACCTCAAAAGTTAGATGTTTTCCTCTTCATTCTTGTATATAAGAAAATCAGCCTTTAACTTCAGAGTTTTTAGTAAAGGCTCATTGACTCAACATGCTATTTTATCTATGGTGAATTATTTTAATAGATTACACTAAATCAGTACAGCCTATGCTGTATTAAATTCAAATTTAACTTTAAGCTAGATTATTTTTAGAAACAATTGAATTGTAATTCAAATTATTTTTTTTAAATCTGTGTTTTAAATTTATTTTAAGAAATTAATCTTTATTCCACCCTCCCCATGTATTAGTGTTTTCTTAGCTATGAAATTTCACCTGTACTGCATGCATGTGGCCTGATGTCTGTAGTAGACCATATCAAGGCCTGCCCCAAAATGCCAACTGCTGGGTTTGAGGCTTGCTACCCAAGTCATTTCATTTACCATATGTACTCAAATACAAGATGAAGTCTTCCCCCCAGTTAGCATAGTGGGGTTAAAAGTCTCATCTTGAGTTTGAATACTAGCTTGAGGTAGGTGGTGGCTCAGCTCTGGCCTTGGCTTGGAGCTTGGGGCTGAAGCCAGAGCTGCGCTGCTGCTTGCTCTGGTCCATGGGTGGCTTGTGTAGCAGGGGAAACCACCCAGTGGGTGGGGACACAGAATGTGGTTCAGAGTGAAGCATGGGGGGGACCATGCAGACTGCCCGGCCCCCTACATCACTTGCCCTCCATCATCAGCCTCTTGCTTCCCTCCAGTGCCCTGCCTTACCTTCAGCTTTGGCTCCAGCTCTGACCCAGCTAAGGCCACAGCTGGTGCTGCTGCTTCTCTTTAGTTGGGCTGGGCAGAGGCTGCTGCTTTTGCTGACTGCTCTGTAGTAAGTGGCATGGAGGGGTGAAGAGGGTAAGGGGGAGCCGAGGGACAGGTGCAAGCATGGGTGGGGCAAGGGAGGCAGGTACAGGGATGGGAATGGAGGAGGCAAGTGGCAGGCATGGGGGGGAGTGGGGGCAGAGGGAGAAAGTCTGTTCTCTTGTCCTCCTGCTGCTACTTCAGGGTGATGAATTTAATGACCTTCCAACCATTAGATTCTATACGTGGAAAATTGTAACAAATTTATAATTTTCCACGCATGGAATTTAATTATTGGAGACTCATCATAACATTTGATGTTGGCTTGAATTCAGGTAAATGTGGTTCTTCTTCATTATGGGCCCAATTTGATGAGTCATTTGGCTTAAGTGAACAGCCCCACTGAAGATAACAGAATGACTTACTCATATATGTGATTTTATAGGGTTGGTCTTCATATAGCAATGAAACTCACACTCAGTGCTAAGTATTTTGCAGGGCTGTGTTCCAAACTTCTTTACTTTAACTGCATTTGTGTGTCTTTTACAAAATCATTTTCTCCAATCTTGTAAACCAAGGCTCAGACTTTTAGTGTTTTTCTATCTTTTTATGGTTCTGTGCTGAATTTAGCAAAGCATCATAGGCATATAATACATATTTGTTTATACAGTCATAAAAAGCATCTAATTAATTGCTTGACTAAATTTGAGCATATACAATTAATCTCTGACAACAAAGATGTTTGCAATGGAAATTCTGACTTTTTATCATTGTTTATATTGGGAGATTTCTTCAAAATTGAAAAACTTTCCATTTATAGTACTTTTTGGTAGAAAACTAACATTTCCATTAACCAGAAGACTCATCAGAATTACACTCTGTAGCTCCATCTGTTGTTGTCCATTACATTTAAACTCTTATATCTAAGGAAAATGTAAATAGAAGAGGAAGTTATTATCTGTGGTATCTTGTTCTTTCACTCTCACTGTATATGGAAATACAGCATTAAATTATTTTTCCTACTGGTTGATCTATATCTTTCAGAGGACTATGGGAATCTACTACTTGCAGAAGCCTTGCTGGAGCAGTGTTTAAAGGAAAACCTTGCCAAAGTGAAGGACTCCATTCCATTAATGGAAAAGAGCGAGCCAGAAATGAGTGAAGCCAAAAAATATCTGACCAGTGTTCTAAACAGGGGAAAATTACGAGTAAGTACTCTAAGCAGACATATATCTTTGCCAAATTGATGCTACTGTTGTATGATAGTTCAAAAGATAGACAAAACTTATGCATCATTCATCCAGGTCCCTGTTTCACAAACACAAACCCGTGTTCCTTTATTAATATCACTAATGCACCATTTGCTGTCTCTTGGCAGTATGTTCTGTCAGAAGAAATCACTTTTTGCTGCTGATGTAAAAACTCCCTGTTCATTTTCTGATGCACATCTATAGCTGCTTTTCATTTGTGACTTGAAAGAGGTTGGCTGGAGGTTTAGGAATTTGCTAAGGTATTGGATATATTCTGTTTGTGTATCTTGTCTTCAAGGGACTGAAAATTATACTAGTCTGAAGTGTGGGACTTGCTATACTCTGTAAGAGTTTAATTCTGTGAGGTATACCAAAGAGGTGTAGCCTTTACTTTGCATTTATTTCAACGTATTTATAGGTACTTGAGCTAAGATTTTCAAAAACCTCCCAGTACCTTTTGGGTGCTATTAATAGCACCCAGCTTGGAAGCATGAATCAATAGAGTGTAAGCATGGGCTTAAGTCCATTCTGCCTAGGGGTGTGTGTTCTTTAACTTCAGGGTGAGCTGTGTGCATAATGCAGCTCTTTGCATATTTGTACACTGAACCATTTTGTTCCCTTCCTCATTTTGACAGCAGTACCAACTGATGTAGCAATTTGCATTTGTGGAATGTTTTGCCATTGGTCACAGTTATGTAGTTCATGTTTCTTAATCATGAGCTTGTTATTAAGATATGGGCTCCCAATCCTAGTCAGTGCTGTATTTATTAAAATATGAAATGGTTTGTGAGCCATTTCCTGCTTGCTGATACATATGGAAAGCCTGAAAGGCTATTTCAAGTCTCTTCTTTAACTTTAGAAACATCAAGAATATTCATTGTTTCTTTGTTTTTTTTGCTGTTGGATTCCTTAGAAAGCCCAAGAATAAGGCTGGGAGCTTTCTCAGCCCTTACTTTTAAGTTGTGTATGTGTGTGGGGATGATTTTGAATCTTTAACACAGCCATTTTCTCCTGCCTGTTTGTTAGTCACTTGCATGAAATGTGAACAAAGTCGTTCTAGGCAATCTCAGTAGAATTTTTTATTTTGTTTTATTTTTTTGCTCTTAATTTAATTTTCTTGCCACACCATGATCTGTTAGTTTTTAAAGTCTTTCTGGGCAAAAAGGGTAGGCAAGAGTTTAACTTGGTGGGTTGTTTTTTTATGTTAGAAACTGAAAAGAAATGACCCAAAACCCCAAACCTTGCAGGGCTTGCTTGTACATCAGAAGTGTAAAATTGGTCAAAAGCCCAAACATTTCTTTGCCAGGTCATTTTTTATGATAGCCATCACTAGCCTGGCAGTGTATTGGGCCTGCCTGCCCTTATGTTCAGCCTGCCCACATGGGGGTGGAATAGAGAAGGGACCTGCACTTACTTTGTGGATCAGAACTGCTTGAATTAGAGAACACAAATACTCACTCACTCCCCTTTCTTACCTTTTGGACTTGGGTATAACCTTGGCCCTGTCTCCCCAAATCCACCAGTCTAGCGTGGGGGGCTTCAGGAGGTGCAGAGCTACTAAATAGCCCCAGGTAGGATAGGGGAAGAAGGTTGGGATTGAGTTTCTGTTTTAAAGGAAATTTTACCTCCCTTGGGGTGGACCATCAATGGGAGCAACTGACTGATAGTCTTGCCCCAGGCATAGGTGGTATAGCCCTCCACTGGGAAAAATGCAGACAATATTGGTGTTTCTGACAACTTTAAATATGCCAGTAAATTGCAATATCCTTTTCATGGCTGTTAATGAAATTGAAATGCAGGCTGCATGCATGTGGGGGGCATCAACTCTGGTGCCTGCCAGCTGTATGTTCCAGGTACAAAACAATTGTTGATACTTTGGCCGCTGATTGCATATTTAAAAGTGAGGGCATAAGACTAGGATATCTTTCCGTTACCTCCCTCTCATCCTTAGCATCTGAGAGTTAATTACAAGGGAAGTGTCACTGTTGAGACTGTCTCGATTTTTGGTTTCCTGTCAAGTACTCAGTTAGCTCTGAGGTAACATTGCTTTGCTCTCCATATCTCTAACCACAGCCATATCTTTATTTTTCAGCCTAAATATATGACGGAAGCCATGCTTATTCTAGGGAAGCTGCATTATGTGGAAGGATCTTACAGAGATGCAGTCAGCATGTATGCTAGAGCAGGACTTGATGACATGTCCATAGAAAATGAACCCTTGTACCTGCTGCGTCTGGTGACAGAAGCATTTGTCATCAAAGGTAACCAAGTATAGATATGCTTATGTTTATGCTAAACTCAAAGTTAGCCTTAGCATTGATTTGAATGAGAGCAGTGTTAGGCTGATGCTGAAAGCTTTTTAATAACCTCTCCCATAATATGCATTTAATGTAAAAATAAATGTATTGCTGAGTTTTAGTCCATATGTTCTAAACTTGGCTGTTTTGGCAAAAGATATTTGAAAATGTTAGACTGTATAAAGGGTTCTTGAGGTGGTTGTGGCTCTGAATCAGCAGTGCATTTAAGCATGTGCTTCAATTTTATGGCAAAGTCAGAATACCAATGGGGGCCTCTATTTATGTTTAGAAATAAGTGACCTGTAGACAAACTTTGAATGACTCTCATAAAGTAATTAACATAGTCTTGCCAAGTTTTAAACTGTGGGCTAATAGAATAATTGCTTTTTTAAAACAGTCAGTGTATTTTTGCAGTGCATGGAACATACTATCAGATCATATGTACAATGGCAGTTCCTTCTTTTATTTTCCTCTCCCTTTTTTTGGTTTTAGTTATACAGGTCTTACAGTGTTTGAGACTTTATTGAAAACAGCTTTAAAATTGCATTTAATTTTTGTAAATGGGGAAGAAAATCCCTAGTTAGTAATTGAGTGGAAAGAAAAAGACCAGTATTCTTTTCCTTCAGTTGCTTTCAATTCTTTTTATAAATGTTGCTAAATATTGCTATCTATCTACTGCTTTCTACTCTTTTCAGCATGTCCACCAGCTTGTTAGGTGAATGAGAACTCTGTGATGATCAGATACCCTCAAATGGTATGTAAAGATTACAATTAAACCAACCCAAGCACTGTTTGAATGGGCTGTTAACATTGATAGTAATTTGGATGTGTTTCACGATCTCACACAGTCATAGCATTCTGCTTTTTTAACAAAAACCTGTTTGTGCTGCTTTGCTGGCTTTGGATTTCTTTTCTGCAAGCAGTGGATAAGCCTTCTGTGGTAGTGAGCTTCTACTTGCAACTGATTCATCTGTAACTTACACTAATACTTTTTGCTTGGAGTGAAGGATGTGGCAGAAGCACAAGGAAGTTAGGAAGCACAGATGCACATTGATATGGGTGCAAGATCAGCTGACAGGACATTCCAAAGTCCACTGAACTTCATTGAACCATTCCACTGACTACAGTGGGCAGTAGCTCTGCGGCTTGATAACTACAAACGTTGTTGTGGTGGGTGTACATGAAGAGATGGAAATGCCCTGTTTCTATGGGGCCTCAAGTAATTGAGTGCCTTGTCTCTTGATATGACCGTGGAAAGTAGAGCTATCTCTACTTATCAGCTCAAGCCTTTTGTTTGGCTTTTTGTTTCATATTTGCAAATAAAAGTGATCTGTATTTTTGTTTGGACTTTGAGACGCAGGTGAACTGCAACAATATCATTTTCACATTCCTTGTTTCCCACCTTTTCCTGGTTTGTTTATCAGCCTGTGGTTCTCAACTGGGCTACCACAGAACCCCGTTCTGTTGCAAGGGTTCATGAGGGGTGCTGTGGTAGCAGTCGCCAGGTAAATCTGCCCTGCACACACCCCCTTTATTAGAGCTCTCTGATTAACCTAAAGGAGCCAGCAAAGCTGCATCATGCTGTGTAGTCCTTCCTTGTCCAGTTCCTAGATGCTCTTCATATAAAACAAAACCTGCAAGGCAGAAGTGGTCCAATCAGTTTGGGAAAGAAAGTTGGCTTTATGGCTCCCTGTAGTCTTTCTACATCATGCTAACCAATGCAGTTACTACTTAATGGAAACAAACAGTTTAATGCAAGACATGGGTCATAAGAAAGCAACAGATTTTTCCAATTTCTTTACTTGCTTACAAAGCCATTAAGTCCTCTACGTAAAGTGTGTAGCAACAGTTGGTTTCTGCTCCTACTACAAGGCCTGGTGAAGTGAGCTATGAATGTTTTTGATGAAACTGAAAGTTCCTAAAAACAATTCAGTAGATTACTATTCTCCTCTATTTGGAAATCTTCCCAGATGCAAATGGCTAGGTCTTCATCTGGTTTAGGTTGTTACAGTTGCACCAACATCAGTGGAATTATTCAGATTGCCCAAACTGAGGATTTGGCGCAAATACATTCTCAAATATCTTTAAGCTTATTCCCTTAGATATCAAGATTTGTTTTCTTCTAGCCTTCTACTTTTAATTTCTTATTCAAATTCTAAAAGAAAAAAGTACATTCAATAGCTTTCCATAGTTTTCCTTGTCTAGGTATCTACCCAGTATTCATGCAAAGAAAGTATTCCCCAGCAATCATCAAGCTCCACTTCTTCTGCATGAATTTGTTATTGCTACTGTTCCTAGAACTGACCTTCTGCATTCTGGTGTTTCTGGGTTGGGAAATTATTGCTTGGTGCAGTGCTGCAGGGCAGACTCCAGGGTTGTGAACAGATAGTCAGATTAAAAGGGCAGTGGCATTTACTTCATGTCAGTCAGCTGTTCTGCACTGTTTTGTATGTCTGTTTCTATCCTGCAGTAAGTGGAAGTTATAGTGCGACAGATTCACCTTAAACAAAACAGGGAAAAATTACTGGGTTTTGTTTCTACTTCCTATGGCATTAAGCAGTTACAATCTATTGGTTGGTCTGGATAATTTTTCTGTTTGTCCATATAGTTAGACCAGAGGTGTCAGAAGTACAGCCTGTAGGCCAGCTCCAGCTCCTGGAGCTTCTATAACCTGGCAGGCCACTGGAAATTAGGGAGCGTGGCTGGGGGGAGTGCCCTCATCCCCTGGTGGACGTGGCAGGAGGGTGAGTGAAGGCTGTTGTAGCCCTGGTTACTCTCCAGCCATTTTGCTTGTAGTCATTGCTGAGGCTTTACTTCCTTGGCTGCTGGCCCTGTTGCTGCTCCATGCTATGCCATGTGTCTTATGCCAGAGCTAGAGTCGCTAGAGCTACTGCTGTGGCCTAAGGCACATGATGGCAGCTCTCACTCCAACCCAGGACACATGATGGGAATTGGAACTGCACCACACGCCCTGTCCTGGAGGTGCCACTGGGTAGTCTGGAGGAACTGCTCCCCAGCTGGATCAGGAAAATTTAAGGCTTAATGTTCCAGGTGCTGGAAAACTCATCTGAGGCTTTTCAATGTGTTATCATTAATTAGTTTGCCACTGCAATACAGTGGGGATCTTGGGTCTAGTGTGTCTGCAGGTATAAAAATGCTCAGAAAAAAAAATACCAATGTCTAAATTCTTGAATGGGCACTTACCCTAAGTCAATATGAGATAATAAGTGTTCAAGTTGTTTATAAATGCTGGGGTTTGAGTAGTGTAACAGTGACAGAAGTAATGACAGGGGTCAAGGTACTTTTAGAATCTAAGCTCTCTACATGTGCTGCTTCCAAACCACATCCGTCAAGGCAGAAGAAGCGGAAGGAAAGTGATGCTAGGCCTTGTTTAACATACAGGGTCTTGACTCTTCATAATTCCCTCTCAGTTTAGCAAGGACTAGTCCTTATACTCTACCTCTGATTACCTAGTGGGTTTCTCTTTTCAGCAAGAATGCATTTGGTATGACTTTTTATTTCTGGAAGCCTCTACCACGTTGCACATGCTGTATGGTGAAAGTGATTCTGCTTGTTGCTGTTGTGAAAAGAGGGTTAAGCAAGCAAGTGCATCAAAAGCCAAGTTCATTTTCATTTCAGTTCTGATTTGCTTGGCCACCTGTGTTGTCATCTTCCAGTGTGTGGTGCTTTGAGGCCCAGTCACATCAGGGAAGGAAAAAGCAGTTTCTAGTGATGCTTTCTGGTGTGTAGTCACTATCTACTGTCTAGAACAAGAATGTGGGATTATGGGAGATCATCTGCTTGGGAGCATGTTGTTCCTGTTGCAGCTGCTCACATCTGATTCCTTACACTCCATACGTAATTATGGTGACAATAGTGCTTTGCATTTACGTAACCTTTATTATCTTGACATCATCAAATTTCTTTAGAGAGGGAGAGTAAGTACCATTAGGCCTTTGGTTATATGTAGATAAATCAAGATACAGGAAGTCCAATGACTGTGCCAAGCTTATATAGCAAGGCTGCCAAACGCATCTGGCCCTGGAGGCCAGATGAGCATTGCTGGGCCAGTCTGCAGGCTGGACTGGGCTCAGCAGAGTTAGCAAACAGGACTATGGCACAGCATAGTGTAGTGTGCTTCCTGTGCCAGACCCCTGGGTTGTATTCAGTGCACATAGCTCCGGGGTGCTTAATGACTTACACTGCAGGTGGCATGTGGGCAACCAGTGCTGCACATAGCTTGGGGGGCAGGGGAAGCAGGGGTTGTTGCAGGATGTGTTCTGCACCCTGCCAGACCAGCCCAGGAATGAGCCATGCCAGAGGCAGCTCGCAGGGCTGGCTGGGTGGGGCACAGCATGAAGCACATGCCCTGTGCTGGGCCTCGCTGGGCCACATCCAGTACCTGTGGGCCAAATCATATGGTTTCATGAGCTGCATGTCTGACACTCCTGTTAGAAAGCAAGTCTGTGATGGAATAAAAAAAAAAAAGCAACCAGATCTCTTGATTCCCTGTGCCTTGCTGCTGTCAGTTAAAATCATGATAAACACTTGCAGGAGAATGGCAGAATGATGGTTCCTGGACCACAGAAAGTGAAAAACCTTTCAATTTGTCTTTAGAGAACAGGGTGGGGCTAGAACCTGTTTGGGGTCCAGTGCGGGGAAAGGAGAAGAGGTATGTCCACATGGCTTAAATTAGGAATGTGACAGGTTAAATAATCATTTAACCTTTAGTTTACCAGTTATTGTTTACCATGGAATGGGTTGCAGTCTGGTAGAGAAAGGGGGTGGGGAGGTAAAACAGTTTTACCTCCAGTTAGCATCCCAGCAGGAACCCGGAGGTGGGAGGGCAGGCAGGCAGAAGGGAGGGTGGGGGAGGGGGACTAGTACTTATAAATTGTGGAAAAAAAAGGAAAACAGCAGGTGGCCTGAGGAATTAATCGCTCATTCACAGGTGCTCCCTCCCTCCCAGCACTTCAAGTTTGCCCTGAACTGGAGGAGTCCATGGTGGCTGGACAATGGTGAAACCACGCTATGAGGGATAACTGAGGGATGAGGCATTTTGTTGGCAACACTTGATTTATTTGTCATTTTTGTTTGGCAGAAACATTTTAAATCTCATTGGACATTTGGGAGAAAGGATATCTTAGTTTTAAGTCTGGCTCATGCTTACAAATTATAATGTTTATAACAATGCAAGTAAAAAGTTTTGAGGTGTTTCAGGGATGGTGCCATGGTCATAGGGAGAAAATTAAGTAAAAGTCCTCAAATAGCAGTAGTTATGCTGGATAGCAGAATAAGCCATACTATTATAAGTCTTTTTATAGTGATATGACTGGAGAGAGTGAGGTGTGCATCACATACAACTGTTCTGGTACAGTTGAAGGGAAAACTTTAAATCCCTTAGCTTCAGCATCTCTTCTCCTTTTGTTAAAGAGTACAAGGTCACAATCTACATCTCCTGAACCCCTCCAGTGTAGTTCAAGGAGGTCAGACTTAAAAAAACCCCTAAAAACCAGAGTTTACCTTTAAAAAAAAAAATTAAAAATAGGAAAAAACCATAGCATTGCAAACTGCCTTCTTATACTGCTGTAGCAGGCTGGCTAGCAGAGACTTTCAGCAGACTGCATATATTTGGCTGCAGCATTCTGCAAGCTTGCAAGGGTTACAGCCCAGCTGTAGGCAGTTGGGAGTGATTATGGGCTGCCTTGGAGGACTGGGCTATCTGAGCCAGTTGCTTATTAGCTGGCTACAGGAAGATAAAGGCTCCCAGGGAAAGGAGCTGGTGGGGCAGAGTGGGGAGTGAGAGACTGGGAAGAGAGGAGCCAGGCTAGCAGCTGCTTCCAACCCTCACAACCTTGGGTCTTTTTTCAGACCCTGAGGAATAGCCTTTTAACTTAGCCTTTCCCTGGGAGACTTTTAACTTTCTGTGGCCAACTAATTATCTTTCTCAGCTGGCCTAGTCTTCCTAGGCAGCCTGTAATCAATGCCAACTGCCTTCTGCTGGGCTGTAGCCCTTTGCATCCAGCAGAATGCTACAGCTGAATGTGTGTAGTCTGCCGCAAGCCTCTGCCAGCCAGCCTGCTACAGTCTCTCAGTAAGCAAAGAATAGACAGAAACCCAATTCTTCTGAAATCCTTTGCAGGGGACCTTTGCTGAACCCATCATTTGCATTCCTCTTATGAGGACTGGGTTCACTGTTGCAGTCCAGAAGTGAGTCTTGCTATTAGTTAGACTATTTTTTACACATGGACTATAAGCTCTGGGTAGAGATAACTTCTTTGTGTTTGTATAGTGTGCATAATATTAAATTGGACTCTGATTCGGGGATATTTGCCCTGTCAGTAATTAGGTATTTGGTGTACTTCTCTCCTTTTTTCATTATTTATATGATTTGTTTTTCTGTTGTGTTTGGGTTTTGGGATTTTTCTGCCTTCAGCTGTCCCTGCCTCTCATCCTTTTTTCCTTTGTGTTTTATTTCTCTAATTTTAAGTGCATTAAGAATGATTTGTGCTCATGTGCTGCTACTGAGTATCACACAGGTCAGAAGGCACAGAAGTGTGAAGATGAGAACCATACCCTAGAAATGCAGTATCATTTGGTATTCACAAGTGAATATATCCTTCCTTCCTGTGTGGAAAGCCAGAGCCTTGCTGGTGTTGGAAAGATCTCCAGTCTTATGCCATTATCCAACAGCTGATAGGG
Source organism: Caiman crocodilus (assembly GCA_030014935.1). Taxonomy (NCBI): domain Eukaryota; kingdom Metazoa; phylum Chordata; order Crocodylia; family Alligatoridae; genus Caiman; species Caiman crocodilus. The sequence continues at coordinate 78,667,049 of JAGPOW010003648.1, forward strand.
ATGGTGGTATGATCCTTTGTGGTAATTCTGACATTAGCAAATATTCACAAGCAGCAGCACGTGCATAAATCAGCTGCTGGATTTACCTGAATCCAAGGTAACTTCAAATTTAGGATGTCCCTTCCTTCGTAATTAGATTTTAGACATGGAAAAACTTTGTTATAATTTTCCACATCTAGACTCCAATTACTGGGGGGTCATCTTAAACTTATACCTCCCTTCTCCCTCCCTGTTGTGGCAGGTAACATAGTGGTGGAGGCAACAGGCCAGACCCCTGCCACTTGCCCCTCCATACCTATGCCAGACCCCCTCCACTCTCTGAGGCAGTCAGCAGAAGCACATCCTCAGCTCAGCCCCGGCCTCCCTCACCAACTTCCTCCCGAAGTCTTCTCATCCATCTCTTACCACTCTATGCCTGTACCTGCCTTCCTTACCTTTTGCTGCAGCTGTGCTCTGCTCTGAGGCACTCAGCAGCAGCACAACTGCAGCCCAGCCAGACTGGGGACAGGATGCAGTAGCTCCTGGCTGGGTGGCTTTAGAGCTGGAGGGACCAGAGCCTGAGCAGAAGGTAAGCAGGGGAGAGAAGCAAGGCATATGGGAGCATGCACAGGCATGAGGAGTGAAAGGAGTTGGGGCCAGGTTGCAGGTTCCCTCTTGCCTGCCAAACAAGTTATTCCAGCCTCAGGTGGGTGGCAGTTCACCTCTGGCTTCAGTTTGGGGTGGAGGGCCAGAGCTGGAGCTGAGCCTTTGCCTGTCCCAGGCTGGTACTTGAATCTAAGATGAGGCTTCCCCCCCATGCCAACTGGGGAGAAAAACTTAATCTTGGATGCAAGTAAATACAGTATTTAATTTTTGGTTTCTTACCTGAGCCCTGTGGTTGTTCCTAATGCTTTAAATTCAGATAACATGGTATATAGATACATACATTCAGAGTTATGCTATGATGAACAAAGTGCATATATGCCAGGCTCTTGATTTCTAAATTGCAAGATAATTGCGATTCCTCATAGGTAGTGTTAATCTACCCACCCCCTTCCACATGCTCCCCTGCTCTCTTGGCTCCTTGTAAAGTCAGGAGGAAGACATGGCCTTGCAGCATGCTGTAGGAATACATTCATTTGGATTGTAATGACCCAAAATGAGGTGAGGATTTGAGACTGACTCCTCCTTCATCTCACGTGTCCCCAGGGAACAGACTGCTGTAGCCACAGCCACAGAAAGAGGTGATTCATTATTTTTAGGCCCCTAGTAGTTTTAAAACCACTCCAGAGACTTGCAAGCAGTCAAGATACTACTTAGGGCATGAAATCTGCTTGTGAACAGAAATATAATTTAATAAACAAGTGCTTATTAAATTCTGTGACAGCTGTTTTTTCCAGATAAAGACTTGGCCCTATAAGGAGGGTGGTACAGTATCTAATCAGAGCTAGGACACAGCTGGCTCTTTAGAAAACTTTCATCCCAGAGAAATGTTTGCCACTTCCTGGCCACTCAGGGGCTTTATGAAACTGCTGGCTAAGCTGTAGCTGTCACCTACTTTTCCAGCAGCAGGGAGTCTGAACAGTTAAGAATGACCAGTATAAAATATCGTCAACAAAAAAAGGCAGAGTGAAAATACCAAGGTAACATATTGGGAATAAAGGGTAAACTAATGGAAGAAGCAGGTAGACTAAGAACACTGAGTTCTGGTCCTCAGTCTGTCACTAATTAACTGTAACTTGGGACAAGTCATTTCCCAGGCTGCATTTTGGGTTTTTTTTATGAAAAAAACCACAACTTTAAAGGACTGTTGAGACTTGAAGATTTTTAAGTTTTTGCCATACCCTCCTGCTTCTTACCTTTGATACCTTCAGAGAAAAAGTGGTATTGGTTGTACTCAATCTAAAAAGACAATACACACAATATTTGTGAACTTTTCTGGCAGATTATATATATGAAAATATTTATGCCAGTAAGTTTAATGAATGATCAAAGTAAACATTGCTTTGGTGCCATACTTATGCTAGACTAAATTTTTTCTTTTTTTCTTATAAGAAAGACATGCTAAGAGTGAGTGGATGTTGCAGCAAATGTTCTAGTTATAGATATCACTTTTGTCTTGTTCTTCTATGCTGTTCTCTTTAGTGCCAAAAGCATTGTACTCAGTTGCTCAGAAAGGGAATGTGGAGACTGATGTACTGCTTAAATGTACATGTTATTCTTGCTAGGATTCTCAACTGTTTGTTTCAGCCTGTAGTGGAACTAATCTCAGTTTTTGATTGATCTTGCCGAAGTTCAGGTAGGATGCTTAGAAAGGTAATGGGATCTAGCAAATCAGCAATTTAGGGGCTAAACTTCCAGGGTGTGTCCACACATGCAGGCACGTGTGCTTGTAGCAGCGGCACAGATTTGTGCTGGAAACTTGTAACTCAGCACATGTGCTGAAACATGCACTTTGATGTGGGGCAAATTGTCCCACTTGGGGCAAACTGACCCTATCCTACTCCTCCCAGATCTTCAGGCAGGGGGAGCTAGAGGAACTGGGACCAATGCTTGCCCCAGCAGTGTAAAAAGCTACCCTCATGAGCTTCTGAGTGTCGCGGCCTAAGTTCTGGCTGGACTGAAGGTCTTTCTTATATCTGGCAATTCATGGAGAATATTGCCAATAGAAGTCCCAACCAATGGTAATAATGACATTTTTAAAAGTGTCATTTGGTTTTCCCCATACAGCTCTACACACGCCTTCACTGCCTCTTGGGCTATGGGGATCCTACCTGGCTCCCGGCACCAGCGATGAGGCCAGTTATTTCACCGTTGATCCTCAGTCAACATCATGGGATAGGCTTTGGTATCCCAGAGGAGATAGCTCATTCCAGCTATAGAATACAATAACTGCTCCGCTGTTGGATTAATTGGTGGGTTCTTGTGCCATTTATGTATTTGGCCCATTAATGTAGGCACAACTGCTGTGCAGATTGGAATAGGCCAGACTAACTTGTTAGCAATATGGATCTGGTCTGTGCACATTCCCCCACTCCATATAGGGTGGCGCATTAATGTCGTGCTTTCCTCCAAGTTTAATAGTTTGCCTCTCTGTTGCAAGATGAAGCGACCCACGCACATTACTAGTGTTTCTTCGAGCCCAATTTTTGTTTCTTTCACGAGTTCTTGGATTTCCCCTTTTGTGCATGCTGTAAATACTGCGACGATGCACGCAACCTCACCTTCTACTGTTGTCTTGACTGTTACAGTAGGGTTTGCATGAAGTAGTGGTGCACTCGCGGTTACTGGATCCTCAGGCTCCTTAGAAAGATGAGGGTACACAGGCGAAGTCCTGTATGGTGGCGGTGAGCTAGATGGAGCTAGAGAGTTAACTTTGGTTTCCCTCGTTGGGTCAACAGGGGGCGCCAGAGGGCAACTACTTGCCTTGCTCCCTGTTGGGAGGTTAGGGGGTGCTCTCGGGCCCTGGTCCTTTTCTCCTACCAGAGTGACATCATGTCCCTCCCCCATACTCTCTTTACTCACAGCGCCTCGCGAGGACTTTCGCGCCTTTTCTCCAACGGTCGCTGCTGTTTTCTGAGGTCTGTCGCCATCTTGAGACTGCAGCTTCGCCAGGGCCACATTCCTATCCATTGCGTCCTGGGCTAGGGCTTCAATGCTTCTCGCTTGGTTAGCTGCGTGCCTCAAGAGCTTAACTATTGTACAAAACATAATATTTATAACCTCCTTCTTATTCCACTTCTCTTTCCCAATTCCCCATCTGGGAGTTTCTTTCTCACTCTTTTCTAACTGCTCACTCAGCTCCATTAGGATCTGGCTCTCCTTTCCCTTTCTCCGGAGAGGTGGGCAGCGTAACTGGTCGGATGGTATCTCGCGGCCAGTACATTCCTTTATATATTTTACGCACTTGTTATAATTCCCTTGTGGGTCGTTATCCCCTTTTGCAGTACCTCCTCTTGGTGGTACGTGAGGCACTACTTCTCGGGTCTTATCCGAGGGTCGATATTTTACCGTTGGATTCGATAAGAGACAACCAAATGCCGCGGGAGTGAGGCCCTCAACGAACCATTCCCTCCCGTCGCGGGACTCGGCGGTGGGACGAACGGAAAAATACCCCGTTATCTTGCCCTCCTCTACTCGATGATATGTGGCGTGAGCTTGTAGCTCGCTCATAGTTGTTACCGAGGGTCGGTGCTTGTTTCTCCAGGGGCAGTTCAACGTAACCTGATCAACACCACCATTCTCCCTTCTTAAAGGTTTTAACCTCTGGACATTGCTCTCTTTTTCCTTGCCTAAGGATCCCATCCTCGTCGCCATGTGACGGCCTAAGTTCTCCAGGTGGCCTTGGAGAGACGCCGCGGAATGCACACTGAGTGGAGTACTGAGTGGTACTGCTCACCCAGATGTGTTCGGGGTCCTAGGCAGGTGAAGAGAGACTCCAGAAGCGAGATTTGAAGTAAAACAAACAAAATTTACTTACTCAACTTGCAGAACCAACTTATCACAAACACGTGAAGACAAAGTTACACTTGGAACAAATGGGTACAAGGCGATGATCAACGCAGTGGCTGCAGCCAGATGAAAGCGTACTGCAGCGCTTACATAGTCAATAGATCCCCTAATTGTTTAAGGGCCTCTCAGAACCTAAGCAGGTGGTTAGTCTGCTCTGAATTCATGGCTCGAGAGTGAACGCATGAGAGAGTGAGCTAGGAAAATGCACAGGCACTCTTTCCCACCCGGGCGCGCGAGACAGCCAGATAAAACTAACAGACTGAACAGCTCTCTTCCTTCAGGGGCGCGCGCGCACTGCTCTCGGGGAGCAGTCCCTAATATACCCTCTCCGGCCAATCAGGAGACTTCCCATAGAGATGGTTCTAGAAGCATGTCTGGTTAACTATTAGTGTCTCATACTGCTTGCATAATCAAGTATTCTCTGCCACTGAGTATCCTATCACCATGCACGAACAGTCATGTCACTTAATATATAACAATTAATACAACCATTGCAAAACCAACAATAAATCTTTTAGTAAACAAGATAGCAATAAGATGGCAATAATCTGGTGGGAGTCACCACTTTACTACAAGGCTGAGCCAGTTAGTATCTGGGGACCCAAGCCCTTGTGCCAGCTGGACTGCTGAAGCAGCCCTAACCTATAGTGGCCTCTGCACGCTCTACCTACTGTACTAGTCTAGCGGTGGGGGCTGCTGCCTGGCTATGACCTGCTGCCACCTGCAACAGTACGTGCCTCCTTGGACCTGTGGCCCCATGTCTGCATGCCTGTCAGATCCAAAAAGAGATCACATGACTGCCTGGGATGTGGTATGGGCACTGCAGCAAAGCCGTCTTCACCTCTGGGCCACCTGCCAGTGGGCCGTGGCTGCACGGTTGGTCTTTGTGCAGCACTTCTGTCATGTCTTCTGGTGCCCAGAATGTGTGCTCATTGTGGTGGCCCACTTTGAACTGTTGAAGCATGTCCTCCTGCCACTAATTTGTTTGCCCTCTAGCTGGGTCTCTGGTGCCAGCCCTGGGCAGGCTTACTGCCTTTTTGGGTTTTTATACTAGTCATTTTTTGGTGTTTTACCCTAGCCGTCCTTGCCTCACCATCAGAGATCCTGGTTTTCCCTGTTTAAAAGAATGCAACTTCTCTGATTAAAAAACCCTCCAAATTCTCTCATTAATATACTCCAAATCCACATTCTTGCACAATTAAAATGAAACGCCACTATATATAGAGAAAGAGATCAGATGGGCAATGTTTTATTGATATATTTACAATTTTCAAAGCAGTTTGGAAGCCTACTAGTGTCTCTGTTGTCATAATAAAATAAATTCAAATATCTATACACTTTGGCACTTCTTTTTGGGGTTTTTTAATCATAGAAGAATCAGAGCAGCCCCTGCCAGCTTTGCTCACCAGGATGTGGGGACAGCTACAGCTGGACCCTCAACTGCTTTGTGGCACTAAGCAGTACTGATATGCTGCTGCCCTGCCCATTCCCTTGCTCCTCATTTCCCACCCGCAGTCCCACGAGCGCCCCTCACTTCTGACACACAGCCCCTGTCTACTTCCCATGCACTGTCTCCCAGCAACAGTTCCCTCACTCAGCACTAGGATATCCATCCAACTGCAGCTGTTCCACCCACTGCTTTGTGGCTCTGAGCAATGCCAGCCCTTGTGCCTGTGCCTAGGCCCCAGTTATCCCCATGCTCTTCCTGGGAAACCCTTGACTGGGGCTCAGGGCCCTGGCTAGGCAAGCCCCTTCCCTTCCAGACTGGCCTCCCCTTCCACAGGCTGCTCTAGGGGGGCTTCAAGCCCTTCTCTGGTGGGTACTTTTACCTGGAGCACCTCCCCTCCCCCCACCCAATCTCTTTCACACACCCCTGGACCATCACATACACCAATAGACCTTGCTGCCACCTCATTCATGTCCTGCCCATCACACTCCCCAAGTGGTTCCTGGGACCAGGAGACCCCCAGGCTGGGGCTGCATGTTCCAGCACTGGTGTGGGCATGGAGCAGAGGTGCAGTGATGCAGTTGCCTTAGCAGCCATCACTCTTGCCAGCAGGTCCTGTCCAGTCTGGTGGCTGGGTATGCAGGGTGTGATATTTTTGAGGGGCATGTGAGGTTTGCAGTGGAGAGGGTAGGTGTGTGTGGGGTTTGTGGGGGGCTGTTTGGGGTTGATGGATTGATTGGGGGGGGTGTTTGGGGTTCCTGGGTGCTTTGGCGGGGGGTTAGGGGTTTGTGGGGGGGGTGGATATGTGGGGTTTTGGGGTGTACGTTTTGTAGTGATGGTTTGAGAGGAGGGGTGTTTGTGGGTGGATTGGGGGCATTTGTGGGGGGGTGCCACATACCTGCCTCTTCCTCTCCCCCCAGGTTGTGGCAGCAGCCAGCAACGGACCCTCTGAGCACTCATGGTCCATTGCAGGCAGAGCCCTCTGTCAGCACATGGTACTGCCTGAGTTCTGGGGCTACAAGTACACAGAGCTGGCCTGGCACGTGCCTTCACACAAAAGTGGGCTGGCTCCTACTGCCACCCAGGACTCCTGGCACTGCAGGGAGGAGCCACACAGCTGGATTGCCTCCTGCCTCCGCATGGCCCATGTGCCATCAGGCCGAGCTGCTTCCTGCCTCCACATGTCTGCCATGTGGAGGCAGGTGCCAACCCAGCCTGATGGCATGTAGCTCCTACTTGGAGTGCCAGGAGCTCTGGGTAGCAACAGGGGCTGGCCCGGTCCTGCCCTGCTTGAAGGCATGTACCAGTGGGCTGGGCCAGCTCCATGCACCATGTATAGCCCCTAGGGCTCAGGCAGTGCTGCGTGCCATGAGCGCCCTGAGAATTGTCTCCTGCTGTGGGTGGCAGGGGCTGTGCACCATGTGGGGGCAAGTGAGAGACCCCTTCCACAATCACCCCACCTCTTCACAGCATACAGTCCCCCTACCCCCACATCCCTGATTACCAGAGTCTCCACTGGTCCCTGCCACAGCTTTTTGGTCCTCCTGACTCTGCTGTTGGCCTGGAGCAGAGAATGGGGTGTCAGTGCTTCCCCCTCTGGGGTATGGGCACAGCTGGCCCCTGTGCATGGCTGCAAGGCAGCCTGCTTGGTCCAGGCCCTGGAGCAGTCCAGGCCTTGGAGCAATCCAGGCCAGCTCCAAGCCACTACTGTCGGCCTTGCCCCACTTCTATGTCTTCCAGCACAGTAAGGCAGCATGCTGAAGCAGCAGGGGCATGCAGCAGGCATAGACACTCTGGTCAGGTGCTAGAGCGTCTACCTGGAGGACCCAGCCTCCAGTTGCTTCTAGGCATGCTCCAGGAGTGTGCCTTGTGCCTTTTTTTTTCTGGTGTGTTTTTTTTTTGATACCAGGATTCCCTAGTATTAAATTTGCAGTATGGAAAACATTTTTTTGTTTGTGGTGTGTCTTCTGCAGCATCCCAAACTGCTTTGAAATGCCACAACAAACATGTGTTTTCTTGTGCGGATACGGCCCTAGGGTCTAATCTTTCATAGTTTCATAGTAACTAGGGTCAGAAGGGGCCTAGAGCAGGCCATCTAGTCTGACCCTCCGCCAATGGCAGGAAACAAGTGCTGGGGTCACAGG
>JAGPOW010003648.1:78675230-78687909 GCA_030014935.1 Caiman crocodilus
ATGACAATGACATCCTTTGTCCTAACCACCTCCTTAAGCTGGCCAGCGAATTGGAGGTCCAGCTCCTCCTTCTGGTTGGGTGGTCTATAGCAGACACCCTAATTCAGTATCTTAGTCCGGATACTGAATTGTGTAATCTGTATATCAGTTTCTGTCCCTGTAAAATGGGGAATATGGATTCAGGGGGAAGGAAGGGGAAGGGAAATGACTGGAAGCTATATATAGAGTGAGGCAGAAGATAAGTAGCAACAGAAAACTGACCTTTTGAAAGCTACTTCACAGTGTAGCTGAGCCCTGGCCTTTGAGGTAAAATGGGAAATTGTAAATTGGGAGTTGCTTGCTTCCTAGTAGTATACATGTTTCTTTCTTTAAATCAAAGCCCATGGTAGAGGTGATATCTTTTATTAGACCAACTAGATTTTTTGCAAAGAATTTTTTTTGCGAAAATCTACTTGATCTAATAAAATATATCACCTCTATCACGAGTTCGGATTTCCTTTTGCCTCTAGACCAATATGGCTACAACCTGGATGCTCTTCTTTAAATTCATAAAATGAGGTATACCAACTGACATCAAGTAATGTGACTTCATTAAAAATGTGATGCTTGCTTCTTACAGACAGCTGATTTTGGCTTGGTTATTTCATTATAAAATCCAAGTGTAAATAGGGCACTTGGTTCTTTTATCTCAAGGTCTAGTACTTACTTCCATCAGTCCTGCTGAGATAAAATTACATTGAGCCCTGTCTTGATTTGGGTTATCTCTTAGTACAACCCCTTCCTTTTTTCCTGTGAAGAGTAAGTAGACTAGTGGGCATAGGCCGTGGAAATTCTTTCAGTTTTATTTTTTTTAAATAACTGAGTAAAAAATATTTGATGTGGCCCAAAATTTGGATTAGCTCCACTAGTGAGAGCAGAGGTATGACTACTAGTATGGACAGTGTGCTAGATAACTGAGGTTTTTAAACTGCAGATCATTTTAGCCTGCTTAGGTCTATACCACTTTGAGGCCCTGGTAACCATGAGAGCATTGGGCATACTAGTATTTTAGCTCTTGTTTGCCTGATGGAACTGAATTGGTGGCAATGGTGATGTGAAATTTTTTTTAAATCACTCTGCTACCATAAAAACAACACTGGAAGATAAGGTCAGTAGATCCTTAAACCAGAGGAAGCTGACTAAAATATCAGTTATCAAGATGAATAGGAGGATGGAGCTGAATTGGTGATAAAGGCTCTGTATTTTTGTTCTGTGAAGGACCTTGTACTACGTTCTTTGGCACAATATTAGAGTACTTCCAATCAGTACCTTAACCCGTATAATGCACATCATTATCATGTGGGTTTTTTTTCTTTTCCCTTTCTGTCCAAGTGGAAAATTCTGTGTGCAGTGTAGTGCATGCATGTGCTTAAATAAACTCTGTGTGCTGCTCTGAAGTATCCAAATTGCAGTGTTGGTTCTGGATTTAAGACCAAGAGGTCCTCCCCCCAGCTACCCCCGGTTCGACCACGACCTCTCCATTTGATAATAGGCAAATTTATTGATACAAAGGATAACAAGAAAGAAGCAATACAAACAATCAAGCAATTCTATATATATACCAAATTCTAGAGCTGTCATCAGAATCAAAGTACATCTGGCCAGGACAGTCTCCACTCCGAGGCTCTTTCTAGGTGTCAGATGTCAGCATGCCAGCAGTCTGGAGGTGGGATACTGAGGCCCACACCCCCCACCAGTGGGTTGGATGAGATGAACTGGTGGAGTGTCCTCTGTCTATAGTGGCCTCAGGGATGGGAAGGAATGGGGAGCAGGTGGGACCCTTTGTTACTGTCAAGCCTCTGCTTTTGTATTCTCCTTCCCTCCTGATAACACTTCAACCATGACTGTTGCTGGTTGGTTGTCTCTCTGGTCATCATAGTCCATGTAGCTTATCACATGTATGCATACTAATTTGATCTGTTCCCCCAAAACCAGGACTTGGGGCCCCCTGCTCTGGGGCGGATGTCACTGTTTTATGTTATGGGCAGCGTAAATATGTATTCCAAGTTCCCAGAGTGTTTTTCAGACTGTGTCCTTTAAATATCATTTCTAAGCCAAAAGCAGGACCTGACATTGTCAGTAGGGACCTACCTAAATTGTGGTGGAAGTACACTGTTCAGTAGCTCCTTTAACCTTGCTCTTTTTGTCATACCTGTGCCCCCTCCCCCTGGCCACTGATCGATGGAGCAGCCCTTAGCGGCCCTACCACTGACGCCGATTACCTGGGAGGCAAAAACCATTATTTTAAATATGCTGTGGTTTTTGCCTCTTGTTGCTGATTGCGGGGCTCTGGCGACCCTGCTGCTCACTGCTGATCAGCCAGGAGGCAAAATCACAGCATATTTAAAATATTGGAGTGTATCTCTGCTCTGGCTCTGTGGAGGACAGAATCAGTTGAAGCATTAATTGGGAGAAACCTGTCCATATTTTTTGATTTGTCCACATGGCCAAAATACTACCAGTGCCGTGTGCCAGGAATGGTGGGATTTGAGCAACAATCTGTAGGCCTTTCACAGTAGCATAACTAAGGTGAGGTAACTGAGGCAGGAGCCCTGAGTGCCAACTTAAGTCAGGGCACCAAAATAATAACTGATGTTTCAACCATGCTACTGCCCTACTATGTCACTGCTGTTCTAGATACCCAGCTACTCTGTTACGCTTTTCCATTTTGCTGCTCCATGGGAAGTGTGGAGTAGGCTACTGTGTGTCCTCAGAAGATATGTTTGCACTTTACCATAGATTCATAGACTGTAGAGTCGGAAGGGACCTCAATGGATCATCGTGTTCGACCCCCTGCCCCTGGCAGGAAAGAGGACTGAGGTCAGATTACCCCAGCCAGGTGACTAGCCTCCTCTTGAAGACCTCCAAGCTAGGTGATAGCACCACCTCTCTTGGAAACCCATTCTAGGTTCTGGCCACCCTTACTGTGAAAAATGTCTTCCTAATATCTAACCTAAATCCACTTTCATCTAGTTTACACCTGTTATTCCTAGTCACTCCCTGGGGTGCCTTAGTAAACAGCACTTCCCCTATTCCCTGTTGACCTCTCCTAATTAATTTATAGGTGGCCACAAGATCTCCCCTCAGCTGTCTTTTGTGAAGGCTGAAGAGATTCAGCTCGCTCAACCTCCCCCTGTAGGGTCTATCATGAAGGCCACTAATCATGCTAGTGGCCTTTCTCTGGAGCCTCTCTAGATTCCCCGCATCCTTCTTGAAGTGTGGCGCCCAAAACTGAACACAGTACTCCAACTGCGGCCTGACCAGTGCTGCATAGAGGGGAGCATCACCTCCTTTGTTCTATTAGTCATGCACCTGCTAATGCACGACAAGGTGCGATTGGCCTTGTTGATGGCCTTGTTACACTGCCAGGTCATGTTCATCTTGGAGTCAGTTATGACTCCACTGCATCCGCTTTGTTGTACTGGTGCTACTTGCTGTTGCCCAGTTGTATATTGCTTACATAACCTATATATCCATGTACATAGGGACTCTAGGGCTGAATGTAGTATAAGACCCCACATAGAAGAGACTAGAATCGGTGTGTGTTGAAGGGGAGCAAAGGATATGAAGCCAGTTAAGGATCTGGTGATAAGGGGCATTCATGTAGGAAGAATGGCAGCTGGCCTTGGTTAATACATTCTTTGTTTGTCACAGGGCTGGATAGTGCAAGAAAGGATTTAAATACATGATACACAAAAGTCCTTCTCTTTGGCAGGGAGAACAATCTTTAGATTAAAGCAGAGGTATCAAACTCATCAGGCCCTCCCTGCTGAATGAATAGCACAAGACCAGTCTGTGGGCTTGTTCTGGCATGGGTGTTGCATGAAGCATATGCATCAAACTAGTCCTGTGCATTGGTGTGCAAGTAGAGTCCAAGACCCTCAGGCAGTACTGTGGGACAGCCTTTGACACCGCCAAATTAAAGCATTAGCCTTCAAAGTGGAAGATTTGGGTTCTCTTGCTGGCTCTGATAAAAAGTATCATATGACCTTATATCAGTCACTTGTGTACCTCCTTTTCAAAAGTGACTTCTGACTTTTCTGTGCATTTGAGTGTCTTCTTCAGGCCTCTCTTTTAGAACTGTGTTGTGTCTATTGTTCCCAACAACTTCCATTGTTGTTAATGGAGGAATAGCAGTTCTGACACTCAATTCCAAAGGATCACAGCAGAGGAACTAGACGTGCACCGAAACATTGGTTTGATATCGGATCAGTACCAAGATAAAGAAAATTGGCTGTATGAGAAATCGGCCTGATGGGGACAATAATTTGGCTGCTAAATGCTTGTGCATGCGCACAGGCACAGCGCAGCACTCGGGCATCAAGGAGCATGGCCTGGCAGCATGTAGAGCTGCCTCCAGCTGGTAAGTCCATTGTGGTAGAAGGGGAGGAGGGAGGGAAGGGGCGTGAGGGGGGCAGATCAACCCCCTCGACCCACGCCGTGGTGAGGGAGGGGGAAGGGGCAGGTGCTTCTTGGTGGGGTGGGACAGAGGTGTGGCTTGTTGTTTGGGGGTGGGGGCTCCTGCTGCTGCTTACACCCTGGGAGGGCATGGCAGGGGTGCGTGCACTTGGATCTGTGTGGGATGACTGGGTGGGCTGGAGCTGTGAGCTGCGCTGGGCTCTTCTCACTGGGGGCTGGGCTTGGAGCAGGGGCTATGGAGTGGGGACTATAGCCACCCCAGTTGTTGCTGTAGCTCCCTCCCAGTGCTACTGCCACCACCTGGCTGCCTGGCACAGCCCTGGCTCAACCCCCGCATCACCCCAAATGCTGGGATTGCCGCAGTGGTGGCGCTGGGAGCAGGGTTACAATGAAATTTAGGGTGCCTACTGCCCCTTCAATAGGCCCCACCCTGAGCCCAGTCCCTGCTGAGAAGAACCCAGTTCCAGCCTGCAGCTGCAACCCACCCACTCGCCTCATGCAGATCTGGGGGGCACATGCCAATGCTGCCAGGGTGCAAGCAGCAGTGGGAGCCACCCCCCTCCCCGATGAGCTGCGCTTCCATCCCGTGTCCCTGCCCTCTCCCTCATTGTGGGAGGAGGGGTTGATTTGCACCCCCTTCCCTTCCACCATGACTGACTTACCAGCTGAAGGCACCTCTCTGTGCTATATCAGAAATCGGATTGGCATCGGCCAATATGCTTCCTTAAAAATTGGATATTGGGATCGGCCCCAAAAATCTCTATCAGTGCATGCCTGGGAGGAACCCAAAAGCAAAGGCACCCAAAATTTGTTGCCATCTTGGAAATGTAGCCTTAGTTTTGTATACCACAGCTTACCCATGTGTCCTGTAAGACTAATATCTTCCTTACTCACAATGGTGTTTGGGGAGTGGAAAGGTGCTGTAGGGGTGTATGATACTACTCTTGTAAGAAATGGCTATGAGCCAGTCAATGCGTTTTGTGTAGGGTGACCATAAGGAAATCTGGGATGCTGCCCCCTCCTTTGTGCCTCACGCCCTCCCCCGCAAGTCAGCAGCACCAATAGAAGTGGGAGTGGCATGGTGTGCCAGACAGGTGGGCAGCAGCTTTCCTGGTGCACTGCCTTGCTCCACTTCCCTGCCAGACTGTGCCATGCACCCAGAATGCTCATTTTAATTTTCAGTAACCAGCTGGGACCAGCCTGTGAAATCCAGGACTGTCTCAGCCAAACCAGGATGTTTGGTCACCCTATTTATATGAATAGTGTTTATTGTACAACTGTTTCCACAAAATATTTCAAGCAAAGAAAAAAAATGTATACTCAAATATTTCCTTTTGGCTAATAAATATGTGCACTGTGAAAATAGAGTATAGTAACTTTAATATTAGTGAGTTTGTGTTTAAGAAGGTGTTTCTACCTTGCAGGTCTGTCACTAGAGCGTACACCCAATTCCATTGCCTCCCAGGCTCGCCTGTGTGAAAGAGAAGAGGAAGTCATTTCTTGTTTTGAGACAGCGTGCATTATTGCACAAGTTTATTTGCAGGAACTTGAGAAGGTAAGGAAAAGATGTGCACTAAACATCATTTATGGCTTTATTTTTTAAAAAACTTTTCCTTTTAGTGAGGCTCCCAGTGCTGTGGTCAGTGAAAGCTTTGCAGATCTGAAAAGAGAATTTATGCATGCTGATTAATAGATGGGAAGGAATGTTAGAAGGACATCTGACCATTGTGTTTTTGTCAACAACAGTTTTGATATAAGCAACTCTTCACCCCTTTTGGTTCCCTCTGCTGGGTATCTGAATGCTGATGCTAGGTGACTGAATTCAATGAAGGGGCAGTATTGTAATGCCTAATTCAGTAATGACACGACTGCTCCCAACAAAGTTGTTTGAAACCTTGAATCATACTTTAGATGTACTGATCTGTTAGAAGGACCAGACAAGACATCATTGTACTAAGTGGAGGCAGGGGAGACATTACTAAATAAAAAACGTATTTGTATAATATCTCTCATCCTAATTGATCCTTAAGGCCCTTTACATAAGATCTGTATCTGATATACAAGTTGCCCAGCAGATCACTTCAGTCTGTGATGGCACACAATTGCCAGTGTGATGTTAACCAGAGCACTTCAGCTTCTCTGAGTGAAACTATGAGTGTAACCAAGGCAGATTAAAAGATATTAATCGATTGGAATTTGGCCAGGGCATTAATATTAACATTTTTAAACTCTTGCTTTTACAAAAAATATTATGGGCTCTCCTAAGAACATTTCATTCTGTGTGAGTACACACATACATTAAATGCTTGAGCTCGAGACTTTTTGCCTTTCTGTACCCATACAACATGCGTCCCTGCTCCTCTTCATGCTCAGCACTGAGGACAGGAAGGATGGCGGACACTTCCCATTCACCAGATCCACTACATTGTGTGCTGGTTCACAGGCTTTCCGCTGTCCTGACAGACTGCAGGCTCCCTACTTCATGCCCATTTGCAGTGGTAGTTCTAGTGTGAAATTTTTTTTCAATCAACTTCCATTTTTATTAGCAAATTATTTTTGTTTTTATTTCCTCTTTGATAGTTTCTTTGTTGATGGGGGAGAGGGGAGAAACCAGTATTAATTTCTCAGTTAGCATAGTACTTTCTCCTAGAGAAATCCGGGCCTCCTTTTTATCTTTAAGTACTGCCCCTCCAATGGGGCCATCTCTGACAACAATGGACATTATAAGTGCCCTCTTCTCCCTTCCCCCCAGTCATTCACCAAGGTCCAGAAAGGGAAAGAGAGAGGACTTCAAGCTAGGCTTAGTTACTTAGTATGCGCAGGAGCTGCTTTGGATCCAAAAAAAAAAAAAGACTATCTCACACACCTCAGGCAACCCATGGAGTCTGAAAGAGTAGATTACTTGCTCTAAAGATCATATTCGATGTCTGCACCAGAGAAGCCAGCTTCTGGTAAGGCAAAGTGAAGAGGAGTTTTGAGTAAAGTTTGTGGGGAAGAATCCAGTACTCTACTCTATTGGGCTTGTGCCTTTTAAACATTTTGTAGACTTTGGTTATATCAAGCTGGACAAAATTATTATTATTATTATGCATTAATTGTTTTCTTTCAAGGTCCGGGGTTACATGATTTGCACAATAATATTGCAGCTTTGCAGGATTTACTTGACTTTCTCCTTTTACATTCAGCTGAGTAGGTGTAATGTTGATGGGCATCAACATTCCAAAATGTCTGTTAATCACTTTTAAAAAATTGCCTCAAAACTTGTTTCTCATTGACCTTGAGTGGCTGTTGAATAGCCACTTCTGATGCATTTGTCTGACAATATGAAAATCAAATGAGAGAGATCTGGAATTTACTGAGATTCAAAGCTTTTCTCTTTTACTTGTGAGCAGATAATAGGCTAGCACAGTTATTCTGTACTCAACACAACTTTTTTTTCCCTCTCTTTTCTTCTCAGGCCTTGAACAACACACATTCAAGAGGTATAAAAGGCAGCAGCATGACTTTCTCTGACTTTGAACTCCCTTATTTCCTGGAAGCAGCTTTACAGAGTGCATATGTGGCTCACTTAAAGAAAGGGTAGGTAAATGCAGCTATTTAATACAAACAATTTAATGCTGAATGTTACTGCACAGTGGCTTTTGACATGCCTCTGCCTGCTGCCCTGCAGCTTCTGTAACTCACTGGTTGAAATGACCCATGTCAACTTTCCCTATCTCTGTGCAGTATAGCAACAGCTCTGGGCTGTGTTGATTTTGCTGCTGTTCTTCTATTTAAGGTAGCATAGCACCATACTTTTCACTGAGACCAAAGTAAAAAAGGAAAGAGCCAAAACTTCTGATCTCTGGGCACGGGCATATAGAATTAGGCCAACGTTGAGTGCTTGTGGCAAAATCAAATGTAGGACCTCCTCTACAGCACAATGAAACCACTGAAAACCCTTGTTGATGTCAATGAGCTTTAAATCAGACACTTAAAGCTTACAGTGAATAATTCTAAGATGGTAGCAATGCAGAGTTCATCTGTGTGAACCAGGAAGTACAGGTATACAGCTAAGAGCTTTCCTACAGGATAAGCATGTCTGTGGTGGCTGCAAATCCAATGTTAACTTCAGCTGAGGAAAACAGTTGGATGAACCCATGTCCATAGCAATAAAAATATATTACCTATATAAACCCCTCCTTTTCTGGGGATCTGGTCATGCTTTCTGAACTTGAATGCATAGCTATATGTTTACAGTTTCTGCTCTGGATACTGCAAGGTATAGGTGTCATCAACCTTTCACTGATAGAGATTGTAGCCTGGGAAGTTTATCATTTACCTCATATCAGGTGAGAAGCAGGTTTAAGATCCAGGTCTCCACCAGACCTGCATCTTAACAAGACTATATTTCTATTCTCCCCAAGTGAATCAGCTGCTGAAGTTTGTACAGATAAGTATTTTCTTCATCAAAACATTTTTTGTTTTTGTTTTGGGTGGTTTTTTCTTGATGAAAACCATTTTTTTAAAGATTTTGTGTAATATTTTTTTGGTTAAATTTTACATCGTGATCAAAAACCTGGAGAATATTTAGGAACCTTTCTCTTTTCCACATTTCTTCTTTTTCCAGTGGATAAAGAAGAAAAATGAGGGAAGAAGAAAACATTGGGGAAGAATACAGATGCTGGACAATTTTCATTTAGCTTGAAATCCTTTATATGAATTTCATGGCATTTTTTTCTAACGAGCCCTGTTCTTTATAAGTGTGATTTCAAATAAATCTCTGAAACTGTGAA
Organism: Caiman crocodilus; assembly: GCA_030014935.1. Classification (NCBI taxonomy): domain Eukaryota; kingdom Metazoa; phylum Chordata; order Crocodylia; family Alligatoridae; genus Caiman; species Caiman crocodilus. The sequence continues at coordinate 78,684,464 of JAGPOW010003648.1, forward strand.
TGTTCATAGCACTTTTTGTTCTTTTAGGTTTAACCATAATTATGTGCTTCTCTACACTCAGATTCCCCTGTAAATTTATCAATGCAAGCTAAACTGATATAAATCAAGTTTAAACTAAAATAAGATTGCCTACATACAGCAGTTTAACTGTCATATCACGCCTTCTAATTAAAGCAGTGCATCTGTGATTATGTACCTAGGTAACAGGAAATTAGAAGTATCATCTGGATAGAAGGTGATGGGAGATGCATTTTTGTGTTTTTGAATATGCAGATGTTACTAGCCTGTTCAAGTAAACATTTGAAACTTCTTTTTTCAAGGTCTGAGGTCTTGTTAAATGATTGCATTGCAAAAATGGAAGCTTATGTGTTTAACATACAGTATTAATATCAGCTGGGTACCCTTAAATAAAAATCTCTTATATTCATATTATTCAGCCTTTATTTTAATATATTTTAAATTCAGTCTAAGTATCATTTGTCAGTGCAGTGAATCCAATGGGTTGTCTTGGGGATTACTCTTAGTCCTGGTTGCTCCCTCTCTAGGTAATTTTCATAGTGTGTGTCATTTGAAAAAAAATTTTCTGAAGCCAAAATTGATTTGTGAACTACCACATAGTTTCTGTGCTAAATTGCTGTTTTAGCAGCACAACTGCAGTTGTCCTTTAGATAAGAGTTGTTTACTACTAGCCATAAACTGACTCCAAAGGTGCACCAAGGCAGTAAAAATGCAAGGCCTTACTGTTTTCTTTAAATTGGGAATTAAAGTGAATGAAGCCAAAGAGGGGAAAATATACAGTTCTCACTGCCATACCTAATAGTCATAATTTCATGTTGCTGCCACAAGAGGGCATATGCAGAACTTGTAAAGCACTATTAGAATAAATTCAAGTGAGGATAGGAGGGGCTTTGGATGTATTTTATGTACAAAATAAACTTAACCACCTCATGTTGCATACCTCGAAGAAATCATTTTATTCTGTGTTGCTGTTAAGTATGGGACTAAGAAATCAGCTGCAAGAGGCAGATGCCCAAGCAAGCTGACGAGGGTCGAGTTGGGTATGATGTCATTTCCCACTGGCGTGCTTGTACTGTAGAATCACAAATGTTGCCTCCTAATAAGCAGAGCTACTTAATGTCTAGTTAGACAGATGAACTAAGGATGCACCTATTATTCTCTTGCCTTTATTTGATCCTACTGGCAACTGTCCAGATTATGGCCACAGGCACTCTCTCTCTTGCAATGTTCAGTGAAAAGAGGGCCTGTTGACAAGTGAGTCCAGCCTCCTTTTCAGACAATAAAGAGCTAGCTGTAGAGACCAACAAATCCTGCAATGGGAAGCCCCTATGCTGTTCATGTGCATTTACTTAAAATACTGTGCTGCTGAAGGCAAATCTTTTGCAGTTGTCTGCCCTTCTGCACCAAAAAAAGGCTTTGTTTGTATTGTTTCTGTAAGCGTCATTGAAACTGCAGATGCAAAGTGCAACCAGGCAGGTGCTGCCTCAATGTGGGAAGCAGACTGTTCTGCAGATGTTGGTGTGCAAATCTATTTATTTTTGTATGGAAAATGTGTGCATACAAATTAAGATCATAATACAACTGGCTTCTGTTTTAGTTTTACCAAGGAATGGCTGCTTTCGGCCACTATACAGTATTTGCTCAGAAATCTATACATATTTCTTTACTGGGTATACGGACCTCTTTTGACTCCTGGTCTTGTCCTAATAATTTGTTAATGTATTGTTGTTTATATAGCACCAGAAATGTGCCTGGAGTTTTGCATATGTAAAAAGGCAGAGCTAAGATTTTGCTGAAGTGATTTTTGCTGCCTTACTTCAGAACCTAAATGGGGTCTGACTTTTCGGAGGTGGGGGTGCAGGATAGATTTACACCATAGACTAACCAAAGTGTGTGTTGATTATAGCAGAAGCTGTCATAGGCTGAAGCTCACTTCCTCAGATGCTGTGAAAGAACCTGCTCAAAGCAGTGTATAAGAAGAAAAGAGATTTTTAGAAGGGGATCCTAAGCACTTTTTGAAAAATCAAGCTCCTCAAAGCATCTCAAATAAGGTATCCAAAATTGCTTTCAAAAGCCTTGGCCTAAAGTGTCTGCCAAGAAAAGCTTACGAGGTAAAATGTTTCAAAAGCCCTCAAAAGTGACTTGGTTTTCCACCTCCCTTTTTCAAAAGTCAGTTAGGTTCCTAAATTTCAAATGCTTGAGTTATTTTTGGAAATGGGTCTTAGGCTGCACTTCTGAAAATGATACCATCGCATAGTATATGTGGGCTGCCCTGCTTCTTTTCATCCAGGCTATTGCTTATCATTGACTGGCCCATGGATGTCATTTGTTTCATCAAGTGTTACTTGTTTTTGCACCATGCAGCTAATAACTAGAGCCAGGGAAAATGCAGAACTCTGCCATTCTCATTCAGTTTTTGTTGTGGTAGTTATCTAATATAGGACTATATAATATAGCTAATATAGTTTAGAAGCCACCCATATGTGTCTGTGTGATCATGTGTGTAGGAAGATATAGTGACCAATGGGAAGATTGAGGAGAGGAGCACCTAAGTAGTTTAATTTCTCCAATTTGAAGAACAAATACTAACTGCAGTGCAGATAATGTTGGCCTGTAATTTTTGGCACTGAACTGGAAACCTCCCTGGGTGTCCCATTGTGCTGTTCCATGTGAGCTCTTTTTAAGATTACATGCAGGGACCTCCCTTGGAGCAGCCAGAATAGCCATCCCAGACCATTACCTGTTCCCCATCCTGTTAGGGTAAATTTTAAAGTGCCTTGGTATCATGCCAAATTGTATAGCTCTTGTCTCTGTTTTTTCTAGTACTGCTCAGTTCCAGATATAAAAGGTAGCACTAGCTGTGATATTTGTCTTTCTTCTTTCAGAAAAGGAGGAATGCTTTCTTATTGGCTTCTGAAGAAGGAAATATTGCCTTCTGAGGCACCAGTCAATTCTTATCTTCTGTTATGATGCAGGGGGGAGGAGGAAGGTCAGATTGCAGTGCTAGTTTCTGAACAGGAGGTGGCTCCTAATCGGACTTTAGCTGGATGTGAGAGCAGCTGGGGACAGGGGAGGAACTAGTATGGGAAAAGGAGTCCCAGTATGGAAAAGGTTAAGAACTTCTAAAATAGCAATCTGAGAGCAAGGTTGGCCTGCCTGCCTTGATTCTTTTTTGGAAACACTTTGCTAGAAACAAAACCTTCCAATAAATCTTATAAAAATATAATTCTTTAAATATAAGAAAAAATATCCAGAGACAGGAGACTGCTGTGTCTCACTCTCAAACTTGATCTAAATTTTTCACTAGAATACCAGGAAGGTTTCCTCATGTATCATAGTATCATAGTACCTAGGGTCAGAAGGGGCCTAGAGCAGGCCATCTAGTCTAACCCCCCGCCAATTGGCAGGAAACGAGTGCCAGGGTCACA
>JAGPOW010003648.1:78688009-78702686 GCA_030014935.1 Caiman crocodilus
CAGCCTCTCCCTCTCTTCTGGTGTCCCCACCTCAGCCCACAGTTTGGTGTCATCAGCAAACTTGGACAGCTCGCTTTCCACCCCCTCATCCAAGTCAGCAACGAAGATGTTGAACACCTCTTATATGTATAAGAGGTGGTCTTATAATCCTATATTCAAGTAAAAATGGTATTTATTTTATAGTTACCTAAGGACATCTATTATTGGTAGAGGTGCAGTGATAAAATGAAAATTGACATTATCAGCAATCAACTTTTTTTGGCTTTTTTGGCTGATGTGGCTAATAATGTCACCGATAAATGCCACAATAAATGCAGCATACATGCTGTGAGCCCGGCAGCTTAAAGAGCAAAGTCCAGCTGGTAAGTCTTTGGGGGAGATGGGGGAAGGGAAGGGACTATGGTGAGGCCCCATGGTGAGGGAGGGAGTGGGGCTGGGGCTGGTACAGATGCTGCCCAGTTGGGGCAGGGCAGGGTGTGGGACATAGTTGTGAGTGGCTTGTCTTCAGGGGCGTGGGATGGAGATGGGGGCCAACTCCTGCCACTGTGTGCATTCCCAGGAGAGACAGGCGGGGGGGGCACATGCCCCTTGGTTTTGTGCATGGGGTCAGTTGCTGCTGCAGTTTGGGGCTGGGGGCATCACTGGGCTCTTCCTGGTGTGGGTTGGGCCGGGGCTACACTCTGGGTGGGCAACAGTGCTGTGGGAGCCCCCCCCCCCAACTTTGCTGTAGCCTGCTCCCACTCCCCAGTCCATAGCTCACCTCCCAGTGGCCTTTTCCTGCTCGTTCTGAGCACAGCCCTGGCCCAGCTCTCCCTGCAAGGACGAACCTGGTGTAGGCCCCAGCCAGCCTGCAGCAACAGTCCACCACTGCCCTGTACACAGATCAAGGGGCATGTGCCCTCCCCCCCATGCCTCTCCTGAGGGTGTGCACAGCAAGATCCCTGCTGCCGCCCCCCCCCCCACGCACACACAACCGAACCATTCTCAGCTCCTTTCCAGAAGGGGAAGAAGAAGGATCTGAGTAATTATAGACCAATCAGTCTTACCTCCATCCTTGGAAAAAGGATCATATTTGTGTAAGTCCAGTGGGAAAAATAATACAGCAGCGCAACCAGCATGGATTCGTAGCAGGCAGATCATACTTGACTAATCTGGTTTCATTTTATGACCAGGTCACAAAATGCTTAGATGCAGTAGAGGTGGATGTCATTTTCTTGGATTTTAGGAAGGCCTTCGATACGGTATCGCATCCCATTCTCATAAATAAATTAAGAGGCTGTGACTTAGATGATTACACAGTCCAGCGGGTGGCAAATCGGCTTGAGGGTTGCACCCAGAGAGTGGTATTACATGGGTTGGTATTGACCTGAAAGGATGTGGGTAGTGGGGTCCCGCAAGGCTTTTGAACCTGTACTCTTCAATGTCTTTATCAGTGACTAGGCTGTGGGCGTGAAGTGTATTCTGTCCAGGTTTGTGAATGATGCTAAATTGTGGGGTGAAGTGCACACTCTGGAGGGTAGGGAACAATTGCAGACATACTTGGACAGGTTAGAAAAGTTAGCAGAGCACAATAGGATGCAGTTCAAAAAGGACAAATGCAGAGTGCTGCACCTAGGGCGTATATCCAGCACACCTACTGGTTGGGAAACAACCCTCTCCGCAGCACAGAAGCAGAAAGGGATCTTGGAATCAGTGGACTCCAAGATGAACATGAGTCATCAATGTGATGAAATCATCGCAAAGCTAACTGCACTTTATCATGCATCAGCAGATGCATGACAAATAGATCCAAGTTATTTCCCTTCTGTGTGGCATTGGTCAGACTGCTGTTGGAGAACTGCATCCAGTTTTGCATGCTGGACTTTAAGAAGGATGTGGATAACCTTGAGAGGATCCAGAGGAGGGCCACTCATATAGTTAAGGGCTAGCAGGCCATGTCCTATGAGGAGAGACTGAGGGACCTGGACCTCTTTAGCCTCTGCAAGACAAGGCTGAGAGGTGATCTTGTGGCTGCCTACAAATTCATTAGAGGGATGCAGCAAGGGGTCAGAGATGCTGTGTTCACCAGGGCGCCTTGTGGGGTAAAAAGGAGCAACAGTTACCAACTGAAGCAGATTTAGGCTAGACATCAGGAAAAACTTCTTCATGGTAAGGGTGGCTAAAATTTGGAGTTACTTTGAGTTATAAGCCTTTCTCACCCTCAGGTAACTGAAGCTCACATTTCCTGCACAAGCATTAACTACCAAAGTTTCTCCACCTTTTTTTGGGCTCAAGGTACCCCTTGTAAGATTCAAGATACGCTTTAGAAAAGCCAACTCTTAGCTTTCACTTGTTTGGGTTTTGACTATGAAAAAATAATGGAGCAATTCTTCTATTGCAGGGAACAGAGACCACAACAGGTCAGAATCTTTTTGTCACTATAGGGTGCATTCAAATGAGCGGAAATGTGTATTTCTTCCGGGACAGGTAGCAGCAGTACACCTTGTGCTGCTGCTGCTTGTTCCAGGGGAACGCCTATGCCACATGCACTCTGACACACATTTGGTTACCCTGGGTTGGGTAGGGGAGCCTGGGGCCAGTAATTATGCAGGCCCCAGCAGCCTTACCTAGGGTCCTGGGGACCTCTGGGAGCTGCAGCTATTGCACTTCTGCAGCAGGAAGCCTGGCCAGCAGTGGAAGTGTGGCTCCAGCCAGCTAGGCTCTGGTTTTGGGTGATGTGTGCTGAAACCATGTGGGGTGGGGTTTTTGACACAAGGATCTCCCAGGGTCAAAAAGTCTCCTGCACTGCAGAGTAGTGGCACAGGGAACCTCTGCATGTGTGGTGTATGGCGCTGCACAGATCTGCACGTCTCCCCTTGTCTGGACATGCCCATAGATTCCTAGCTGAAATCTATGGGGTTATCATGTTAATCTTGGGTAGAGTTTTGTACACCTAATAGTGTTAAAATTGCATGGCACTCCACAACACCCTTAAAAAGGACTCTGTGGTATGCTGGTTAAGAATCAGTGACTTAGTTGTTGTGAACAGAGATGGTAGTGCAGGGGCTATGTGTAGCGATTGCAGGCAGGGACATGTGCACCCTCTGACCGTGGCAGTGCACCTTCTGGAAAAAGACGCTGTCAGTGGTGCCAGCAGGCAGTTGCTGCTGACACCGCCGGCAGCATTTGCAGGTGATCAGCAATCCCCACTGGCTGCCGCCACCACTGCTGGCAGTGCCTGTGGGTAGTCACCAACCCCAGGTTGGTGCTTGCCACCCCCAACTGCCAACAGTGCTGGTGTCATCTGCAGGAGCTCACCACCACCATGCTTCCGCTGCTGCCAGCACAGCTGTGCCCTCCCAGTCGCTGGGGGCATGCACCATTCATGCAGTAGTAGATTATGTGAATCAGATGTGTAAACACCAGAGAGTGGCAGAACTTCTCACACATCCTTGTGTTTCAGTGGTTCCTCCCATTACTTATGTCTAAGCACCTTCAGCTTTCCTGATGAACCCTTTTGAGATACCTTATATTTTCAATTCTCTTTGTAGAGTGCCTGGCTGCCTAAACCTGAATCACTCATAGGCGTCTCAAATATCTCTCCACTGGCTAACATTTAAACAAGTCATTTTGAATTGTCCTCAAGGCAGATGCACACAAGCTAAGAAAGAGCAACTCTAAAATCAAGGTGCCTGCTTGAAACTATTTGAACTTGTCCTTTGGTTGGCAGGTTGAGGAGTGTGGGACAAGAACCCATGTAACAGAATTTTCTGGTTTCCTAACCAAAATCCTTCCAGAGCAGAAGCTACCCAGCTTCTTAAAATGAAAGGCTTCTGCATCCAAGCTAGCAATGCTACCCTGGAGCCAGCCAACAAAAGTTGAGAAAAAGGGACCGTAATTCTCCCTTGCTTCTTTGTAAAAAGTTCAAGTTGAAATTTTTCAAAGCCATATAAGGGATGGCTATTTTTATTTATTTGTTTATGTTTATAAGCATATTTACTTGACTGTGAGTGAACCTGATTATAAGACGACCCCCAATAATTAGATTTTACATACAGAAAAGTTATCATTTTATATAATTTTCCAAGTATAGAATCTTAAGTTTTGGAGGTCAATCTTGAACCCCCCTGCCACTAGAGCAGGGAAAATAAATCTGGGGTCAGGTAATCCCCCTTATCCTCTGCCCTGCCTCCAACTTTTCCCCTGCAGCCTTTTCCTCCTCCTCCTTACTGTCAGACCCTGCTCTCCCTAAGCATGTAGAAGTAAGGAGCAAATTTGAAATAACTGATCATTAAATAAACATACCTTTAGTAATTTGCCTATAGCACCTATAAACTTACTTTATCCAGAATTGATACATTTACTTTTTTTGAAACTGCTGTATGTTTTAGAATAAGTACTCCATAAATACACTTTTAGGCAACACTTTTTTACCTACTTATAGCACAAACTATGCATGACATTAGTCCATGCACATCCCTCCCCCTGCACAGAGGATCCATGTGCTAATTAGCTACTCACTCATGGCTAGAACCAGGAGTTCTTATCACAAAGCATAGGGTCCTCCAGAAATGTATATGCAGGGGAAGCACAGGGCAGCCTGGTCCAGTTTCACTTCATGGAGAGTGGGGCTACACTAATCATATGCAACAGACTGAGGGAGGGGCCAACAGAGGGATTCTGGGTGAGCTATTTGTGCCCCATGTGGTGATATTTGCCAGACATTTAGGGTAGGGACAGAATTGCACATAAACCAGAATAAGTGATCAGAAACTGGTTCAAATCTGTAACACAACAGAAATTTAGTACACATAAACTACTTTCAAAATGTCCAAAACAGGTTCAAGATAAACCTGGCTGGATGTCATATCAGACTTAACTGATTTAGGTTACATCAGTTTATTGAATTTCTGTCCCGGATCCCCTCCAGATTCAAAGGAACTCAGCATCCCAGGATGCTTTGCACCTCCTCAGCAACAACCCCCCCCCCTCCCATGTACACACTTTCAGGATGGATGGGCTAGCCTGGGCCCAAGCTCTCTGCTCCAGCCCAGCAGAGCTGCATGCTGTAGCATCCCCTCCCCTGCCTTCTGGCCTGAGCCACTGCAGGCACATGGCTTTATTTCTGGAATAAAAAATGAATGCCTGTTCACTTGCTTATCAGTTCAATCTATACAGCTCAGTCTAACCTGCGAAGATTGAACTGATTTAGCCTCAGGCTTTTTGATTGTCTGTACTTAGTCTTAAGGCTGGTGAAGAAACATGAATTTCTGGAAATGGGAAAGAAAGGCACACTCCGCTGTGGGACTAAAGAAGTTGGATATATAAAATATAGTAGCTCAGTGTGACTTTAAAAAGAGTTGGCACTGAGGGGGACTTGACTTAATGAGCAATAATATGTATCTTTTTCGGACAGGCTGTACTAACTCACTCTAACATCCTGCCTTTTTTGGCTAAAATCCAGTGTAGCAGCATTTTTGACAGCAAGGGAAAGGTATCACGGCTGGCTCTGACCTTTCCAGTGCTACATTGGGGTTGCAGTATGTCTAGGCCTTGTGCTAGTTTCTTGTGGAGGGAAATTTACTCTTTCCTCATTTTTTAAGGGCAAAAAAAAAATGGTTCCCATCAGCATTTTGGCACTGGGGGTGGGTGTCAGAGCTTGCTTTGGCCTCTCCAAGTGCCTGGTTATTGCAGTACCTACCTGCAGGCTTGATCCTTGTTTCCTCGTGGGAGAACAACTGACTTTTTTTTTAAAGTGCCATATACACTTAAAGGTTCCCATCAGCATGTTTGCCTAATATGGGCCATGCACTTTATAGTTATGCTCAGTGTTTGCTACATTTAATTAGCTTCATACCATTGCTTTCTTACTGAACACATGCTGCTTTTAGCAAGATTTCAAAGATGGACATTGTATTTTCATGAAGCTTCCCTGCATGTGAATGTAAAATGAAGGGCTTTTTCTTGGTGCTGATTAGGGAAGGGAAACCTAGTCTCATTTAAATCTGGAATGTACAGGAAAATTTTGCTTCTGGATCTTTTTAGGCAGCTTTGAAAATCTCAGTTTTTCTCTCTAGCCAAATCTACCTGCATGCCTTTTTTTAAGCGGTGAGGAGTTGACCAGTTTCATAGTGTGGACAGGGCATAATGATGCTTGTTTCATCTTGGGGATTTTTCCGGATATTTTTGCTCTCCCTGGCCTTGTCCAGATAAGTGCAGATGTTTGGTTCCTCAGGGACAAGTATCAGTGGTGCGCCTTTCCTACTTGTCCCTAGGGAACACCTGTGCCACACATACTTTGGCACATGACAAATTATTCTAGGCATAGTAGGGGAGGCTGGGGCCAATACTGTGCAAGCCCCAGCAACCTTTCCTGGGGGCCTCCCGGGGCTGCAGTTGCCATGATGCTGCTGGGTAGAGGCTGACTGGCAGCTGGAGCAGAGCTCCATGTGCCCTGGCTCCACTTTTCAGCCACGCAAACTGCCTGTGCATGCACTGCTCCTTTTTTTTTTCTGTGTATTTTTTAAACCTCCAGGGGTCAAAAAAACCTGCAGAAAAAAGAAAACTGGAGCGAAGCATACACAGGCAACACACCCATGTAGCACAGAGAACATCTGATCGTGTAGTATGTGGCACTGCAGGCGTGTTTGCAGCACCACATACCGTACGGCCTCACTTGTCTGGATGCACCCCCTGTGCCCTTTTTTAGACTAGCGTTTAGTAACTGGCTAGTGTCTAGAACTAGGACTCAAAAGATCTAGGATCAGCCCTTGCTTTTACTGCATCCTTAGGCGGGTTACTTAATCTTCTCTACCTCTACTTCCCTTCTGTAAAATTGGAATAGTGACAGTTCCCTGTATCACGTGGAGTTATGAGGGGAAATAATTTGAAGCGCTTCACATACCTTTCCACATCCCCTTGTAGCTAAAGATGCCAAAATATTGGGTTAGACTTTGTAGTGGAAACTGTTTTTAAACATGGCTGAAAGGAAACTTGGTTACAAAGTTTAAAATCACACTGTCACCCTGACTACACCAGGGAAGCAGTCTGTGTGGCCTTGTCTGTGCTCTGGATTTTGTGACGTTCTGCCACTGTTCTGTCATGCCTTTAGCTCCCCTGATTAGCTTCTGAGTGGTAACTGGCCACTGACATGGTTATCACCAGTGCTTGTGCTGAATGGATTTAGATAACACATCAATAAAAGTGATCTTATCACAAGTGGAGTTCTTCGGACAGGAGAACTAATGAAAATCTTAGCTTGTGAGCTCAATTTACAAGGATTTAATCTAAAACAGTTTCAGCAGAGATTTTCAAAATTAAAATGATTTGGGAATTGGAGTACCAAACCCCTTGTATGGCCTTTGAATGTGTCAGGACTTTGTTCTGTGAAATGGGGTTCCATGATCAAGCCCAGTGTGTAAACAGAGTTTTGGTGGGAGTTTTACTATTAACTTCAATAGGAGCAGGGTTAGAGTCATAGAATATGCTTTTGATAATCCCACCCTTAGATACTAATAAAAACCATTGTCCCTGCCTTTCCATAATTCACTTATCTATCTTTGCATCTGCATTTACAGGAGTGTGAAGTCTTGCGTTAGCGATTTGTTTGGTAAACATAGGAAGGAGAGGGAGGGCCAAAACTTGAGAAACCTGACAGAAATAGAACAAAGATGAAAGTTACTTTGAAGCCGTAGCAGAAGTCTCATACTGCAGCCAGATGTAATTCCAAAAGGCAGCAGCTGCACGCTATAAGTAGGTACAACTATAATTGGGGGGGTGACAGTGCCAGCTCTTTTTCTATAATACAGTCATCTCAAGGTGAACTTTACCATCTGTTAGAGATGATGACTGTCATGTGCAGCTATTGAATAAAAGGTAACAATGAGATCCTGATAACTTACTGTCATCACATCTCTTATGGCATTTTTGTTGCAGGATGGGTGTTAATGTAGAGCAGATATTTTGGCCAGATTCCAGTTCGGTTCATTGTGTCTTAACTCTTGTAAATTCTCTTATTTTACTAGTGGAGAGAATCTGCCTTTCAAATCCTTGTAGCTGATGTACATTTCTAAATAATTGAGAGCTGAAATATTTTCCAAGTATGATTATAAAGTGCTTTGAGCTCTGTTTGCTTGAAGTGCACCAGATGTGTTCAGTTGCTTTATCACCAAACTAGAATGATGCATTTTAATACATAGCTAGACTGTTGGTATTACTAAAGACTGCTTCATTGTCATCAGAGTTAAACCATAAGGCACCCCTAATTTGCCCACTCTCTTCTTTCTTAATGTTCACAAATATACCTCAGAAAATTATTTAAAACAGCTATATAAAGGATATTTGGAGTAAAATATGGCCATCATTTTTGCTAAACTCTAGCGATCTTGTTAATGCCCATATTACAGGATCATAAGGAATCTTCATCTCTGATGTGCATCTCTGTTGTTTGTTTTCGGTCAAAAACGTGAGGAGGAATTGGGAGGAGGCTTAACCTCCAACTGGACAGGCTGGGGATGAAAGGGTTCAGGAACGTGGTCCCGTTTCTTATTCTTTCCCATCCCACACGAGAGACTCTGAGCCGATATAGAAAAGAAATATTTTACTTACAAATTAAATAGACCGTAGATAAGCTGTGTGAAATCACACCACGAGACACCTAGATGCCTTGCTCCACCGTGAGGTACTTCAGCACTGTGTACCTCACTTCGTGCCGGCAGTTACCTTAAACTTCTCAGCCAATGCCGCAACCAAGAAGACCGTGGGAACTCGAGAGCTCTTAAACCGTATCTGCTTGCAGACTATCCATATGGAGCGCCGGGGGTAAGAAGGAAACCGTGGGTGCAGGACCTCGGTGAGGGTGATCAGTCCTCTCGATGCTGTGTGTGGTCCCACCTTTCCTTTACCAGGCTTTGCCCTTTATACTGCCGCAACAGCCAATCAGATCGAGTCTTTCATTCGTGCACTTTCTGAGCAGCATGAGCCGGGGATTTTGCAGCATGCATGCTTCGTGCGGTTGTTTGGGCTGCACCTGCTGCTTCCCCTTGCAGTGAGCACAGTTCGCTGGCGTTTGGTCACTTTTTATCACTACTTATTTACACAAAAAATAACACTATTGATGTGTGTGTCTCTTTGGTAAGTTATTCTAGGTTTTGCTTTGGGAAAATGCCATAAGCTTCTCTGGCATGTGAGTAGACTAAGTGTCATCAGTGGGACTCCCTGCATACTTAAAATTCATTGTATGCTCAGATGCTTTCCTATGCCGGAACTGAAAACTAAAGGCAAACCCTGCAATGAAATTTGCTTGCTGCATTTTTTGATGCTGGGGTTTAGCATAAGTTGATGCAAATTTGAAAACAAAAAGAAGCCAAACTACATCATCACTCATCCAGAATTCTTATTGTTGTCATAGAGGTGCACAGAATATATGCCAGGTTTTTCAGGTGCTCCATTCCCACAATTGAGGCTATTCTATCAAAAGTTCTCAACTCCTTTTCAGGCATCTAGGTGAAATGGCTAGATTTTACAAAGCACTCCTGGCCATATCTAGGTTCTGAGGTCTCTTGAAAATCTGGCCCCTTCATGGGTACCTCCATATCAGCTATTAAGTGTCAAGTAATTCTGTTCTTCCTTTTGTTCATTTTGATTATTTTTCAACCTGTTGAAAGACTTAAGTCCCTGTCTTCATGCTTTATTATTTAAAAAAATGGGACTCAAACAATTTCTTGCCAGCACAAGCTGTTTTTTTTGCACATGTATTCTTTAGTGTGTTCCCTGTTGCCAATAAGTGTGTATTATTGGCACAACAACCCATAACTAATCTTCTTTCCAAACCTATTTAGTTTAAATTAGTGGCATTTAAGAGCAAAAGTTTGTATCATAACAAAAATGAGTACTTACTTGAAAATACTAGACAAACATTACCCAATATAACTATTCTTTCAGGCCTGCTGACAGCAGAGGAAGCGTGGATATTTTTGCAGAGAGAGAGGTAGTTAGCCATGTTAATCTAAAGTTAGACAGAAAGCAGGACACAGTGGCACTTTAAAGACTAAATTCAAGTAGTCTCAGTAGGCACCTTGATTTGGGTGTTTCCCTACTTAACTTTTTTGAGCATCTATTCCTGAGGACAACTGAAAATGACCACTTAGATGCCACTCAAAGGAGAGACACCTAACTCGTAAGTCTGTAAGGGGTCACCTTGCCTTGCTTGCTTTTTTGCATCACATAGACTATATCTGCAATGCACAATGCAGTGTTCTGTAGGCTGGAAGCAGAGTAAATTAGCCCAGGCAGAGTGCCATGCTAACATGGCTGTATTGCTTATGGTAACCAAGCCAACTCATTCGGAACTAAATCAGGAGTCTGTATAGTGCAGAACTAAATGAGGAGTCTGTATGGTGCAATGTAGACGTATCTTTAGAGGAGTTAACTTTTTGGTTTGGATTTCCACTACATAGCAATAAATACTCTAACCTTATAAACAGTTCTGCAGCTTGCAGTGGGACTGCTCACATGTTAAAAGATCATAGACTCATAGAAAATGAGGGTTGGAAGGGCCCTCAGGAGATCATTAGGTCCAACCTCCTGCTCAAAGCAGGATCATCCCCAACTAGATCATCCCAGCCAAGGTATTGTTTAGTCAGGTCTTGAAAGGATGGAGCTTCTACAACCTCTCTGGGTATCCTGTTCTAGTGTTTTACTACCTTCCTAGTGAGAAAATTCTTCCTAACATCTAACCTAAACTTTCCTTGCTGCAACTTGAGACTGTTGCTCCTTGTTCTATCATCTGTCATCACTGAGCACTATCTAGCTCCATCCTCTTTGGAACCACCCTTCGAGTAACTGAAAGCTCTTATTAAATCCCCCATCAGTCTTCCCTTCTTCAGTCTAATTAAGCTCAGTTCCCTCAGCCTCTCCAAGGACACACTATTGGCCCATATTCAGCTTATTGTCCACTGCAATCCTCAGATCTTTTTCTGCAGAGCTGCTGCTTAGCCAATCATTCCCCAGGCTGTATTGGTCTATTGGATTGCTCCATCTTAAATGCAGGACTTTGCACTTGTCCTTTTTGAAGTTCATGAAAATTCTTGTGGTCCAATCCTCCAACTTGTTGAGGTCGCTCTGAATCCTACTCCTACCTTCCAGTATATCTATTGCTCCCCCAAGCTTGCTGTCATTGGTAAACTTACTGAGGGTGCACCCCATCGCATCTTCCAAATTATTGGTGAAGGTATTGAACAAAATGGGCCCCTGGGGCACTCCTCCTGCTACTAGACATTGAACCATTGATTATTACCCTTTGAGCTTGATGATACAGCCAGTTCTCTGTCCACTTTCCAGTCCATTAATCTAACCCATGCTTCCTTAGCTTGCTTGTGAGAATGTTGTGGGAGACCATATGAAAAGCCTTGCTAAAGTCAAGGTACATTGCATCTACTGCTCTCCCTGAATCCAGAGAGCCAGTTCTCTCATAGAAGGCAATAAGGTAGGCAACTACACAAATTCTGTAAGTTTTTGTTTCAGGCTTAAGGTCCAACATAGAAACTTTTTCAAGCCTCCTGTCCTTGATGCATGCAACTTATATTTTCAGTTAACATATAGCAAACAAGTGAAATATTTTTAAGCAAGTTATTTACTACGATATTTTTACAAATTTTCTGAACTGTGCGCTATTTTTTCTATCATATTTTTTCTATTGTATTTATTCATAGTTGTTTGTATGAATAAGTATTTTCTGGTAGGTTGTGCATAAACACACAATTATGAGAATTTGTTTCAAATTTTGGAATATGTTGATTAGTTATGATTGGACCCTAAGTCATATGGTGTTTTCCAATTTCCAACTGGATGAATGCAACTTTTAAAGTGAAGTGTCCAGTGTGAATACTCCCAAGAGCCAATTTACAATTAATATTCAACAGTATGCTTTAGTAGTTAAAATTTTACCTTTTCTTATGTTTTTGCCATCAAACAAGCAGCAAAGTTTGGATTTTCTTGCTGATCTTTCTTTTTGGCCAGCTGACCATTGGGAGTGGTATTTAGACAACCTTTTAGGCCCATAGTGGCTTTTTTCTTCATGTTTTTTCTAACATCTCTCCCCAACAATACAGTTGGTCCTGTAAAATATATCACTAAAAATACCTTGCTTCTAGCATGTTTGCTGGACCATCACAGCTAGAACAGCCCGCTCCAACTCTCCTCTACCATTAGATGTCCTTGATAGAATATTTGTGCAATGTGACATTAAAGGGACTTGAACATAAATGGAAGCAAGATGGCCTGAATCAGATACTGAATCAGATATTTGTAGAAAATCTCTTACTGTGTGCGACCAGTTCCACTTTTCTTTTTTAGCTTTTAGGAAATTTAGAATTTTCTATATGGGAAAATATATAGACAAGTTCAGATGTGAATTTTACTGATCCTATTATAAGTACACTCCTTACATGGATGCTGCTTTTCTTTCAAATTTAGTTTATGCCATTTTGGAATGTTTTGAAGCAGGGCTGTATAACTGGCATCCTTTTGGGTACATGTACATGAAGTGGGGTGTGCAGTTCCTGCTGGTGCAGCCTCCGGGGCATATGCTCTTGACTGCTGAGGAGCCAGCAGTCCTGGTTTAAAATAACCCCAAATAGAATTGTTCTTAATTTGGAAAAATTGTGTTCACGCAAGTAGTTATACCAGTATACAGCCTGAGTGGATCATTGTCCTATGCCAGTCTAATTATAGTATAATGGTATATTACCTAATTCTTTCCACGTTTTCAATAGTCAGATGTTCAATCACAACCAAACCGGAGTAGTCATCTACGAACATCACGTGCACTCAGTTTTAATTCAAGTGAGTATGTTACGTACATGCAATGAGGAGATACAGACACTTTTAAGGAGCAGCATCTGCTTTATCAATGTGATCTATGAACAGCTTCCAAATGTCCCCTCTGTTCTTCAAATGTGAACGTGATCTTCTCACAGGAAGCCATCTGGAGGAGACATGCTACCGATTCTGCCTCATTCAGTTTGTCATTGTCCTTCCAACATCTCCGAGTGACTTGCTTCTTTGCCATTCACTCAACGTTAGAGCAGTTATCTTTTTTTTTTTTTAGGGTTTTTATGTCAATTTCTATGCACAATATTTGCACATCATAAAAATAGTCTGTTTTAAACCTGCTGCTTTTGCCTTCCTCTTAGAAATATCGTGAAAGGAATGAGGGATCTGCGAGAAGTCTTACGGACTGTGGAAACGAAAGCTACTCAGAGCTTCAGAATGGTAAGGGAAATTTATGGAAGGGCTCGGGAGTTGGGAAGGCAGTTTAATTTGCTGTGGAGGTATTTTCTTTATTCCTTGACCATTGCATTGGGGCAAGAATGTGATTTCTACCTCCTCCCCACCTCTTTGACTAATGCATTTGTTGGACATGTGGGTGGCATGTTTAACTCGAATACAAACCCAGTGTATACACTGGAACCATTCCATCAGGGCACGAGGGTGGTTCTTTTATGAAAACATCATTCTGCTAAGTGTATTTTTTAAGACTTTTATTTTAAACCTATTTTGAGTACACAGGTACTGGTGTTTGTGTAACCAAATATATCGCCCATTTTTAACATTGTTGAATCCAGCTGATAAGGTTTTTCCTTAGCTGTTTCTCACACTTGGACATGCATATTATTGACACACAACAGTTGTAACCTCTTCTGTCTCCTGGAACAAACAGTGCTTTTAGATTTAAATTGGTACATTTTTTTTTTCCTTCTGTAAAGCTCTCTTCTAGGTAATGATATTTTGCGCATTCTCATTTCATGGGCCTCCTATAAATGGACATACATTCATGTTACTGAATAGCTGAACACTTATGGATATGCCATCAGGTTTTTATTATTTGGGTTATATTTGTGCTTCAGTCATTAAAGACACAATATTAAAAACTGAAAAAAAAAATAATGGAAAATGTTAATGTTGTGTCTCTAACTAATGGTCTCTAACCTAGTCCTGAAGTGCATCTGTCCCATTATTCTTAGACGGACCCTTATCTCTGTGATGCCTGGTAGTTACTTAAGTATATTGCTTAGGATGGATCAGTTATTAATATGACAGCTATTGTTTGTTTTGTCAATCACTGATAAATATCTAGAAACTTGTAAAGTCTAGGTTACGTAATGTTACTAGGGACTGGATGACTATATTAGCCTGATGTTGACTCAGCTTCGTGAGACTATGTATTTGATTCAAAATGAGTCCAGGGCAGAGAGTGGGAGAGAGTGGGTAGAGAGGGAAAGGAAGTGTGGGGGAGGGTTGTGCTTTTCGCGTGTTAGCTTAGGCACAGGAAATGCCAAGGTTCGAAGGACAACCTTATCTGAAGGTGCCTCTACAAAGTCAGGGCTCAAGAGAATGAGCATCTGTGCATATATGAGTCTATCCCCAGCACACATACTGGCTGGGAAGCTCCTCTCTCACTAGCACGGTGGAGGAACGGGATCTTGGTGTCATTGTTGATGCCAAGATGAACATGAGCCGCCAATGGCAGACGGTGGTTGGGAAGGTCAACCGAACCCTAGCGTGCATCCAACGATGCATTTCGAGCCGGTCCAAAGCAGTGATCCTCCCCCTTTATGCGGCGCTGGTCAGGCCTCAGATGGAGTACTGTGTCCAGTTCTGGGCGCCGCACTTCAAGAGGGATGTGGACGGCCTCGAG
>JAGPOW010003648.1:78702786-78789154 GCA_030014935.1 Caiman crocodilus
GGTACTTGGCTGGGGTCCTGTGACCCTGGCACTCGTTTCCTGCCAATTGGCGGGGGGTCAGACTAGATGGCCTGCTCTAGGCCCCTTCTGGCCCTAGGTACTATGATGATACTATGATATGATATCAGATCTGTCACCTAACTGTATGCATTGTTCTGGGACTTCCCCATCCAGGCTTTGGTGGCCTTTCAAGTTGTCTCATGATTGCCATGTCCATTTTAAGTTTTGTTCCTACTTTGGATACACGTGGGAGCTTGTGCCGGGAATTGAAATGGGTATCTTTTTAAAAAAAAAAACTAGACTACGTGCTGGCATGATCCAGTCACATCCCAGATGGGGATCAGCATTCTGGAGATTTTATTGTCCACCCATGTCACTTCTTAAGGGATAGTGAATATAAATAGCCATCTGCTGTTTCTAAAACTTGAGTGGTGTTTGGCTTCTTCCTTCTCTGTGCTCATGGGAAGAGCTGTGCCACATGAGTGGGATACATTTCCAAGGGAAGATGAAGAGGTATTTGTCTTCTCTCCCTATAGTTTTGTTTAACTGCAGCTTAAATGTGTGGTAGATCGAGGCGGGTGGGAGGCAAGGCAAGAGTATACTTAATCAAGCTAGTTTTCCAAGCACTGAAATGAAATGCGAGTATGTTTCCACTTAGACTGATAGTGCAGGCTAAATATAATAAACCTTCAAATAAAAAAGAAAGAAAGAAAGGAGAAAAAAAAGAAGCCAAAGGCAGTAATAATGTAAATCAGAGACTTAAGCTATTATAATTTGTTTGGTCTTATTCAAAACAAAAGTGAAGTTAATTTACTGTGCCTCTTCTGTACTGTACATTAAAATCAAAGCAGGCTGAAAGCATTTGGGGCTAGTCTTTTGGAACGTTTTATCCCAAAACATAATTATAGTTCCACATAGTGTGGAAGAGATATTTCTGCTACATGTGCAGTTTTTTCCCCCCTCCAGGGCTTTGGGGGAAAAATGTAGAGGAGTTGAAGCCTTCAGGTGAAATTACATGCTGGGATGTTAAAATGATTTTGGCTAATGCCACAGTACTGTAGACTTTTGCTTGTGTTTACATGCTTTAAAAATTGTAGAGCAATCTAGTTACTAGCAGAGCTCTTTCTGTTGTTTGTTAGGAGTGCATGGAGGTATAAAGGTCTCCAAGGAATTGTATGCAGTAATATTTCTTTGCAGCAATGTCAGCCGTTTAAACCAGTTGGCCATGGGTATAGAAATGAAACATATCTCTCCACTATTCCAGAAACACTATATTACTGCTATTGTATCTGAACTCAGTATGATTTCTTGTATGAGATGTTGAATGAGGAAACAAACTAATTCCATAGCCTTTACTTTTTGTTTTACTGGGAGTCTGTTAATAGGAACTTTCCATAGTTAGAAATAAACATGATTGAGGTTAGAGGTTTCATTCCCAATGTTTTGTACTTTATAGTACATGGTGAGGAGCAACTAGGATTGCTATGTTACCATATAGGTACGTATTTACGTTTTTATATGAACTATAATATGAAATCAGGTCTTATTCTTCCACACAGTTTTGCAGATAATTTGTGTGCCTGTTTGTCATATTTGTATAAACTGGTCTGAGTGAGACAGGGAAAAAAGGTGTGCATGTAATATATACCAATTCTTGCTTTCTCTGTGTAATCTATAAATAGAATAAAAAAAGTGAGACACACAATATTCACAACACATAATACATAGTGTGGAGCAGCAAGGGATGGTTTTGTTGGTATATTTCTTATATAAATATGCACAGAGTTTTAGCTGTAAAAATTCCAAGCATTTCAATGCCCCAAAATACTAGAAATACCATAAGTGTATCATATAGGCATCCTAAGCAAAAATCAATGGGATGTGTTGGTTACACTTCAACAATGCAAATACCAAAGCAAAAGTTGCTGTAGACACTTCCGTTTGTTTGTATTGTACCTCTTGGGCCAGGTTCTGACATACCCTTATGTTGTAGATGTTGGGATAGGAGATGATATGTGTAAAGACCTTCGTATTAGACACGGTAGACTGTGTCAGATTTCTGCTCTTATTCAAAATTGTTCTGAAGTTCTTGAAGAAGAAAAAGAATGATAATGCTGAAATTTCTTGTCTTTCTCTTGTGGTCTTCTGTACCTCTCCAGCAACTGAAGGAGTGGTCCTTTAATTTTAGATGTTTGTATGTTCCCCCCTGAGCTGAGACAAGTGGATACAGGTTCAGCTGGATAAAGCTGAAGGTGATTAGAGTACAACTGCATTCTAACATTGTGATAGCTGCACAACAGATGGAGCCTTGGGTATCTTTAAGGAGACTGCTTCTCAGTCATGAGAACTAACATATTCCTTTCTTTGGGTGCTTGTCTTGCTTTATCTTAGTTTTAAGGGCCTAGTTCCCCACTGCTGCTTTATCCCAGTTTTAAGGGCCTAGTTCCAGAGGAGTGGAACATCTGCAGATTCTACTGATTGCATTTGGGCTGAGAACAGATGTTGCATTTGTTCCTTGATAAGCTGTGCCTGTTTTTGTCCTGAAATAAAAATATCCTGGGACTGGTGTGTACATTCTTCTAATCAGGGTTTAGTGAGTGGCTGAATGCACTACTATTTTCCACCATTGATTCAGTGATGTAATCCTAGGACTTCTATTCAGATGCAATTCTTGAGGTCTCAGATAAACTGTTAGTACTTTTTATCTTGTGAACTGTTTCCAGATTTATCCCAGGACAACAGACAGATGTCTGAATGACTGCATTTTGTCCTGGGATAAAAAAAATATCGCTGTGTGTACCTTTGGAGATTTAGGTGCTCAACCTTATGAAAACTGAGTCCCTAACGTTTCTGGTACCGAAAGTGTCCCATGATGCGAGATGGAGGTGTCATTCTTCTGTGTGAAAAAGTCCTTCTAATATTGCCTTGTATTTTCTACTGATCTTTAGACTGCAGCCAAACAGTTAGCTGAAGTACTTCTCCACTCATTGAGTGAGGACTGCTACTGGAATCCCTTGTCTGAGCCTCTGCCGGAGTTCATGAACAAGGAAGATGACTCTTACGTTAGCAATCTTCTATGTCGAAGACCTCAGCTCTATACAGGAGACAAGTAAGAATAGCTCCTTTGTTTTAGTTTCTATGTGGAAAGGAAAAGTGTGTCTGACGTTTACCTTAGCACTTCCTATTAACTTACTGGCTCATATAGTTCTGTTGCATATGGGATTATTTGTTTTGTTTTTTACTTAGCTTTTTAAAAGCTTCTAATCAAAAGGCTTGTTGACAAAACCCAAACCTCCCAAATCCAGAGTATTAAATTTTCTCATGAAGGAAGATTCTGACCAAATAGCTGCCTTATTTGCAGGATGGGATTCATGTAATGCTGGGTCAAAATAGTTCGTTTTAGATGTACTCTCTAGAGCTTTTAATTGTATGCATCTGGAAAAGGAGGTTTTGTATAGCAAATGAATCATGCATGAGGTGTTTCAAGTTACTGGTCCTCTTGTGACATTAAAATAGAGACTGATGGGCTAATTTGTAACCTTGCTTATAAAAATGTGTTTTTCTCTTTCAGCCTTTACTGCCCTCAAGACAACATAGAAGAGGCTCTTCTTCTGCTCTTAATCAGTGAATCCATGGTAAGCCAAAAATAAGTATCTAATAGGAATAGCAATGGGAAGTAGCTAGAATTCCACATCAAGTATTTAAAAAGGTTTTTGTAAAGCTCAGAGACCACATGGACTTTGCTAGATACAGAATCTTTCTTGGATACAGATAAAGATTCCTGTGAAATCATTTGTAGATAATGTAATATTTCCAGCTGTCTCTTGATATTTCCACAGCTCCTGTTGTTGTTTATTAAGAGGAAGTTCAGGGAAGTGCTAAGAATCCTTCAATAAAAGCATGATTTGCCCATATTGTAGTTCGAAAATAGCTTTCCAACAGTTACAGTATTTTAAAACTCAGTTTGCAGGGCATTATGATATATATGGAAAATAAACATTCTTTTGTCTAAAAACTTAAATACATTGTTTTTTTAATAGCTGTTTCTGAACAAAAGAAGACTTATTTTGCAGGCAGCAAAGGGTGCACAGCTCAGTTCCATGAGGGATTTGCCATGCTTCTATACATGGGGAATACCTGCTAAAAATGTACACCTTGCCTAAAAGGGGGAAAGAAAGATAACGGGGCAGCCCTGTTTGGTGCATAGATAATTTTTGCAGGTGTCCCTTAGTTGTTTGTTAGCTATGCTAATAAAATGAATATTTTTCTTTAACAATAGTTGCAATTATGTCTAATAGCTGTTAGTACCAGAGTAGTTTCTTCAAGAAATACAGTGCAACAGCTTTTAACTTTTAAAACAGCCCTTTTTGCAAGAGGAGAATATTTATAAACAAGCATTGCCAAATTCAGATTGAAATGTTTTTATTTTGGCTGAAAAGTGTCAAAAGTATGCCCCAAAGTTTGTGTTCATTTGTTTTCATTTTAAGTACTAGGGAAAAGAAGGCAATACTTACTTGCCACTGCAGGTTTTACCAAGTCATAGCTGTGAACATGTATGGGGCTTTTTAGGGCCCAATCCTGCACAGCACAGAGTTGTTTGATCAAATGTAGCCAAGGCCTTCAATGCATCTTTGTCTTTAAACATATTTAAACATTTCATTGTCTTTTTAGAATTTATCATGTACTTAAGTGCTTGGCTGGATTGTGGGGGAGAGTTCTGTGTTTTTCTGGATTGAACTCTGTGGATATCCACACGTGCAAGCCCCTGCACTTGCAGCAGCTTGAATAGCGGTAGCACAAATTTGTGCTGGAGATTTGTACCTCAACACACATACCTGAATGTGGATTTTGGTGTGGGGCAAACTGACCTTGGATCTTCAGCCAGGGGAACACTAGAGGCTGGGGCCAGCACCTGTGCTGGCTCCAGCAGTATAAAAAGCTACTCTGGCAAGCAGCACAGGGCTACTTGCCCTCAGGAGCTTCTGAGGCCCAGCCAGTTGGTCTCTGAGGACACAAGCCCTTTGTGCAAGCTGGACTGCTGCAGCTGCTCTCACCCAGAGTGGCCCCTGTGCCCTCTACACACTGCAGCAGTCTGGCAGGGGGGTGGTGCTGCCTGGCTGTGACGTGCTGCCACCTGTGACAGCATCCATACCCTTGGACTTTTGGCCCTATGGCTGCACGCCTGTCAGCCCCAGATGGGGACTGCATGGCTGCCTGGGCTGTGGTGTGGGTACTGCAACAGAGCCACCTGCACTTTTAGGCAAGCTGCCAGTGGGCTGTGGCTCTACAGTTCGCCTTTGGAGCGCTTGTCATGTCTTCTGGTGCCCCCAGCCATCTGGGCAGCTATCACCTGGAAGATGTGCTCATAGTGGTGGCCCACTTTGAACTGTCGAAGCATGTCCTCCTGGCCCCAAATGGCCTAGAGGTCAGTCACCTCATCTGTTCTCCAGCTGGGTCCCCAGTGCTGGCCCTAGGCAGGCTCCTCTGCCTGTCCCCCACCCCTTACCTTACCAGGAGGGATCCTGATGTTCCCTGTTTAAAAACTGCAAATTCTTTTATTTAAAAAACCCAAATTCTCTCATTAAAATACACAAAATCTATGTTTTCCCTTGATTAAAATGAAATGCCACTATATATTGAGAGATCAGTTGGGCAATGTTTTCTTGATATATGTACAATTTTAAAGCAGTTTGGAAGCCTACCAGTGCCTTTCTCATCATCATAAAATTAATTCTAAATATCTAAGCACTTTGGCATTTAGTTCTGGGCTTTTATATCATAGAAAAATCAGAGCTGCCTTTGCCCCCTTTGCTCACCAGGATGTGGGAACAGCTGCAGCTGGAAACGCAGTTGCTTTGTGGCACTGAGCAGCACTGATATGTTGGTGCCCTTCCCCTGCCCATGCCCTTGCTCCTCACCCCCAACCCACAGCCGCACCTGTGCCCCTCACTCAGGAACCTCAGCCTCTGCCTGCCCTCCACTCAATCCCTTCTGATAGAATTAAATTGCTTCTAAACAGGTTTAATTTTATTTTTTATTTTTACATGTTGTGTAATTAACTTGTGGATCTCACTGCCACAAAATATTGTAGAGGCTGATTATGTAATTGGGTTCAAAAGAGGACTGGACAAATACATGCAAGATAGGTCCATCAGTGGGTACTATGCAAAATAGTTAGGACTGCTTCATCCAAAATAGGACTTTTAGGGTTCCTGAACACTGAAAACTGTAAGAGAGCAGTTCAGAAAGACAAGTAAGCTTGGACAGGCCCTGTATAAATACTTTCCCCTGACATCCACTCTCTCCACTTAGATAATAAGATGCTGGATCTGTGGTCTGACACAATGTGGCACTTACATTAATGCCAATGGGTCTCTTCAGCTATGGCAGGTTATTCTTTACAGCAAACACCCTTGCTGTTCCAGCCTCAAGTGGCTTTTGACTAAAGCCTGCCAATTGCAAAGAATACATGCTTAACTGCCAGGATTGTTTCATTTGTAACCTTAGCCACATGAGGGGAAAACGAGGCTGTAATGTCTTAGATCCTGGCAAATAGTTTTTTTCTTGTCCTCCAGTCTGTCTTGTTTAAATATTTAAACTATGTATTTATTTGGTACCCAAAGTGTGCTTTGATACCCTGTCACTGAGAAGATGCAATGCAGCGTACAAAGGCTTCTTGCAGATGGAAGAGAGGAGGAGAAGTTAGGAGGAGAAAGTTCCTTTTTCATTCAGATTAATAAACTCTCTGATCCTCCTTCATTTCCCTAATCATCAGATGTTCCCCATACCTCTACAATCCCCTGAAAAAAACTACTGTAAAAGCAGCTAGTTCCTACCATTTAAAAATCATGCCTCAGGCTCCTCGAAGTCAGAAGAGTGGCCCAGAAATCCTGGGGCCTGCTCTTTTCATTAGCTTTCTGCCTTTGATCCTTTAAGGTTCTATTGCTTTACAACCACAAGACCTACAAACTTTTTTAAAAAATGGAAGTTTAGATTCTCATTTAGTCAGTGTAATCCATGAACTTGGTCTTTTAGCGAACCATCTCATACAGTGAAGATTCACAGATGAATCAAGAGTTGCCAGCAAAGCACCTTTTGCTTTCATTAGAGGGAGTCAGAAGGGCCTGGGAGGAAAAAGTAGTGACTACGCCTGCTTTCAGTAACTTTCTCGCCAACTTTTTATGGGACAGCCCTGCAGAAGTGCTTTTGGGGGAGGTCCTGGCTTACATGATCTATAGGGTTGGGGAGAGGTCTCACAAGGCCTAGTAACCTAGAGTGTGGATCTGCTTAGGGGAGAGGAAGTAACATAATTGGTCAAATAATGCATAATTCATTATATGTATATCATATAACAGGTTCCATAGCCATGTTGTGGGAGAAACGGTATGAGGGTGTAATATTTGTCCCTTTAAGTCTCATGAACATCACTTTGTCATTTAGTTTGCTGTGGGTTTTGCTGTTGTGTTAAAGAAAACAAATGACAAATTAGTGAAAGCTCAAACTCCAATAATGGAAAAAGGTTCCCAGAAAAGGAAAAAAACTGCTGTAATCTGGTGCTCAGTGCATATGCTAATACCCATGGAAATTTTTTCCCTGTTCTTTTCCCATTCAGCTCCCATCCCTAGGGAAATAAATGTAATGACATGTTATGTTCATTCTGGATCTCCCCTTTGATTGGAAAGATATAATGGTAACCACTGTGGATACTGCACATTCCTCCTCTTGGAGAGAATATCTGTAGAAATTGATCATGATACATTTCTGCATGCCAATGAACTACATGTACAAGGCTTCTAGTTCCCTTACTGCATTAATCTCTTTCAGTATTTACAGAAGTACCTCTTTAAGATTAAACAAAAGTATACGATCAAGTTGACTCAGTGGGGGCAATCCAGGCCAACATACAGCTTGAATTTCTTTGTTTTCCCTCTCACCTGTCATTTGTAATGTGTCCTTTCCAGCATGATTTTTGGAAGACCTGCAATGGTCATATCACCACCTTTCTTTGCAAAAATGTCTCTGGCAAGGTGTCTGTTCTACATGCATGTTTCCATTTCTTTCTCCTTAGGAACTTAGGGGAGACAGAGGCAGAAAAGGGAGCTGTGTGAGAAGGGGGGAAGGGGCTTAGGTAAGGGGAGAGGCAGAGTGAAAGGGTGATAATGTTTTGAGAGTTGATAAAAGGGAGAAACAAGGTCATGAAGGAAAACCATGGAATAGACATGTGGGATGTTTGAGAGCAGAGGGGAGGGTATGTGAGGGGGAGAGGAAGGGGCTCTATGGAGTGGGGAAAAATTGCTTATCAAAAATAACTTTCCAAGTAATCGTGCAGGGACAAGACCTAAACTGAAGGGTCTAAAACGTCCCAAACTGTTTCTCTGCCTTTCTCTTACCCTCCTAAGAAAAAATTTACCTCAGATTTATCAGACTGTTTCCTCCCACACTGGCAGCTCCAAGAAAATCCTTTGGTTACAAGAACTGTCCCTGACAAAAATTATTCACATTAAAGCCATTGTGTGATTATTCCTACAGTCACTGAATTCAACAGCAAGATGCTCAGTGATTTCAGTAAGATTGGGGCCTATGGCAGGAGCCTCACTTTTTCTTTCTTTCTTTCTTTGTATATAGAAGCATTTTCAGTGGCAGCCCTTCTTCACTTTATAGTAAGATGGGGGATGTTTTCTAATAGTAAGTATTTTGGTGACTGCCTCTGAGCCAAAGTATGTGGCATTTCTTTGCATTGCAAAATGCCACTGTGCAAGAGTAACATGAAAGCGCTGTTTTTAAATTTTGGTATGAGTTGTGAGATTGGCTCCTCCATGTTCCATCCCACGGAAAATTGGAACTGACTTTTTGTAAAGTCAGGATGTTCTGGTAATGCTGCAAAGCAGCCCAGTTTTTGAGCTTGACAGATGTTCTTTTCCAATGCCAGCTGTTATTGAGTTAGTTACTGGAATTGACAGCAGTATCCTCTTTAAGGTCTCGAGTGAAAGAGACCAGACAGCCTATAGGTTTCTGTAAATTGCACATTTCAGCTTGTGTGTGCATGTGTAGAATTAACAGCTACATTTTCCATAAGTCCATGAGCTGCTGCTCACAGTGAAGATTTGCTGCCTGTAAGGAAATGGCATATTCCCTTTGTAACAAAGAGGAGCAATGGGACTAATTTGCAGCCATCAGCCAGACTCGGGGTTGCACAGAATCTCTTGTTGCTGCTATAACCTTACCATATATGGGGAAGCTGGCAAACAGATCAGTTTAGTTGTTGACTTCTTCCAGTCCTGACCTCCCCCGATTCAACCCATTAAGAAAACTTGCCAATAAGTTTCTAAACAGGGCTCCTGTTAATCTACCTTTGCCTGTTTTTTGCCACCTGCAGACTTGCATGGCGGAATAACGTGAGTTCTGCTGCTCAACAGGTATTCTGCGTTGGTGGGAATGGAGGGATGACTCGGGAAGGATTTGCTTTTAAATGTAGTTCCCTTTAATTCCAATAACCGATCTCTTTGGATTATTGTTTGTACAGTGATTGACTGCAGTGCAGCCCTTCAGATCAGCCACAAGTTTTCAGATTCAGGAATGAAACATTTTCTGTTTGTTTTTTGTGTGCATTCTTTTAAAGTCATGATTTCTAAACTTTTTATTTAAATTTAGAATGATTTCGCTTTTTTTAAAAAAAATGTAATATACAGCATAGAACGCCTTTCTTTAGTTTCTTCTAGTGTCACTTGTACGCTGCGTGATTATGTTACAGTATAATTCTTTGTCTGGTGGAGACCAGGAAAATGTAGCTGGCCTGACTGTACTTGACTGGCTAACTCAGACTCCTGGTGTTCCATTTCCCTTTTTTTCCTTTTTCAGGCTTATTGAAAACAGAATTCCTCATGTCCAAGACTAATAAACTTGGTGCCATTGTCAACAAGAGACTAGAAAAATTTTGTCAAAATCTTATCTCCGATTTGAGTACCGAGTGGGAATTTGACCTGGGTGGGACTGAAAGCATAGAATGAATGGTGCAAGAAAATGGATGCATCCTGCCCTCTTTACTTGTTTGAACATTCCAGTGAACTTCCATGGGTCTGCTTGCAACAGTAAAATGAGCAGGATATGATCCCTTTTCAACAGAAGCGATAATATCTAGAAACATTTCAGTCTTCCTATACAATTCATTACTCTATTAACTTAAAATGAATCAGAGGAGAGGGAGGAGATCTTCTAATTTTTTGTTGTGGAAGTTCTCCAGATGCAGGCAGACCTCATGATGACGATTCTATAATAGTTTGTCCGCTATCACAAAACTTTTGCTTACAGCAGGGAAAGTATGTGTCGAAGGAGATGAATGAGATGCCGGGTGGCCATTCTATATAGTCCTGTCCTTAGCTATCCAAACCGATGTGCTTTGCTATGCTGTGTCACAACAAGTCTGGGTGCTGTCACACCTGTGATGTAATGCAGAACTCCTTTTTTTTAGTTTCCCCCTACCCTGCTTCCTGCCCACCCCCTCCCCCCGCAGCCTCTTAAAAAGATGGATTGTGGAATGTTCCTGATTGTGTGCCCAAGGAAATGCACCGCCTACATCAGTTTCCTCCTGAACAAAAGGGTTTTAATCTGGGTGGCTGGGAATGAATTGGTAGTTTTTTTCCCTCTCTCTTTTGTGGCAACTGTTATTACTTTCCAACTTGTGGGGGGCATCCAGTATAAAAGGCTGTTCGGAGCTTTCCAAAGCCAGACAGTTATCGTGTTAGCTAGCTAATATATTTCACTTAGGTGTTCAGCCTGCCTATCTGTCTTATGTTAAACTTGTTACATTGTCATCCTTTTCTGTTTGGCTTTGTGTAGTATTTTTAGTATTAGTTCCGCTACAGTGGAACCCAGTAAAAGATACAATAGTCATTACCAGATGCCAAAACAAAGGGAAGATTTGAAAGGGCTGTTTACTCTGTTAACTTTTCAAGAATAGTCCCCAGGTTTCTTGGTTTTCTTTTGCATATCCATTGCACCAAAGGAATGGAAAATAACAGTTTTGTTTTATCTGTTTGGACTTGTAGTTCTAGCAGTTTGCAGCTATAACTGTCTAATTGACCACTGCGTGTAAATCACATGACTGATTTAACTTAGAAGAAAATGCTTGTAACTTAGGAAAAAATAGTGAGGCAAATATACTTAGTACTTTGGACCAAATCTCAGTGGGTATAAATGAGCACAACTCCCCTGAATTCAGTGTAGGAGGATCTTGCCTTACACCTTCAAAGTGATTTACAGGGTAGAAGTGTAATGTATTTAGTGGCACGTGGTGCTTGTCATCAGAAACTATTGCAAAATCTGCCAGATGGTCTCCTAGTCCACCCGGGGTGGATTGCTTTTGATGTGCAATTCCTAGTTTACCTGCTGCTTGGACATTTGAAAATATGAGCTCTTTTCCTGTGCTGTGCTGCAGAGAGGGTAATTCAGCCTTCAGACTTATCCAGATCCTTGGCCTCTTCCTGAACCAGAAAAGACAGGATAGAAATGCACCGTACAGATTAACTGAATCAAATGAAGTAAGTTCTTGTTCACAAAAGCTTAAGCATCTCTGATTTCAGTCAGTCTGTGCCAGCGGTGGGCAAAATGGCAGATCCAGCGCATAGCCAGACTCCATTTCCCAACAGCCCCTCTGCCTACATGGCTCCTAGCAGGTCTCATGGAGACCCTGGAATTGTGGGTCCGTGAAAGCATGGGGTTGTAGAACTGGGGCTCAGCTGCTGCCCCAGCCTCATGCTGCCACAGCCCGGTGATCCCAGGGTCTCCACGGAGACTGGCTGGGAGGCAGGGCATGTGGCTGGGCAAGGAGCGGGGCTGGTGCCTGGATCTTGGGATGGTGACAGCATGGGGCTAGGGCCGAGCCTCAATTCACTCTTTGCATAGCCCTGCCTGCAGAACCTGCACATGTCTTGGGGACTTGTGAGCAGTGAATTGCAGCTCTGCCCCAGCCCTGACCCCACACTGTCACTGTCCCAGGATCCCAGGGTCTCTCTGGCCCCACCTGCCTACTAATCTTGCTCCAGGCTGCAGGTCAGATTTAGATTCATAGATTGTAAGGCTGGAAGGGACCTTGGAAGATAATTGGGCCCCTACATCAAGCAGGAAAGATGACTGCAGGTGACCCCTGTGAGGTGATTGTCTAGTTTCCTCTTGAAGATTTCCAGGGTTGGTGATTGCACCACCTCTGGAGGGAGCTTGTTCCACAGTCTGCACACCCTGACTGAAGAATTTTTTCCTAATGTTGAGCCTGAATCAATCTCCAAGGAGTTTGTGGCCATTACTCCTGGTTTTTCTCTCAGGTGCCCTGGTGAACAGTTGCTTACCAAGCCCTTGATGCGCACTCCCCTAGTGTAGTGATGAGCTGCTACCAGGCCCCCTCTCAGCCTTCTTTTTCTCAGGCTGAAGAGTCCCAGATCCCTCAGCCTCTTCTTGTATGACTTGCCTTTTACGACTCTGATCATATAGGTGGCTCTTCTTTGGACTCTCTCAAGCTTGTCCACTTGTTAAAGTGTGGTGCCCAGAACTGGATGCAGTACTTCAGCTGCAGTCTCACCAGTGCTGAGTAGAGTGGAAGAATCACCTCTTTGGCTTTGCTGGAGATGCATCGATTGATGCATGCCAGAGTATTATTTGCCCTACTGGCTACAGCATTGCACTGCCAGCTCATATTCATACTGTGGTCTATTATTACCCCCAGGTCCGTTTCATTCGCGGTGCTAGTCAGTTTGGTGCTGCCAAGCCTATAGGTATGTTGGGAGTTGTTCATCCTGAGGTGGAGCACTTTACATTTCTCAATGTTGAACTTCATCAGGTTCTCATCTGCTCAACTTGCTAGCCTGTCTAGGTTCACGTGTATCTGTAGCCTATTTTCAAGTGTGACCACGGTCCCTCATAACTTGGTGTCATCTGCGAACTTGGCCACTGAGCTCTTCACCCCCACACCCAAATTGTTAATAAAGATTGTTGGAAAGTGCTGGACCGAGCACCGACCCCTCCAGGACACCGCTGCCCACTTCTTGCCAGGATGACAGAGCCGTTCGTTATGGCTCTCTGGGTCCTATCCTGCAGCCAGTTTCTCACCTACTTACTATGTTGGATTTAAGCCCACAATCCTTCAATTTTATTGCAAGGACATTGTGGGATACTAGATCAAAGAAAGGCCTTTTGGAAGTCTAGGTATACAATGTCAACCTGCTCTCTCATGTCCGGGTGGTGAGTTACCTAGTCGTAGAAGGAGATGAGGTTGGTAAGGCAAGACCTGCCTGTGAATAAGCCATGCTGGCTGTCATTCAGAATCTTACCTTCTGTAAGCTTATCGCAGATAGACTCCTTGATGAATTTTTCTAGGATTTTCCTTGGGGTGAAAGTTAGACTGATTGACCTATAGTTACCTGGGTCCTCCCTCCTGCCCTTTGTGTGGGTGGCCACAACACTGGCCCTCTTCCAGTCCTCGGGGACTTCTCCAGAGAGCCACAAGTTCAGCAGTGGATGTGGGGCAGGTGGGATAGGATACTTGAGCAGCAGGGCTAGGTCTGGTGGTGGCAGCCAAAAGGAGCCAGAACCACAGGGCTTCTGGGAAATGGAGTCTGCGTGAGCTGGATTTTGCCCACCCCTGGTCTATATGTTGCATTTTTACTCTGTCTTCTGTCTGATTTCAAGCTAACTTAGCTAACTGCCTCTCTGTAACCAGAAAAGGATAATGCTGGGCTGGTGAAGCTGCTTCCTGCTGGAAATGAGATCAACTATGCAAGTGCACAGTAGGGCTGTGCAAAATTTTAGCAGTTTCATTTCAGAGGTGTTTTGGCCTGTTTTAGTGCCTGAAACATTGAATCCGAAATGAAGTGGAAGGTGCCAAAACATCTTCAGAACTAAATGAAACCATCCAAAATGTTTCAGAAGCACAGCCTGGTAGCCTTCCTTTTAAAATGTCAGGAGGCTGGGGCTGGATGGGGGCTGGGGCTGGGCAGGGTAGCCATAGCCATGGGGGCTTCTCTCATGGCTCCCCCTGCCGGGACAGAGTCTGGCACAGCTGGAGGAGCCGTGGGAGAAACCCCCATGGCTTCTCTTCCGTCCTATCTCCTGCTCAGCCCCAGCCTTCCCAGCACTTTTTTTTTTTAAAGCCCTACACTTACTGGGTGCAGCAGCAGTGATTGGGGCCTCTGGGTCCTTGTGGCAGAGCCCCCTCATGCAGCGTGGGGCATTGGGGGGACAGCGGAAATCTCCTCCCTCACCTGGCATATGCACGGCAGCTGTCACATTGCACGGGTGCAGTGTGGCTTGGCAGGGTGTTGCATGCTGTCCAGGAGATGGGGCGGCTTTAGCAGTGAGCTGGAGCCTGGCACCACTCAGCCCTAGCGGCCCCAGCCAATGTTCTCTCTTCGCCATTTGGGCCGCTTTGGTCCCACTTCCCCCTTTTGGTGTGGCGTGGGACACTTACCAAAGGTAAGCTCCTCACTCCGGGCAAGCAGTGGGGGCTGGAGCCGGAGGCTGGGGCTGGGGGCTGGTGCAGGCTCCACCAGCTCCGGGGAACAGCTCCATTCCCCCTCATTGCCTCAGGGAGCAAGGAGGCACGTGGCATCAGGGCTGGGGAATGGAGCAGTTCCCCAGAGCCAGCGGAGCCTGCATCAGTGCCTGCCCCAACCTCTGTCCCTGCCTTGCCTCACCTCAGGGAGGAGCCGCTGTCTGCTCTGAGTGAGGCTCTGCCGGCTCCAGGGAAGTGCTCCGCTCCCCGGCTCTGATGCCACATGCCTCCTCACTCCCTGAGGCGATGCAGGAGAGCAGATCAGTTCTTCAGAGCCAGCAGAGCCTGCGCCAGGCCCTGCCACCACCTCATCTTGCCTCAGAGCTTACCTTCAGCTCCTATCCTGGTACACATCCAGACCTTTAGTTGTGTGCAGCCACGCACCTTAGAGGGAGTCTTGGCCCCAGCTCCCAGACAGTGTGTGGTGCCCTACTGAGCCGTGCTGCACCCGTGTCATGGGGCAGCTGCCACATGGGTGCCAAGCGGCAGTGGGGGCCTGGCAGTCCCCACTGCCCCATGCTGTGTGGGGAGGTTCTGCCATGAGTGCCCAGAGGCCCCAGTTTCCACTACTGCAGCCAGTGAGTGCGGGGCTTTGAAAAAAAATAGCCAAAGCCCCGCACTCACCAGCTGCAACAGCAGTGTTCATGGCTTCTGAGGGCTCATGGCAGAGCCCCCCCATGCAGTGCAGGGCAGCAGGGATTGCCCCTCTCCCTGGTACCAACACAGCAACTGCCCCATGGCGTGGGTGCAGCACGGTTCGGCAGGGCACTGCTTGCTGTCTGAGGGCTGGGGTACTGGGGTTGAGTGGTGCCAGGCTCCGGATGACTGCCTGGAGCTGCCTCAGGTCTCAGACGGCACATGGCATGCTGCCGAGCTGCACTGCACCCGCGTGATGTGACAGCTGCTGCGTGGGTGCCAGGTGGGGGGTGGTGATCCCCACTGCCTCACACTGGCCTGCACTGCATGGGGAGGCCCTGCCACAAGCGCCCAGAGGCCCCAATCACTGCTACTGCAGCCAGTGAGTGGAGGGCGTTGTTTTTTGGTTGTTTTTTTTAAGTGCTGAGGCTGGGTGGAGAATGGGGCCAGGTGGCCAGCCATGGGGGCTTTTCCCTCAGTTCCCCCTGCCTGGGGAGAAACAGGCACAGCCATAGGAGCCACAAAAGAACCTGCAGCCGCCCGGCTGTTCCTGCCTCTCCCTGGCCAATCCGAATTTTCGAAACAGCGTTGAAACTCCAAAACAGATTCAGCCGAGTTGAAACAGAAGAGTGATCCGAAACACCTAAATGAAGCACTGTCCTCCGAAATGGCCAAATCCAAAATGAAACATAGCCATTTCACACAGCCCTAGTGCACAGTAACACCTTTCGTTAACTAACACAGATCTCTGCTCACCACATGAAGCATTGTTTATTTCCAAGAGGCTGCAAGGAAAACATCTTGTATAGTTCAGACCCTAAAGATAGCAAACTAAATAGCCATTTCTCTGAGCAAATACAATCCTTGATTATGATTTCAGAAACATGAACAAAGGTTGTTGCCAGATTAACTTAAAGGACCTCTTTTGTTGTTTCATAGTGTTGGTATTGAATTGTACCAGTTACATTATTACAGTATGCTGGTGTGCAGGGCCAGCACCTCTTGGCTATTACCTTTTCCTGGACTCCCTGTGGCTCCTGACTTTGATGTTATTGGGAAGTGGTGGGAAGTCCTAGGACCAGCCACAGCTCTGTAGGTAGCTTGGCCTGCTCAATCAGACCAATCACCCTACCCGAGTCCTTTTGACCACCTGAACCAGTGCAGAGATTCTCCCTTTATGGGGTTGTCTTTGCAGGTTTCTGTGGGCTTGTCAGGGCTCCAGCTGTTGAACTCTATGCCCCTTTTCTTCTCCTTCCACACTCACCTTGGTCCACTGATTAAAGACCTCAACCTTTGGGTTTAGTCCTGGCCTCAGTGGCCATTTTCCCCCTTTAGGGGCTCCACCTCAGTGTGCTCGTGTCAACCCTTTGGCTTGGGGTTGTCTCATAGCCCTTGTAGCAAAACAGAGGCACCTTGTCACTCATATCCATAGCCTCCTTCACCCCTGTAGCCACAATCTTCCATTCACAAGCCAAAATCAAACCAAAGAAAAGCATGAGCCACCAAAATAAGAAGTTTTCCTCCTTGGATATAAGCAGCCACATGCCTTGACTGCTTAGGTGTCTTTCTTCCCAGTTTCTGTGGTCAACCTGCCTACCTCTGACAGCATACAGTTGCACAAACACTCTAAATGTCTGCTTTTATGTAGTCCCAAACTGGGTTTAAATCCCCTAACCCAACCTCCTTCTAGTCACCTGATTGCTGCACCCAGTGGCCAGGTGCAGCTGCTCACTCCTTAGCCCCTGCCTGCCTTCATCAGGGCATGGGTCAGCCCACCTGCCCTGCTACATTTAATTGCCTGCCCTCTCTGGCCTCACCAGTAACAACAGGAGGGGTTCTCTGTTATATAGTACACAACATTCTGGTTTTCTATCTACACAGGTTGCAGTAAAACTGGCAATTATGTCTCTTATAAGAAGACACAAACTGAACACTAGAATGCCCATGAATTAGGAGGTAGGTGGTAAGCACTCATTAAAGGCTTTAATGGCTTTTTTAAAAGTTATGTTTCAAAGTGAACAATTAAGGGATACTTCCTACCATAATTGATCTGTGAATTTGGGGCTATTCAGTGAGCCTTGTTAATACTGTAATTCATACTACTATTGTACATATGAGAGGGAAGCAAGTTTCTCTGCTGTTGCAAAATGTAGTTTTTCTGCAGTAAAATAATGGCCGTTTGCATTTTCTGCTTATATTTTTATTTAAGTAGTTGTGAGTAGGTACAGGAGTGCAAAGAAAAGACCTTTTTAAGGTAATCTTCCATCCTAGATCCCAGGGCTGAATTCATATTGATCCTGGTGATAGGATATTTAATGATTGTAGATACTAAAGTACAAAAATGCATGTCAACAAACCCAAGGTCATCTTTTAGTTTTAATATTAATGTTAATATTCTTAGTATTAATATTGATAATAACCATTAGAAGGCATCAAAATATACAGTACTGTGGTGATTCACACAGCTAGTCCATATTTCTAGACCTAAATCCTATTTAGCCTACCAGAGATCTAAGATTATGAAGCTGCGTCCCCAAAGATATGGAGTTAGGGCTTCTACATACATGTACGGAACCTGCTCTGATGCACTGATTAATTGAGTCTGCTGCAGCATGGACATTGATGCACTCTGGCAGCCTTCCATGTTATGTATATCAGCGTCACTGCGCACCTCTGTGCTGAAAAAATGACAGCAGCGTGCTTTGAAATAATACACATTTGATGAGCTTTATTTCAAAGTGACCAACTGCCATTTTTTCACCACAGGAACGTGTGCTGATGCTAATACATGTGATACAGAGGCCTTTTAATTAGTGTAGCTCACTAATTAAAAGTGCCTGGCACTGCATCCCAGCACATATAAAAATGCCCTTAGCTTCCAAAGAGTGATCCTCTTTTACTTGAGGAGGTATACAGCTGTGCCATTCTGGAACTGGGAAGCCTTACCTAACCCCAGAGGAACATAACCACCAGTCAAGGAGTTGCATAATGGGAAGCATTATGGAGGTCTGGGAAAAACTCCTGCCCTTCAAGCATCTCATTCTGGGCTGTACATATTTTGTGTTCCTATCACCTTGGGATCCAGATTGACAGGAGAAAAAACAGAGGATAACTAACTGACCTTTTCCCCTGTAGTCAAGCGATTGGACTCATTCCAGAAGTAGGAGACCAAAGTTCTAGCCCTTCCTCAGCCCTGGTGGGTTTTGAACATGTATCTTCCCCTTCCCAGGGAACTTCCCTAACCAGCCAGTTCTGTCCTGTTCTCCCAATGGTCGTTTTTTCATATTATCCAGTGTTTGTTTGAAGTACAAAAAGCATAAGAAGCAGAATCCAAGGCTCCCTCATTTCCAGTGTGTATATTTCTTTTGCTTGCTTCCCTTCTGGTCCCATGACTTATATCTGTTCAATCTTGCCTAGACCATAGCCTGGGAAGCGGTAGGTAGGATGTTTTCCTGGATGGTGAGAAGTGTGTTTGCACTTCTCTCAGGATGAATTTGTCCTATACACTGCGTGTGTTTCCCGTTTCCTCAGTGAGTGCCCTCGACACTCAGCTGTTAAGTGAAAGGTAGGCTTTCCCCCTCTGCCTTGCCACTTGTGTGACTTAGTTTTTTAAGGCTAAGGGGAAGGCACTTTATGCAGTTAGGTATGTTAACACTTTTTCAGTTATTTTAGCATGCTGGACTAGGATCACACTTATAGATTTAGATGTCTAGAAGCTGTCTAAATGCCACTTAGATGCCTAACACGTGGAATAGATTAGCTTCTAATCACCACATTAAGTGTCAGTAAAGTGTTTTGTTTGGTTTTTTCCCCCTCCTTTTGAAATTAATATTAATTTAGAAGGGGAGGTAGGAGGAAGAATTTTGGCTAGCATTGTTCTAATATAATTGATCTCGGAAGAGGTAAAACATAGAATTGTGTTGATTCATCCCATATGGCTTTCTGGAAAGAATGAGTCATGTGTTTTCTCTTGTATGTAATATTACAGAAGTAAATGGTGGTTCATGCCTTGTATTGATGATTTTAATATCCAGATACAAGAAAATTCTATTATTGCTGCAGCAGCAATACTGCACAAATACAGTGCTATCAACTCTTTCAGTTTTATCCTGAGTCTTCCCGTTTGCTGCTTTTCTTAAAGCTGCTGTTCCTGGAGTCATGTGATTATCTAATGCTTTGTAATGGTTAGGGTTAGCAATTATGAAATATGGTTATTGTTACATATACTTGCTTATGGTGGTTTAAAAAATGTCTTGCATTATGGTTGCCAACAGGCAACTTCTGTGTCCAAGTGTAAAAACGACTAGGTTACAGTCTGTTTGACTTCTAGATTTTAAAGATAAAGCAAAGTATAAAGATTTTATGACCTCAGTGTTAGAAAGAAGAATATTAGTCATTCTTACAAGCCTCTATTTTTTAACTGCTCAGGTAGTGTTGTATCTTCAGCATGACTGGCAATTATGAAATAATGTGTCTCTGTAAGATGCAGCAGATTCCCATTTATTGCAGGATCTAGGCATTCTGAAGAGGCATGTGATTCCAATATATAATATTGACCTCTTAGCAGAAGTTAATTGGCACTCCCCAGTTTTGATTAATCTGTTCTCTATGCTAATGCATCAATTTAAAAATCCCAGTTTGGTACTAGATACCCAAAATAGCAGCAGGGCTAGTTTGACTCTTGACATGTGGCTGATTACCTGCTTATAGAACATGTAGGTGCTTTTTTCAGTAGCTATTTTTCGCAAATGGTCGTCATAGCAGAGTAATGGATGCAGAAAAAAATATTCCCATTTTATATGGGATGATTTATTTAGTATTGAGATAATTTATTTGGTAATAATGATTATTCTACATCTGTTTATTAACTTTTTTGCCTTTGTTTTTTTAAATACTCCACTTGGATTAAATCTTAAAAATATAATTTATTTTTCCTTCTTTTTTCTTTGATTTCTGGTTTTCTGTCACATGGTTAAGAAATAAACACTAATCAGTTGCAATGAGGGCCCCAAAATATAAGGTTGGATCTAGGGGTGCACCAATGAAGATTTTTTGGGCCAGTACCAATGACCGATTACTGACCAGCCATATCGGCCGATATGGGATCCTATTACCCCTGCTGACTTCCTGCCCTTGGGGCAGGAGGCTGGACCCAATGATCTTCTGAGGTCCCTTCCAGCCCTAATGTCTATGAAATCTATGAAAAGATGAAATTGCTGATATGGAGCCTGGCAGTTTGGAGAGCAGTGTCAGGCTGTTGAGGGGGAGGGAAGGGGGATCAGAGAGGGGGGGGGTGGGGCTGAGGCAGGAGCAGGTACTGCACAGCCGCAATGGGCTGAGGTGTAGGATGGAGCCATGGGCAGCTTGTCTAGGGGATGAGGAAGGTGGGAGTGGCTCCCGCAACTGCATACATCCTGGTGGAGGTATGGGGGCATGTGCCCTCTGGATCTGTATGCGGGATGAGGGTGGGCTGCCTACTGTGGGCTTAGGCCAGGGGCTGCACCGGCCTCTTACCAGTGGGAGGCTGTGCTTGGGGCAGGCAACAGCGGTGCTGGAAAGATGGGCTATGGGGGGCTACAGCCATCCCAAAATTTGCTGTAGCCCCCTCTCCCAGTACCACTGCCGCCCACCCTGAGTGCAGCCCCAGCCCAGTTCCTCTACTGGGAAGAGTCCAGTGCAGCCCCAGCAGCTGAGTACAAAGCAGGCAACCTGCCTTTGTCCTGTGCAGACGTCCAGGGGACACGTGGCCCCCATGCCTCCCCTGGGGTTTGCGCAATGGCGGGAGCCCCCCCCGTGCCTCCCCAGATAAGTTGCCTGCTGCTCTGTCCCATGCCATGCCCCACCCCACCCCAGCTGGGTAGTACCTGCCCCAGCCCTTCTCCCTCTGTCACCATGGGAGCCTTGATCTGTTCCCCCACGTCCTTTCCCCCCAACAGACTTATAGGCCAGATGCTGCTCTCCAAGCTGTCGGGCTGTATTCCTGGCTGCATGCATGCTGTAGCTGTGCATATACACGTAGCATCTATTGGAGACTTTGTCGGCCACAGCTAGAAGGAGCTGATTGCCGATATTGTCAATTTTCCGTTTATTGGTGCTAATGTGATACAGACCGATCGATGTATTCATGCACCTCTAGTTGGATCTGTTTCAGACCAGTTTTATTTTCTAGCTCTTTGCAACAGGTTCAGTTTCTGTTCTCAAGTACAAAGGACTTTTTATAAAAATAATGATTTTTTTGTAGGGTTTTTTTTTAATTCAAAGTTGTTTCCACAACTTTTGAAGCTTAAATTTACAAGAACCTAAATTTTGGACTTGCCAGTTTTTCTCTAAGTGTAGTGGCCATTAAGCCCTTGGTCAGTGATTCTGTTGACTTCCCCATTCAGTGGCTATAATGAAGAATGTTTGTAACTGGGGCATTACACAAGTGATCCTAGATGAAAGAACTGCAGTAAGGACACTAAGGACAGTAAGCATAAGGACACATGCCTTATGAGGAGAGGCTGAGGGAACTGGGCTTATTTAGTCTAGAGAAGAGAAGACTGAGAGGGAATTTAGTAGCAACCTTCAGCTTAAGGGGGATTTGAAAGAGGATGGAGCTAGACTCAGAGGTGATAAATGACAGAAATAAGGAACAATAGTCTCCAAGGTGCAGTAAGATAAGTTTAGGTTAGATATTATGAAAAACTTTCTCACTAGGAGGGTCCTAAAACACTGGAAAAGGTTACTCAGGGAGGTTGTGGAATCCATCCTTGGAGGTTTTTAAGACCCGGCTAGACAAAGCCTTGGGTGGGATGATGTAGTTGAGGATGGTCCTGTTTTGAGCAGGGGGATGGACTAGATGACCTCTGGTGTACCTTCCAACCTTTATTTTCTATGATTATGTTACCTTTGTGCAGTATATATGGGCCGTCAGAACTGTGTATTCCATTTTTTTTCTTTGTTGCACTTAATTCCAATGTTTAATCTTTTGTCAAGGCCTTATCATTGCAATTAGGAGGAAGGGAAAACAAAAAAACAAACCCAAGAAATGTCAGACTGTGATGTATGCCCAGATTACTCAACAAACCTTACAGCATGTCCATGTTGAGGTGGTAATTTTATTTTTGCCCATGATGGAACTGTGTATCAACCTCCTCGTTTTCTCAACTTTAGTAATGCCTAAAACTTGGCATTGTAACTCTCATCCTTTTAGCTGAGAGGGGCCTTGGACAGGGCATCTGTCAGTTTCTGCTGAATGGCAGAAGGCATTTGCTTTTAGTGGCTGTATGAGTTGGATGATTTTCAGAAACTGTTTGACACGATGTGAATTTTGCAACTGGCCTTAGGTGGGGACAAGATTTTGCCCTTTTCCTCTTGACAACCAAGAGCCTGTAATCTGAAGACAAACCTGAACCTCCTACCTGAAAACTCAAAGCATTTATCCTGAATTATTAGATTGGGGTTTTTTGTCAGAAGTTAAATGTTAGGTTCTTAAATTGAATTTGCAATGCATCTATAAATTATGCATAATAAATGCGTACACAAATAATGATTAAAAAATACTGTTGTCTTTCTGTTGCAAAGGCCTCTGAGTGCATTAACAGGGTAACAAACAAATCTAATTACTAGGGCAGTACATTCAAATTAATAAATAAAGTGAATAGCAGAAAGAATCAAAAAAGAAATCCACATGATTGTTAAGGAATAAAATCTCAGAAGCCCAGGACAGTGTATGGATAAAGGTGGATGCAGTTATCTCAGCTGCAGGCAATTGATATAATTAGGCACACAGTTAGGCCCTATGCTTCTGAGTACTGGAAAATCTAGCCTAATATGTCTTTTCCATCTCTCATTTCTCTGATTCTTTGAGATAATTGTGCCGAGTGGGGTGTTTACTGCATTTCCTTTTGAGTGCATGCTGCCCTGAATTAGACCCACGCAGATAAATAGGTAGGTAAATGCAGGGCTTGTTTTGACATGGGAGTGATTTGGGGTGAACTCAGTTGATTACAGTCAGACACTGCCTGCAGTCGAACTGGTATTCTCCCTTCACCATCATTTGGTCTGATCTCTTATTTCTGTTTGTGATCAGGCGAACAGAGATGCAGTAATTAGCCGTGCTCCTGACCAAAAGGATGATCGAGCTGTCAGCCTCCAGGATGCTTCTGCAGTTTATGACCTTCTGAGTATCACGCTGGGCAGAAGAGGGCAGTATGTCATGCTTTCTGAGGTACCCAAGCTGGTTGTTACCAGAATGTGAACCTAAATCTTGCAAACAGAAATTCTTTTGAATAATAAACGTTGAATGCAGGTAGGGAAAGTGAGTAGGAAACCTTAGTACTGAAAACTGATGAAAACAGTGTCAGATCTGTGTAAGCTTTGGCCAAAAACTTACACGTCTGCGTGACTTGTTTAGGCTTCTGAATCTATGCTTTTGCACTAAAATAAAATGGGCCTGATCTGAGGAGGTGCAAAGTACCTGCAGTTCTCATTACTTTAGAAGGGAAATCAAAGATTATTTCCAGACAAGGACACAGCAGGGCACATCAAATGAGTCGTGCCTTTGAGCTATGCCAGAGCCAGTGTGTATGACAATGAATTAACATAGGGAGAAAGATACGCCCCTTATTTGTCCCAATTTTTCTTTCAGTGCTTGGAGCGAGCAATGAAGTTTGCATTTGATGAATTTCACCTCTGGTACCAACTGGCTCTTTCCATGGTAGCTTGTGGCAAGGTAAGTCTCAAATTGGACAAGCTAACAGGGCATGTATTTCTCCTGAACAACACTTTTTCTTTTAGTTTGGAGTGTGCAAAATCACTTATTTTATATGGGCAAACATATAAAGCTTTTGTTATAGCTTAGCGCTGTCTGGTTAGGTTTAGATTATTCTTTATTGTCAGATGTGTACTGTGAATCAACATGATAGGATAACAGTTGTTTGGCTCTCAATGTCAAATGGGAAACCAAGCTTGATTTATTAGCTCTAGCCACTAGAGAAATCAGAGTAACTTACATAACCCCTTACCACATATTCGAAATAAATTATTTGTGTAGAATAGGGAACTGGAGGAAGAGATACTTGATATCGCGTAGGAACTCCAGCACCACCAACTTTGTGGCTTTGGGCAAGTCACTCTTGAAGCCTTAAGTTACCCATCTGAAAAAGGGAGTGTCATTATTATTTGTTCCAGAGGGAAACCGTGACGTATTAGGCAGTCAGTATTTGTGAATTGCTTTGAAACCCTCAGATGAAAGGTGCTACAAAAGAGAAAAGATTTTGTGGGGTGGGTGTGGGCATGGGTGTGGGCATGCACACATATGTATGAGCGTTCTAGAATTATTTTAATTGTAAAACTCAGGTTGGAGAAGTATAAAATTTTCATTATTTCTTTGATGGAACGCCTTGCATGGGCAGATCCAGGATTTGGCCAAGGGGGTTGCAGGAGCAGCTACCTCTTCTCTAATCCTCCTTCTCACCCACCTTCCTCTCTTCCTTCCCCCCGCCCCAAATCACGGTAGCCTCTGGGCTCCCAAAGCAAGTAATAAAGTAATAACCACCCTCAACCCCCCCACTTGCCCTCCATGCTATGGTCAAAGGCATGTCCTGTCCTCTTCTCCCATGCTGCTCCTGCTTCCCCCACTGTCCTGGGGCAGGGAAAGCTTCCAAGATGTTCCAGCCAGGGTGCATAGGCGCTGAGCTCAAATGGGAATAGCAGTAATGGCAGCAGTGGCAATGGGCTGGTGGGGAGGTGTTCTTCCACCATGCCCAAATGCCCACCCCCAACCTAGGAGCTGGCACAAGGAGGGGGATCCCCCATCCTCTACTCCATCCTTGCTGCTGTTGTGCCTGTTCCCAGGTGAGCCCAACCCATACATAGTCTGGCTGGAGCAAGGCAGAGGTACTTTGAAGCTTCCTCTACCTCTGGGACAGTGGGGAAAGCAGCAGCAGTGGGTTGGGGTGGGGAAGGGGATGTGTCTTTGAGCACAGAGGGGAAGAGCAGGGGGATTCTGACCTGCTCTGGAGATTCAAAAAAGCCCCCAGAGACTCCTGTGGTTTGGTACAGTCCAAAAGGGGGGTGTTGCTGAGGTATTGCACCCCCACTGGATCCACCCTTGACTCCTATGCATGACTAAGTAGACAGTTTGGGTGTGTTAAACCCATTTAGTCTGGTCCTTCTGCTGTGAATCCTAGTAAGGGAAGCAAAATTGATAGGAGGGTCATGATGGTTGTTCAGCAGATTTAGCCATCTCATGAAGAATTTGACTTCCAGTTGGAGTACGAAGCAGCTGTCGCATGATATCTACATTTAGCCATTGCAAAGTTGAGCTAGATTGAGAGAAGCCTTGGTGAAAGGCTCTACATCTCATTGCTGGTGCCCTGAAGTAGCAAATGTTCTCCTACTTTAAGGGACGGAGCATGATTTTTGTGGTCATGACA
Source organism: Caiman crocodilus (assembly GCA_030014935.1). Lineage (NCBI taxonomy): Eukaryota > Metazoa > Chordata > Crocodylia > Alligatoridae > Caiman > Caiman crocodilus. The sequence continues at coordinate 78,728,380 of JAGPOW010003648.1, forward strand.
CAGGACTCGTACTCAGAATTTTTGAGTTCTTATTTCCAGCTGTGTAACAGGTAGCAATGTGACATGTTTCAGTAATCTTTGTGCCTCAGTTTCCCCACCTGTAATAGTGGGGCAATAATAATTCCCGTCTGCCACAGAATATTTCACATGGGTGTTAGTATTCATCAGTGAACTCTTATTTAATGAAAAGTAGTTATAAAGAAAAAATCTAAATGTTTTCAGTTGTAAGCACAAATATGCATGAATGGCATTGTATATCTTGCTATCTATATTGCATCTCTCGTATACTGGTCATCTTCCTTGGATCTCTTGAGCATATTTGAACAACTACTGCTGTCCTTGCAGTAGTGGGGCGTTGGCATTGTTTTCATCACCCTACTTTATTTACGGCAAGTTAGGGTGTTTTGATATTTTGGGCATTTTGTGTCTCAGTTATATGAGAGGGTTCCCCATGAAGTTTTTAAGAGTAGTTAGACAAATGCTTGTCTTGGTTGGCTGGATGATCAGGGGATTGTACTAGATGACCTCCTGCAGTCCCTTCCAGCCTTACTTTTCTATGATTTTATGTCAATTTTTTTAAACTAGTACTGTTACTTCACAGTAGGATTGTTTTTGGAATTGTAGCATTTTATTTTCTTAAATATACTTCCACTATACAAGGAGCAAGAAAATATTAGACCAGCAACAAATATACAATTATACAAGCAGGAAAGGGCAGAGGGACTATTTAGTGGGATTCATTCATGATTCTCATTATTTGTGTGGGGAGAGAGAGGAAATTGACAGTCTTTCCTTGAGCTCTTAGTTGCAAATACGGAAATGATCACTACAGTACATGAATTTATGAGCAAAATTTAAGCTATTGGTCCAATCAGTGAGCCCAGAGTCCTAGTCCTACTATCCTGCACTGTCCACTAAAAGGTGCAAGTTTGGGGAAGTTTTTCAAAGGCACAAGTAGGAATTCAGTCCTTGGCTCCCATTGACTTTCATCTGGAGTTGGGCATCTGTCTTGTGTGCCTTTGCGTTATCACCTTGATTTCCAGTCCTGTGCCTCTTGAGCTGTTGACAGCTAAGAGCGCTGCAGGGGAGGAGTATAGTGACTTCTATCAATTACTACGACCCTCTGGCTCACTAAAGAGTGACCTTGAACATTATCTACTTGAGTAACAATAAAAACGCAGAAGAAAGGTTGAAGGATAGAGACTTGAACATGGCTGCACAGAGGTTTGCCCCCAAAGCTCCTGTAGGGATCTCTCTGTACCCCAAATGTTGATGTTGAGGAATAAGAAAAGCTATATGACAAACAAAGTTCTGAATTTTTGCCATTAACACTTAAGTGAAGGAGTCTGTCTTCTCCTTGTGTTGTATATCTGTTTATGTACTTCTCTTGCTATCCTTTAGATGTTGTATATTCAACATTTAAATTAAATTCAAGGACCAACAAAAGTCACACCCATCTCTATGCAAATATACTTGATGAAATGAAATAAAAGGCTATTTTATCCTGTTGCCTAGACTTTAAATATTTAGAAAGTAAAGTGGCCTGATCTCGCAAATTGATATAAGAGCTCTAAATACTCTGAGCCTTATATGGGACAGAGGGAATTCCCTTACCCAACAATCCCATCTGTGCAGTATTCCATTTCTGGTCCCACAGCATTCCCAGTGGATTCCTATCATATACTCTACAATGCGTCATCTTGCTAATGGGAGATGTGGCATACATTTTTATACTGCTTTGCAGTTTGATAGGACAGAGTTCATGTAAATGCAAGCTCTCAAATGTAGCAGAAAGGGGATGATGAGGAAACAGTGTGGTCTGTCTAGACTGCAAAATACACTTGAGCTTTTAAAGGCAAAGATCTCTTTTCACCTGTCTCTTGGCCCCAACCAATTCCTGATCTCATTACCAAGAAATGAGATCCCACATCCTGAGGTGTAACTTTTCCTGCAGTACAGGGAATCAGATTTGTAAATCATTGATGTGACAGGAAGCCTGATCATCAGACTGTTTTATAAAAAAAAAAAAAAAAAAATTGTATAAAGTTCCATTCTTCCCTTATGTTCTTCTTATATTGTGCCAGTATTGACTTGTATATACCTTTTCTTCAAGGGAAATTTGAGAGTTGGTATTCTAACCACTTCCTCCAACTGCTGGCCAATAAATTAGCCACTGAAGTCTGTCATTTTTCACAGATGTGTCACTGAGTGTCAGGACAGCAAGTTGTGCCCACTACTATACATGAACACTAGTGCATGTTCTCTGGGAAGGGACTTTTGTGTTTAGTGCCATCTGGACAATGGCTTCCAGTTACTATTGTGCATACTTTGGTATCCCCCTCCATCCTGGAGATGCTGGGTGTTGGAACTAGGGCTATGGCACAATTTTAATGCTTCTTTATACCGTGCCTCTTAGTAACCTCCTTCAGCAACTAGAGATTGACTTAATGTAGTGGCTCCACATCTGTGTCCTTTTTACAGAGATTGGGAGGCTGAGATTGGCCATTGATTTGATGTTCCTATCTGGCCATCGGGGGGAAGTCTTAGGCTGCCTGATGCCTTGTTTTCAGGTTTCACCTGTAAGAGTGAAACTAGTTTATTAGGTTGAACAAAAGATTCAAAGTGCAAAACTAAAATCTTTATCCAGGAGCTGATAAAGGGGGTTGGGGAGGTGGAAGTGGGGAAAAAAGGCCAGTTTTGGTGTATATGAGAAAAGGGGGGCTGCAGTTTGAAGTAGCCAGTTTCTCTTTCTGCCTCTCCTTAGCTAAGCAGCCTCTGACAGTGTCGGTGGGAATTTCTAGCATGCTGCACTTCTGTGAAATCTAGGCCACTTCTCTTTAGGTGCCTGAAGTTAGGCCAGAATTGTCAAGCTTGGATGCCTAGATGATTTATTATAGCACAAGGGATGTGAGCACAGCCCTTGTGCCACCACAGGCATGTCACTGGTCTCAAACAAGCTGTCTTTCTGCTGTGTGTTCCCTCTCTTATATCCACCACATTTTAGGGCATGGTCTCCTGTCAGGGACTGCGTTCCAAAGTCCTTGGAAGCAGAGGACATTGCATGCATCAGAGCCAGGCTTCATTTAACAAACTTACTGGTCTTCCGAGAACATCTTTTGCCAGAAATTTATGGTGACCTCTCATATTGATGGAGAAGATGAAAAGAAAATGCCCAGGAAACACACCTGGCTTGAGCAGTAGAAAACAGTACTGTCCACAGTCTTCTAACTAAGCTTCTCTGCGTCACCTTGTTTTGGTGCCAATGAGTCGATTTCCGTGCAAGACACAGACATAGCTATTCAGGGACATCTGTCAACTTGCTTATTTCTTTTAGTTTAAAAAACAACACAGATGCCTGTAATAACTACTTTAGGGGCTCTGATTAATCATTCATTAGTCATTAAGCAGACTTATCTTGTGCCCATAGAGGGCAGTGTGATGGTCCTTCTAGGAGTGAACATGTTCTCCTTTCCACTGTTGCCTTGGGGATGGGTATAGGTAGGGTCTGTTTTAAATTGTGGTTCCAGCTTGTGGCACAGCAGGTCCTTTAATCTTGGAGTTTCCCCTGCCCACCCCTGCCAATGGGCCCCATCAACTTCACTGCTCACTCCTGATGGCCAGGAGGTGAAAACCATGGTTTAAATATGGCATGGTTTTTGCTTCCCGCTGCTTGCTGCTGACCAGATGGGAGGCAAAAACCACGGCATATTTAAAACCATGGTTTTCACCTCCTGGCCATCAGTGGCAAGTGGTGGGGCTACAGTCCCTCTGCCAGTCAGCAGCGAGAGAGTTGCAGGAGGAACCCAAGTGCACATAACCAGGTCTATAGGTCCTTATGCTTGGTGAGCCTAGAGTTCTTGCCTTGAAGCTCATGGTAATATCCAGGACACTACTGAACATTGACAGGGGACTGGTATCATAGCATTCAAAGCCAGGGCAACATCTGCATTGCAGGAGCTTGGGACTATGTACATTATTCCTTCTCCCTGCCTCAGGATATACCTGAGGGATTCTGGTCAAAATTACATATAAACAATACCGTGAGGATGGGTGCGGGGAATGAATTGGGACTTAAACTATGAAGGCAGTACCCTGGAAAACCAGGAGAATAAAGCATTTTTAACTACTGCAACTGCCCTTGCTCTCATCCTTCCAGCATTTGTAAATGCATAAGAGACAGCAGTGCTTTGCCACCTGCATTTTTTGTAAGCCATGTAATATTTCAGGGGGTTTCAGAGGCTGTTTAAATAATAATCCTAACTAATTACATTCTTGTCAGCTCCTCAGTCACTTGGCAGCTCTGCTTAGAGATTGAATCTAACAGTTTCCAGAATCATTGTTGCTGTGTCACTGTTGAGCACTGATCAGCATTTGGCTGTAATGCGGAACTGCTCAATACTGCACTGTCTTCATTTAGAGTTTTTGTTTCAGTTGCTTTCCTTCAAGTTATTTTGTCCAGGGATGTGCTGTTCACTGTGCTTTAATGAGACATGTGTGAGTTATGGGTATTTAATGCTCTCAGCCAAATCAGTATTAAATATTAATTATTTACATTTCCATCCATGTTCTACCAGGAATGCTTTATTTTTATTTTAAAATGCTGCAACAAAAGCAGATCTCTTTAATAGAAGCTCAAAGTTTGAATCAGACATGCCTGTAATGTCCACATGAAGCTTTCTAGAAGATTAGAATGAAACATATAAATATACCTGATACATAATTTGGCAGCAAGAGGAGATGAATTTTGTGATTTAGGTTGCTCCTTCTGTTGGTTTCCTTGCAAAAAGCTTAGGCTGGTTGCTAAGTAACCATTTAAAAAAAAAAAAGCACATTTGTCTTTGCACTGCAAGCAGGAGCCTTGAGAGCAGCAAAGGCCTCAGTTGCCTCCTTAAATGGCATGACTGGGGAATGAAAGTTTAAAATGTTGAACGTGTCTTGGTTCAAGATCCTTTGACAAAAACCAGCTGTATAGGAGACATTCAATAGTTTGGTTTCTTTTGGTGCAAAGGAAGGACAGGGTGCATGTTTGGAATGGGGGTGAAGACTGTACAGCAGACAGAAATTTCCAAAGATTCCTGAAGATTAAACAAAGTGTGGAAGGGTTTCTTATACCAATAATCTGACACTACAGTCAGATTAAGCTCTTTCCCTGACAACTTGTCACCACTAGCAGGAACATATTTATTATATTAATAGATCCCAGAAAGGGGCAAGGAGCTTGGCAGTTAGTGTAACAACAAATATTGAAGCTCCTTGCCTATAACTTTTTTTTAATTAGCCAGGGCAAGAGGCGAGAGAAAAAAAAATCTAACCTTGAATTAAGAGTAAAAGTGAATGTAGTGGCCCACATAGTTAAACAATATGGGGGTTAATAGAAGTCAGATGAAAAGTCCTAATTAAATCAACTGTGTGGGAGCTGTCACCTCATGATCCTGAGTGGTGCCATGAAAAAGTTTGTGTGGGAGAAGGGAGAGCAGGGAGGGGAAGAGAAAGAAAAATCACAATACCCTGGCTTTCATGCTTTGGAAGAGGGCATCCCTGGGGTATCCCAGCTGGAAAGGATGGAGGCTTGAAAATGGTTCTGAGGTCCTGGCACAGAAAAAAAAGAGAACCACTGAGGCTGGTCCTTTTTGTTTTTCCCCAAGTGAAGGGCAGCCTCCAATGAATGTGAGCAAAATCAAAGGTCTGTTGATCAGATAGAGCTCTACTTCAATTACAGCAGTGGTGCTGGACTTTTTTAGCCTCAGGACACCCCTCCATATCTCTTGTGACTTGAGAGGCTCCTTATTTCCAAAACTAATTTGTATATTACAGTGCTTACCTCCTTACACAAGGGCCAGGCAGTACGGATGAGAGCTTGTCCAGGCAGGAACAAGCCTGAGCCTGGCTTATCTTCTTGGCTTCTCTGCTTACACCTCACAGCGCCCTTCAAAAGATCTGGCAGCACCTCAGAGTGCCTTGTCACCCTGGTTGAGAATCACTTAATTTGAGGGATCTGCCTTCCTCAAGTGAAAATGGCACGAAGCCTCAGAATCCTGCTTGACTTTTTACAAATCCCAGATGGGCATGTGTTAGTAGTGAGCCATGATACCATCTGCCTCCAGCTGCCCTGTTCTCCCAGACAATGATCTGTCCACAGAGATCTGTGTATTGCTTTAGACTAGATTTGCTGTAACTGGGGAAAAGCTACTCAGTAGCTGCACCTGGTGCAAAAAGATCATTTCTCATGTCTTCATGGGGACTGTCTGCCTTGAGCTGTGCCCTGCTCCCTTCATTGTGCCCATTTCCACTGTCAACTCAGAGGCTCAATCTTGAACTTCAAAGCCATCATTAACAGGTCAGGAGCCAAGACATCTCAGTTATGGGATTTTTCAGCTATGACTCACCAAGACAGGTGTGTACCTCCTGGTTCTTGTAAGCTGCATGCCACAAGAAGTTGCAGGTGATGGCTAGAAATAAAGGCTTTTCAGTTGAGGCAGTTCAGCTGTGGAAGAAACTACAAGAAGAGTTTTGACCTGAGTCAAAGGCCCAAGTCTTTGGGGCATTTATACACATACCTTTATCTGCTCCTATGTGCTGGAAATCCAGTGTGTTGGAGCAGACTCAGTTAATCGAGTTGGGAAAGCAGACAAACTGACGCACCCAAGCACTGCGCCGCATACATTTGTGGATGTCAGTGTACAGAAAATGGTGGTGGTGGTGCACTTTTGAAGTAAAACTCCCTTGATGCATTTTAGTTCAGAAGTGTGTTGCTGCTATTTTCTCAGTGCTGATGCGCATTTCACCGTTTTTACAAATGTATGTGATGCAGCGCTGGGTGCTTTTAAAAGCACTTGGTGCTGTGGCACATACATGTGTACAAATGCCCATTGAGGGCATACTGTGAAACCTACCTTTTTTGAGAAACCATTCCCACCATGACTGGGATGTTTAAAGTTTTTTTGGCTTTTAAAGGACACCTTTAAAACATGGTTGAAAGAATAGCAAATGCGTTATTGAAATCAAATGTTGCAGCTCCAGCTGCAAAAAAAATTGCTGGGTAAAATTTAATGTTTAGATACTCCTGCTGGTTATTGTTCATGGTTTCATTATCCTCTAAATGTTTAGTGATTTTTATTTTTTCCCCCTTGAATGTTTGTTCCATTATTTTGTTAGAGACGGAAATAGAGGGGCTAGGAAGGATTGCTCTGAAGAAAACACTGAAGTGAGCCAAACAACAATGGCATTTAGTTAGAATCATCTATTTAGTTGCATAGAACTGAAGGAATTCATTTTAATTAATGGAAGAATTCTCTTCAGGGCACTCTTAGAAAAGTAACCAAGAAAATATAATTGTAAATTATTTCCCATTCTCTGTTATTCACATGGAAGTTTTTGAAGGGCATGCTTATACCTCCTTTCTGAAGTTAGAAGATAGGTTTTCTTGCCATTTAGGTAAAAATAACTTGAGATTACTTTCTTTTTTTAAAGTCCCCTGCAAGATTCAAATCTGGCATAGCTTTAATCAGAAGGGGAAAATGGTATGACTTTTCCCCCACATTCCTGTACTTAACATGCCTACTTTCTACAAACTGAAACTTTCTATTTATTTACACTTCCAAAAATGAAGCAGAAAGACACTTTCAAATATATAAACAAAGAAAACAGTTATTAGTTTTTTTAATTATTTCTTCATGTTACTTTACTGAATCTGTGGGTAACAGTTTCTTGTCAAAAGCAAACAGAACATTTTATTATTATCTTTTGATAGAGAAAATCTTGCATTTCAGAAGACTGAGATATAGAAAACTGTCTCAGTAAATAGATTTCTGCAGATGTTGGACGTAAGCATAGAGTAGTGTTGTGCCAAATGATGCCTCTATTCTTCCTTTGCTTCACGTTCCAAGAACTACATACCAAGTTGATTGCAATTAATAGAACTTTAGGGCTGAAAAACTGTGGAGCTGATCAGCTTAAGATAAAATAACTAGATGGATCTTAACCATGGGTTACAGGTCTTAGAATTTCTCTTTAATGGGTTAGAATTTCTATTAGACCCGACTTTCAGTCTTTTCTGTTCTCTGACACTGTGTTGCTAGAGAGAAAAAATAATTCTGAGATTCACGCTCATCACAACATAGAGGAGGAGCACAGTCATGACCTCCGTAGATCTGTTGGTGGCTTTCAGGTTAAGATGAAGAACTTGCACACCAGTCACATCACAATCTTAGTTCTGACCCATGAGATGTAGCTGTCAGCAGATGCATCATTTTGCCTTCCTAGAAACACCAACACCATTAAAAAGAGACTTTCAACTAGAGCGGGGCAAAGCAATAAAATTTTGGGACCGTATATGGATCCTTTATTTTCCAGAGTCCTTGGCAGCTTTATTTGGTGTCCTGGTAGAACTCCAGCAATTAAAATACCATAACTGAACCTTTCCCCTTCTCCATCCTCCCCTTCTTCCTCCCCATCTGCATTTGGATATCAGCCTATCCAAGGTTCAGGAACATACGGATGGAGAGTTCAAGTTCAGGCTCTTCGCCATGTTCAATATGTACATCATTAATACATCTAATTATAACTGTCTTGCAGAAAATCTTGCAAACCATGCACTTGGCTGACTGGTTCACCCACATTTTCACCAAAGAATACAAACATTTTAATTATCAGATTATTTCAATATTATGCAAACACTCCTTTGTATCTAATATTACTACTGAGCAATGACTCTGAATGAACAAGTTTTTTTTTCACCATCTGTTAATTTATTTGTGTCTGTAAAGCACCTTTATCAAATATTTCACTCCTATCTGTCCAAAGTAAGGTCACCCCTGGGAGATGGATATTCTTTCTATTGCCTTTTCCTTATGAACTTGTATGCTACATATAATTCTGCTGAATAAGCTCTTGGGGTGAAATTATATAGATCTTACGCATTTTTAAGTGCACTTGGGGGGAGAGAGGTTTCACACCTTACTCTTTCTAAATATGCACTTGGCTAAATAGTCACTTAGGTCACATGCATATAGCTTCAATTTTTAAAAACCTGTTTCGATCAACAGTCTGCTGTGATTGTTTTGGATGTGGTTCATAAACTACAGCTTTCACTTTTTCAATTAATGTTTAAAATGCTCATGAGAGGATGTAATAAATTGACTTTGTTTACCAGGTACTTATAATTGATGTTAGAGACACTCCTCCACATTCCAATAAGTTCTGTTCATGCTCCACTTAATGAATAGTTCTAGCCAGAGCTGACCTCTGAGGAATTTTCCTTGTACCAGCTGAGGGCAATCTGGTTCCTTTACCAATAGTCAGTCTCGCTCAACAGGCGCAATGGAGGTGTGGAGGGATCAGAGGTTAATAGGGAGCATGATGGAAAAGAAGACAGCTTTGCTTATCTTACATTCATGCAAGTCCCTGAAGGATCTCATCCTTAGGATCTGCCAGGGATGACAGGTGCTGGATCCCAGAATGCTAAGTAGTTGCTAGGAGAACTCACTGTTTCTGCATCCAAGCTGTTTGCACAGAGTTGAGGACCCACCTCATTAGGTTGCATTCCTTGGTAACTCTTCCAAAGAAAACCAGTATCCTAATGGATCATGCAGCCCCTGAGAAACCTGGACCAGACAGACTCTTACATGTTGAGATAGCAAGGGCTGGGGGCATGTCTCAAATATTAGGATTGGAGGGATTCTGCCATACTGTGCTAGAATCTCTGCTTCTGTCTTACAATGCTGCTCTCATAGGAGTATAGGCCATGGGCAGGGGGAGTGCACCAAGGCATGGCTTCTTTTGCCAAAACTTTGAATTTAATCTGGGAAGGGGTAGGGAGTGAGCAAAAACATCTGAATTGTGCATTACAGTTAGAGACGTGTGATAGGAGTAGAGGATGCCTTGAAACTCAAGCACTGTTGCTTCTAAGCAAGCCACAAATTGAAACAAAAAAGTAAGACCATGTTTAGAAGCATTTAGCTTTTTTTTTTTATATATATATCTTTTTATATATATAAAGGTACCAATGGTTTTAGTTACTGACATACATAATGACAAGGTTGCATTTCTTTCTGTTCTTCAGAGCTTAAATTTAACCAACCTTTTACTTTTTGAGGTTAATGATCACAGACTAGGAATAGGAGCCAGAATTGTATTCGAATCCTAGCTCTGGCAGTGGCTGTCCTTCTGACTTTAAGCAAGCCACATAATCTTGGTTTCTTAGTTTTTTCATCTATGAAATGTGTGTGTGGGTTGGGGGGCAGAAGGAAGAACTAATAATAATATGTTGTTGTTCTACTGCACAACAGGTAGATGGTAGGTGAAAGTAGAACTGCACAACTGTGTCATAAGCCGTATACAGTGAATGGACACTCCCCTTCAGACAGAGTGGTAGGGACCTGTGCTTTAAAAGAGGAGGATTTTGGTTCTGTCACCAGAAGTTCTGTAACATTTCTAGGTGGCTGGGGGTGTGTTATAACACTTACCCACCCATAGATAACTGTGAAGATTACTACAGGCTGGTAAAGTGTGTGAAAGATGAAAAGGGCTATGTTAAATGTTTGCTTCATGTAATTCATCACTTGTAATATGATCCTGGAGGGAGAGGGAGAGGTTTCCTGACAATGCACAATGGTCCTAGCGCCTTCAGGAAAGTTCCTTTTCTCTTCTCTGCACTGCAGTTGTCATCTCTGCCTCTGCACTGTGGGCTCGGGCTGTATTCACATTTGCTATGGAACTGGAGGGAACAATCTGCAAAACAGAATGCAGACTGATTTAGAAGCACAAGCATCTGAGTGATTCATAAACAGCTCCTCTCAATTTAATTAGCTGGAGGGGAGGTCTGCACTCCCCCATGATTTTTCAGGTTTGCTAGAAGGTGATACTGTAGTCAGTGGGAATTATTGCAAAGTACAAGATGAAGAATAGAATTTAAATAACCTTATCTTTTGACTTGCAGGGGAAACTGTTCTTTATAACTCATGCAGATGGGACTGTCTTTGACATTTTGAAAATATTTCCCCGGGGGGGGGGGGGGGACATACACTTGTTGCCCACTCATGAGTGTTTACCAAGTCATCTTATTGTTATGTGCATGTCAGTGAAATGCCTTGTCTGTGTTCTACAGCTGCACCATGTAATCAGCCCCTCTTTGTTTTGTTTTTTCCCTCTCCCCCCAACCCTCCCCCAACTCTGCATCATCCCCAGTCGGCACATGCTGTGTCAGTGCTCAAAGAGTGTGCAAAGCTGCATCCTGCAGATCCCACTGTTCCTCTCCTGGCTGCCAAGGTCTGCATTGGGCCACTGCACTGGGTAAGCGAGCTGATGCAATGCTTCTTACATAATGTATTAGGTGCCGCAGTGACAGTGCCATAGTGCAGTAAAAAAAAGAAGAAAAAAAAAGCAAGCCTGTAAAAAAATATATATTGGCAGTGAAATTTTGTAGTAGGTCATTGAAATAAGATTAACTGGCACGTTAGGGCAAAGGAAAAACACAAGATGATCAGGAATAGTTTTCCTGAGCAGCCTGTGGTTATTTGTTCAAGTTAATGTCCAGAATAGAATTGCAGTAATTAACATTGTTGAGTAATGGCTGTGATAGTGGCTGAGTGAACCTAGCTACTAGTCTGTTAGGCAGTTGACTCGGCCATGCTGGACAGCTCAGTCCTTTGTTCTTGATGTTGCTGTGTCAGGTTTTTTTATTCAGCTGTATTAATATGCACTGTAGCAACAGAGTAGGGGTGGGGGACAACACCTGAGAAATTCTGATTATGCTAAAGAGCAGAAACATCTGTCAGCCTTTTGCTGCCTGGGTTAGTTAATTGAATGACAGCCTGCTGTTTTCACCTCTGTCTTCATCACAAAAGTGTCCCCACAGTCAGTAAAGGATTATGGTAGAGAACAGAAGTAAAACAAAAGAGGCAAAAGGCATGGAAGAAAATCTTAAAGGAATATGCTTAGGTTAATTGGAAAAAACTATTGCTTTTTCAAGCTGAGAGCCAGGTCCTCAGCTGCTGAAAATTAGCAGAATTCAGTGGAAGTTGTTGGAACAGCAGCAATTTACACCAGCTGAGCATCTGACCGGGCATGTTTTTTGAATGCATTTGCACTCCCCAAATACACAGTGGTGTAATGGTAGGCATCTGACATGAACTGACAAAAGGCAGGAACATGTCTGCTGTAGAGATGCTCCCTCACAGTCAGCTTTGAGGCCCCTGGGGGATGCAGCAGGAAGGAAGCTTCCATTGTTTCTGACCATGCTGTATGTATTCAGTAGACGGAGGGCTCGGCTCTCTGAAGGTACCAGTCTAACGCCTTTTCTAAGCACTGAAATTCACGTACGCACTTTTTAAAAAAAAATTCAAAAATAGATTATCTAATACTTAGCGTTAAAATCACAGTGCAAGCCAGGTACCATGTTATGTTGAACATTCTGGTTAATCTTTCTCTTTCCAATTAAATTTAATTCACTCCTCAACTAAAGCCTCCTTAGGTTGCGAATATAGTCAGAAAATTCCATCTGCCTAGTTTTGGAATCTAGGGCACTGGGTCAGTGAACAGCATGGTTTAGGCAGACCCAGCACTTGTGATGAGCCCCACTGAATTGCACGGAAGCTCAGAGAGCTGCCCTTTCACTTCTGGTGGAACCAAAACCTTGAATGAAGCCACCTAACCAATCATTTCAAATCTCTGAGGTGTGACAGATTTAGCCATTATATAGAAAACAGACTTGTGGTTTCAGCCTCACAACAAATACTTAATCTCTTCTGTCTTTCTGATTCATGAACACTGACCTCTCTCTTGCCAGAATGCTAATCTTTGGTTTCCTGTCTGTTATAAATTTCACAAACAGACCACCACCATGTAACATAAGATACTTCAGGAACAATCCATTGCCCTTTCCTAAACCCCAAGTTTGCATTAAGGAATGCAGCTTATTTTTTCAGTTACTTGCTATGCATGTGGTATCCTGCTGCAACCAGCTTGTTGTCGTAATTGAAATAGTGAATGTCTCTTTTAAGTCATATTACTAAAGGTAAAATCATGGTGGGCAAGCTTATGTTTTCTGTGGTCACTGAAGCTTTAATCAAGGTCCCTGCCACTGAAATAAAATCAGCCATTGCCGTCTGTTAAGGTGAAAGGACTAGGCTTGTATATTGTGAGAAGAGGGCAGGAACAGAATTCTTCTGCCTCTTGCACATTGTGCTACTGGCTACCTCATAGCTCAGTATTTTTCATTACTTTGTTTCCCTGAATATTAATAGCCGAACTTCAGGGAGTAACCTTTGACTTTGTGCCCACAGACCATTGTGGATGAACAGCTGTGCATTCAGTTCTTAGCACAAATTATACTATTTGCATTCCTAGCCACCTGATTTGTGCTGGTGATCAGGGGCTTAGAGTTTTAGTCACCTCTCTTACTCCCACAGTTAATTATACCTGCAGTTTTGCACCAACAGTTAATTACAAGTACACAATCAGAAGGCTGTTTGAAATCCATTAATCCTCCCCCCACCCTCCCTCTGTACCTTAACAATATGGTCCTTAGCATTAAGCTGAAAGAAACTTTTGTGATATACAGTTTATTTGTATTACCATAGCCCTTAGGGAAGGGGACAGAAAGTAGTCAGTGAGAAGTAATGGGCAAAACCAAGGCACAGGTAACAGATGAAGACTAATATGTTGTCACTGTAGCAAGAGGGGACACTAGGAGATATTTTGATTCAGTGCTGGATCTAGTAAAGGTCTATAGGTGCCTACATGCTAGGCACTGCAGTGCCTGAATTTTAAGTATGTGGCCTACAGATTAAAATCTGAAATGAAGAGAGAAGTGGCTAAGCTCCCTTGACAGCCCGTGGGGAAGAGGCATCTCAGAGGGGCAGTCCAAAACACCAAGGCTGCTGACAGACATGACCAAAAAAAAGAAAAGAAAACACACTTGACCATAAGAGGTAGCTCAAGTTTGACCTGGCTGTGCAGCATCTGTATAGATCGCGCTCTTCAGTGAGCATTTTTGGACCAGAAAGCCCCTGTTGAAGTGCCCAGTCTCTGCAGACATTGGGCAAGCTGGGTCAAACTAACATGATGTGTCTTTTGGGCATGTGCTGGGCTGGGTGTTGGGGCACACTGAGTTTAAAGCAAATTTTTTTGCATCTGTAAGCAGCTATTAAGCACAGGCTTAATGCCATCTGGACTCCTGAATTTCCCTCTTGGTTGCTTATGCACCTGACCCCTGGTTGTGAGGGTGAAACCTCTGTCCACTGGAGATGGAGTCTGGAACCATTCCTGAAGACAGGCACCTATGCACGTTTTGTTGAACTGATCAGGGCTTGCTCTTTTTGAAATGGTGCATGCCTTTTGTGTAATAGTGAAATGGTTAAAGCACCTGCTAGGAAGTGGAATACTTGGGTACTAAGCCATCCTCAACCTGAGCAGGGTTCAAACTGCATATCACATAATCAGGAAGTGGTAGGCTGTGGTTGGGCATGGATACCTCCATCCTTGCTGTTGAAGCTGAGCCACTGAGTAGAAAGGAACAGAAGCAGAAGAAGAACAAGTAAGTTGACTCTGTTATCTAGGTTAGGGCACTCAGAATAAGAAATCCCACATTTATTTTTTTGCTTTGAGTATTATTTTAGTTTATCCAGTAACTCTGATGTAAAAGATATAAGTTCCAGGGAGCAGAGACTGCACTCCAGGATGCCCTTCCAGCCAGGTGAATGCCTTAGCCCAGTGATTCTCGGTCATGGTGCAGTGGCAACTTGGGGTGCCTTGAGATCCTTTTAAGGCTGCTATAGGTTGCTAGGTAATATTAACATGGTTAGGTGTACCAGCTTGATTCACAAGATAAATGGAGACATTTCAAATAGAAATCTATAGTGTTAAAATAGTTCTGACCTGCTGAGGACTTTCTGAGTTCTTTGCAACAGAAAAACTACTCCATTATTTTTTGTGGTCCAGAAATGAGTGAAAACTGAGCTAGCATTTTTGAAAGGGTTCCTCGAGTCTAAAAAGTGACTGCCCCAGCCACTCAGCTTTACAGTCACATTCCTCCTTGCTTGCTCATCTTCTGACCCAATTCATCTTGCATTCTTGGTCATGGAGTGGCCCAGCTCCCACACGAACAGTGGAGAGTATCCTCTACTTAGCCTATTTAGCATCCTGTTGGTTTGGGCATTTTCTTGGGAGGTGCAGAATGTTGGTTCAGATCCCCTCATAGTGAAGAGAGCCTAGATCCCAGGACTTGCCCTCTGCATGCTTTAATCACTGGTCAGGGTGTTCAAACCTCAGGCTGTGGCCCTGGGCAGATGACAGGGAGAGCAGGTGGAGAGCCAGAGAGCGTTATCCTGTGCATTCAGACATCCCCAGAGCTGGAATCCCTGTGTGCCTCTCCATTTCCGGTCTTCTGGTTCTAGCAAGTGGTGTTTAGCTATCCCCACAATCCCTAGAATCCAAGAGGCATGCAAGAAATTATTCTCTCCAGCCCCAGAACTTGGAGATTGGAGGCTGAGCATGTAAGAGAACATGTTAGCTGTCTTCCTTGAAATAGAGGGAAAGTGGAGCCACAAGACTGAGCAAACCCCTGTTGTACCCCATTCACTGGAGAGTACACCAATACAAGTAGTCATAGCAATTTTGAAGTGCTCCATTTTTGATAGGAGGGGGAAGAGGAAATGCTGATAGGCTGTCTGCCTGTGGCCCAAAATATGATGAGTCTGAAGCACTCCAAATTGTCCTTTAAGTGTCTGGATTGCTCTTTGCATTGCAGCTTTAAACAGAGGTGCCTAAAAGTTCAACTCCACCTTGTTTTAGATGCACAGGTTTTTGTTGCTTTTTTTCCCCCCTTTGAACCAAGACTTGCGTCACAAGTCTCTGACCAGCTTGTCCCTGGGGCAGTCCAGCTGAACACAGCTCCATACTTGTCTCGTATTGTAAAGTGGAATTTACTCCTAAATGAATGTAAATTGAAGAGGAGGGGCAGGCAGTGTGAACTTGAAGTAATTGTGCTTGTTCTACTGATACCTTTTTCTGTATCCCAATTTAATTGCCTATCCAAAATCCATTAAAATTCATGGGAGTCTTTCCATTGGTTTTCAAAGCCTTTGGATTAGGTCTGTCTCAAGCCAGTCTGTTGAATTATCATGGAAATATCAGTTCTCATTGAACTACAGTATGATTCCTTGAGGGCTCAGCTCTTCCACCATTTTTACACTGAGTAGTACTTTACTATGCAAGTACTCCCTCTGAGAAACATAATACTTATTCTCCTTTCAAGCATGGGGCCAGAGTCCACCCTGAGAATGAAGTCAGTACATAGTAGGGGAGAGAAACTGGGTGAAAACTGTTAGTCATTTTAAAACTACAGAAATGGAGAAAAACATCCATCTTGCACAGTTCCTATCTTTTATTAGCCAAAGTAGGTTGCCAGTAGACTTAAAAATCTTTCTGCCTTGGGAGAGCTGTTTCCCTAAATGTCATAATTACTGTAATTATGTGCATTCCAATTACATGGTAACATAATCAGAAGTAAATCATTCTGAACCAAAATTGAATGAGTGGGAGAAGCAAAGATCAATGGCAATGTAAATAAAAAGAAGAATATATGTTTAATTGAACAGTCAAATGGAAAAATATTAACAGTTACAAATATTAATGTACACCTTGGTTTTCAGGAAATGTAAAATGTGATTACTTTCTGACTTGTTGGAAATATTTGTACTGTGTTGCTGGTTGGATTGCAGGATACATTCAGATATTTGATTACTGGTTAGTCAGGAAAAGGTGAAAGCAAAATATCATTTATATAAATGGAAAAAGCTAACTGGTGTTTCCTTTACCAGTCTACCTCATGCTTTAAGTACAGTACTATGCATTTTTAGCTTACTGTCCAAGGGAAAACAGTACTTCAATCTTATTTTTATTGTTAGTAACAAAAATACATTTTAACGTCTATTATTTTGCTGGATAATTCCGATGTTTTGTGACACGTACAGAACAGTTTCTTTGCTGATAAATCAAGCCATCATTTGATTTATCCCTGGCTTTGTATACACACTTCAAAAACAGAAATAAGTATTAATTGAATGTGTTCAAAGTCATCCTGCACATCTAGAACACATCAGAGATGATTTTATAGCACATTATAAGCAAAGTGAAGTGAAATAAAAATGCAAATCAGTATGTACAGAGCTGGCTTCTGCAAAAGAGATGAATGCCTTTAGCTTCCAATGAAAATAATGGGTGGATCCTTAGCTGATGTAAATTGACAGTTCCATTGACTTCAGGTGCTTGTTCTCATTTACAGCCACTTGTGGTCTAGCTCTTAAAGAGTAACTCTCAGGATTGGACCCATGATAAACTACAGAGTAGGGTGAGCAAAGTCCTGTTCAAACTGCAGTGATTTTCGTAGGTTTAAAAAAAGCGTGGCGTGAACAGTAGATCAATACTTCATTAGTTGAAGAGCTTACACCAGCTGTCTCATGAGAGCAGAAAAGTGCTAGAACTTGTTTACCTGTACAGATCACTGTCACCCCTCCAGAAACACTGTGGGGCCTATAGTTAATATTGCCCATGAGATTTAAAAGTTTTCTGAGACAAACCAGAACTTTCATTTTATACTACGTTGTAACAGGTGGCCGCTCTGTTCCAGGCAAAAATGGGGCCTGCACACCTGTTCCTGGGGCAACCGCCCACCTTTGCCTGCCATGCCTTGCTGTTTAATTAATTGATGTTAATTAACAGGAGGCTGCCCTTGTACTGCCCCGCTACCAAGGGGTGCTATCTGCAGCTCCATTTCCTCCCCTACACCACAGTCCACACCTCGCTGATGCAATATCCCTTATTCCATTCAGGCCCCTCTTTGGGCCTTCAAGTGTTGCCCCCTCCTTTGGGGCTCACCATGCCCGCTCTGGGGCTCCTCAACAGTGTCCCCTCTCTGTGGCTAGGGTCTCTGTATCCTGTATGCTGTGCCCCTACTGGCACTGGGGTCCCCATGCTACTGTGGGTCCCCTATGAGGCCTCCTTCAACCCCTAATAGCCTCACCCAAACCACCAGTATAACAAACAACAACATAAACACAAGCCCTTCAGCTATAATAAAAACAGAAGCCAACCAGCCCAAACAACATTCGGTCCTACCAGTGACCCTTTAAGTCTCAGGTGCAGCCCCTGCATCAGGTTTCCCCTCTCTCCCAGGGCAGAGAGCTCCTTCCTCTTTGGTAGCTGGCAGGGAACTGCCTCTGGCTTCCTGTCTGTGCTTTATATAGGAGCCAGGCCCTGCCCCTTTCCATCAGCTGACCTCCTGGTTGCCCTGGCAAGCCACAGCTGGACTCCTTATTTCCTGTTAGGGCTCTTTCCTTGGCAGTTTCCCCTCTCTAGGAGCTGGGCACCTCCGTGCTCGGTGATATATGTCCTGAGTCTACAGTACATTTAAAAAAAATAGGTTAGTTCAAGATTATTTAAAGACCCATTCTAACAGAATAGCAGACATACTTTGCTAAACCAATTATCTTTTTTTTTTTTAACACAGTAGTTTTCTCCATCCAGTATGGATGGAGGAAAACCATTTTATCCACAATCATCTCTGCAGTGAGCGAGAACAGAGCCCAGTGATAGCTAGTCAAGCATCTTTAAGCCATCCAGAAAGTGCTCTCAGGTTCAGTGGTCTCAGATGGTCGGGACATTGTTCTTAGTTTTCGTTGGAAGGTTGACAATCTCTAGCAGTACCCAGACATGGGCCCAGTGTGAGTTTCGAGGAAAGAATGCCACTGCCTAAAACACCAGTCCCATTTCCTGCTGCGCCCACTGTTGTTTGCGCACACAATTTTCCTGGTACGGCCCAGTGCTGACTTTGCTGAGTTCTGTCCAGTATGCAGATTCCTATGGAATTGCATCCCAAGACATTGCTATGCTTAGTAACAGTAATCCAATATTTTAATGTTAGCCATGCCCAAAGACCCCATTGCATTAGAGCCCAGTGCTGCAAATACAGAAAGTAAAGCCTGTGGTTACAGGTCTGCTGGACATCTTGGAGCCCCAGACCTCTCTATTTATTAGCCTTGCCGAAGGCCTTGCTTCTAGTAGGAGCATTGTGCTATTGATGTCAGTGATGTGTTGCAAAACATCTTTCAGCTACCTAGAAAGATGGCCAGTCTGGAGAATAAACACACAAAGCCATATGGAGCATAGTCTTATACTTAACCTTAATATGGAAAGACTGTTGAGAATCAGGAGGATCTAGACCGGAGGTGAGAGATTTTGCTTCTGTTCTTAGTTTTGCTGTTGACCTGTTTGTATAATCTTTTGTCTGGTCAGTTAATTTCTCAAAGGCTCCTTTGTGTACCTTTTGTGTTGTATCTTGTCTGTTTAGCCAATGAACTTTTACTGTGTGTATGTGCAATACCCAGCACAAAAGAGTCCCAAAACTAGTTAGGGCATTTAGGTTGCTAGTATGAGGTAGATCATGTTAAAAGATCTTCTGTAGAAAACACTGTGCCATCTCTATTGCTATATGCTACCTAAAGGACACTGATGCCAACTTGGCTTGTTAAGGAGAGGCAGTCCATGCTGTGGGTGCAATCTGTGGTAAAACAAGTTCAGGAATCCCTCTGTCCTCTAAAGGATGATCCCGCTCATGCCACACCTGTTCATACTGGGGGAATTCCAAGGCCTTTGCATATCAGGGATGACTAGGAATGCTGGTTTCCACATGCCTAGTAAATAAACAGCTAGTGCTACGGAAGTGGAAGGCATTAGCGATCTCGTGCACAGGAGCCCGGCTGGGTTATTTGGCAGCCTTAGAAAGGATGGTGCATACAAAACCGAACAGACTCAAATAACTTGGAATCGTAGGGCATTTATACACGTACAGTTTTCTGCTTTGACACGCTGGAGATCCCTCACATTGGAACAGACTCAGTTAATCAGGTCTGCTCTGCACATGAGCTGACATGCCTGTCACTGCATCATGTACGTTGGTATAAATGGCAAAATGAGTGTTGGTGCTGAGAAAATGGTGTCAGTGCACTTTTGAACTAAATGCCTTTGTGTTTTAGTTCAAAAGCGCACCGCCACCATTTTGTGCTGATGCGCATTTCGCCATTTATACAAATTTGTGTGCCAGAGTGCTGAGTGCTTTTAAAAGTGCCCAGAGCTGCAGCGCAAGCATGTGTATAAATACTCATATAGTCTTTGTTCCTTGACGTACGTAATCAGGGATCGGGTCTGTGTGCTGTAAACCTCTGTAGGCAGGATCCACTTTGCCTCTGGGCCACCTCTCCTGTTACTCTCTTCTTTTTCCCTGCGGTTTCTTTCGTTTCCTTTCTAGGATGGGCCACCCTTTCTTACCTGGGCTGAGTATCCAAGAATTATGTATATATTCTTACTTAAAAGCCAATGCAGAAATTAAAAGAAAACTTGTATTTAAAGACACAACAAGGGCGATACTATTTGCAATGCCCTGTCCATTAGCTCAGCATATAAGCTGTGTAGTTTGATAGCTAGCTTATTTGCATGTCTGCAGGCACATCTCATTTCAATGAGGTCCAGTCATTTCCCATTTTAGTAGACTCCCCTCATATCTGTTGCCCAGTCCAATGTAACTCTAGCTGCGTTTTTGTCTTCCTTCTCTCTGTCTGCTCCCTTAGTTTAATGTTCTAGAGCTGCAGTCTTCCTATTGCTTGATTCTGCTTATTGTCCACTGTGCCAAATGGAGACTGGGGAGAGCAGCAGCTCCCGTTTATAAATCTGGTGAGTGCCAATTCTACGTGGTGGGGATTCAACTTTTTGAAAAACAAGTTATGCCAGTTGAAAAACCAGTTGGCTGGCAGGAAGCCAGGGTAGAGCACCTGCTGTTCCCCTCTTCTTTGTCAGTGTGCCCATGGGCTTGGCTCATGCATGCACCAAAAACTCCAGTCAAATACCATTTTTTGCTGAAACAGGCACTCTGTTTCAGGGAAAACATCTTTCGGGTTACACCGCTAACAACTGTCCTGTTTCTGTTAAAGATGATGGGAGAGGTGATGGGAGGGAAAAAAGAAGGAAACAAATCCAGATTATTGTTATACTATCAGCAGCAATTTGATAATATATTTCTCCCCAAATGTTGTGTTGTGCTTCCTTCCAGTTCAGAAGAGGGCTTAGTTGCTCATCCAGAATCCCTCTGATAAATTATGCAGCTTGAGACTTGGCCTGCAAATAGCTCTTTTATATCTTTGTTCTCCCATCTCTGCATTTTTTGAGCTTCCTCCAGCTCAGAAATGTAGGTCCTGGGCTCTTCCCTGCAGCCTGTAGTTCCACTGTCATCCTTCTCTGTTTCCTAGCCATCTTGATGCCAAAATACGAAAAGTTAAGGTTTTGAAGGGGGGAGAGGGGAGAAAGAAGGTTCATTCTAGTTTTGCGTACTAGAACAAGACAGCTTTCAGGCTTAGTTTGTGTTTGCTCCTAGGAGCATGACAGAATAAGGAAATCAAAATCAAGCTGTTGCGTGCAATCTGATGCTGAAGGAGTTTTCATTTACCTCCACCAGATGTCATACCTATGTTTTGGTGTGCCCTCACCCACAACATGCCATTAGAGCTAGAGATCACTTTTGTTTTGCTTTCTGTAATGCTGAAAATATGCTGCGTGTTTAAAGGGGAGGAAAAAGCACAATTCCTGTCTGCTGAAGGGAGGCTTTCAGATCCCCTGCCTCTTGCCTGGCTGGTATTGGCGAAAGCTTGCATCAGAGATGCTGTCCTCCCCACCCCACAATTTGTGACCATGGCATTAGATCCAATTTGAAACTAATTGCGTCTCCATTGGGTTAATTTTCAGTTGTGCTTGAGGCCATGTTTCCTGGCAGCTTAGTAGAAACGGCATTGTTCGTGGTTTCTTCCAAACCCATCTGCCACCTAACTCTCTGACTATGACTCTTGTCTGTCTTGGATCCTTGTGACTGAGTGACTGACTGCTGAGTGGCATATCTGTGAAATCTGGAGTGAGTGATTTCTCCACCTGGAATGCAGGAACATCAGGAACCATTTGTACTTGAGACCTGAGGCTTAATGACTGCCGGCGTGAGTAAAAGGCTTGTGGGTTTTTCAGACTGTCCAAGAATGACAGAAGAGGAGAAGAATCGAGAGGGGGAGGAGGAGGAGGATGGCAGGCACAGCAGGGCTGGCAGTGGGAGTGGTGGAACATAGCAAAAAAAGGGGTTGTTAATGTTCTCGCAAACAGAATCAGCTGCTAAGCTTTGCTGAAGTTTGCAAGCTCCTTTATTTTCCAAGCAGACTTCAGCTGATTTAATTTGTCTTCACAGGAATCTTCATGGAAAGCCAAAGTGCCATTAATAATTATACGAATAAATATTTACGAGAGTGTTTGTGCTGCGAGTGCTCTTGTGGCCATTTTGAAAAGCTGCTTTTATTACTCATACAATAGATTAATCTGACACTTGCAGTGGCCTTGGATAACTTGCAAGCAGGAAAAAGGAATGATGTACCTCCTATTTAAAAAGCTTAGGCCTGGTCAGAGAATGGAAACAATACCAGGTGACTTATGTGACCCAGGCACACAACTAGAATAGCAGATCCCTATAGTGACTAGTTCAAAAACAAATAGTAAGTTAAAATTGGTCTGACCTCCTCACTTCATCTCGGATGCTGCTGCTGAGATGATGCTCCTTTTCTACTATGTTTCCCTCCCACAGAAACCCTTACCTGGATTCCCACATCAAATGTAAACTCCTGCTTCTTCCCTTCATAGGTAGTCTGCCCACCTACATCAAGACTCTCCATTTCTCTTCTTTTCTTTTCCCATCGTCCTTAAATCCCCCTCAGCCTTGTTTCCTAATGGGGTCCTTTTATCTGCTTCTGTTCTCATTTTTGTATCTTCTTTCCCCCTTGACCTTGCTGCATCCCCCACCCCTAGCTTGTGTCTCAATTCCCATCCCTTTGCATCATAGCACCCATAAAAAACCCCAACTGATCTTCTTTCAGATAGTGTTCTCATGCATTTTTTAACTTCAGTATTGCATCTTATCTGTTTGAATGTCTATTATAAATCTGTTTGGTATAGGAACCCTATTTTTCCACCTTTTTTCCTTTTGAAATGAGATGTTCAGTTTTAAAAAAAAACACAATTTTTTAAATTTTGAGGAAGAAATTAATGTCAGCTGATCAAATGCAAACATATAGGGGAATTAATTTTGAAAAGCTATAATGTGTAATGTGCATAAGCAAATAAAGCAGACACCTGTCGGTACAGGGGGGTTCTGTTTCACCCCACTGTCCCTATGCATTTATTGCTTTTGATTAGTTTAGATGTGAATCTTAGAGTAGCAAGGAATAAAGAAAATGAAAGGCAGGAATGAAGGAGAGTATGTAAGCATGGGGAAGAGAAGAAAGTAAGAACATGACTCCTGTCTAGGGAAGAAAGAGGGTTTATTAATCCACTGGCAATTGTTGTGTCTTGAGAGAATAATTTTTTCCATCTTGCGTGTTGTGCTATTTTCTGATTCCATTCCTTCAGGCTGCAGTCCAGCAAAGCACTTAAGTGCATGCGTACATTTAAACACATGATCCAGCCTACGGAACTCAGCACTACTCATGCACTTAAGTGTTCTTCTGGATTAGGGTGATAAAGGAGTATTATAGGACCTTCTAGGGCTTCATTCAAGCCTGGCTATAGCCATTGTGTGTCTCCCTTCTGATATCATTGGGCTTTGGGGTAGACCTTTAAAGAAGGTGATTGCTTTTAAGCCTGATCTAAAATATACAGGAAAAGGGAGTGTCTTTATCCAGATTCAGCAGACACTTTTACCAGGGTAAGCCTAAGTGGCACTTTACAAGTAAGGAATCGCCTGTGCACATTAGGAGGACTGCTTTTTCCCTTTTGTGCTTTTACTTCTTTTTTGCATTTCCAAAAGGATTTCCTTGTGTTTTGTATGGCTGATAAATACTCATTCTTTTGTTTACACTTTACATAGTTTGAAGTTAATATGTAACAGTTAACTATCTTCAAATCAGGCAAGTGGAAGAAAAACACCCTGACAGAATACTGTATTAATATACTACTGAAATAGATTTTGTTCAGACTATTAAAGGATCACTGCAGAATGGAAATTTCTAGTCTGCTGTTAGATTCTTGGTAAACTCTGCTTCTCTAAAGGGTCTCATTTGGGTATTAAGGAGAAACTGAGCTGCTGCGATTCTGTGAGGCTGAGTACTAGGAGAAAAAAAAAGTCATTTCATTTAGGTCTTTTAATATTTTCCCCTAAACTGGTTCAATTCCAAATGTATACAAAGGCGAGAAGTATGGGAAATAAACAAGATGAGCTGGAAGCTGCAGCCTATGAAAAGACAGATGATCTGATCGGCGTCAGTGAGACCTGGTAGGACAGCTCTTATGATTGGAATGTCAACAATGATGATTACACTATTTTGGAAGGACAGGGTTGGGAGAGAAAGGTGGTGGTGTTGCCTAGTACATCAAACAAACATGCACACACACACACAGACACACACACACGTTCTCTGGTTCAGGGAGAAGAAGACAGCAAAGAAGAATATATTTGGATGAAAATGAAAGATGAATAATGCATCACCAATATAATGGAGGAGCCATCAAATCTGGAAGAGAAGGTGGATGAGGCACTCTTCAAGCAGGTGACAAGTCTGTGATACTGATGGGAGACTTCAATTTTCCAGACATCTGTTGGAAAAACAATGCCAAAGATGATGTCAAGCTGGTATCAACTTGTGTGGAGGACAACTTTCTGTTCCAGTAAGTGCATGTGATATAATTAGGGGATCATCTCTCTTGAATTTTGTCCTGACCAACAGGGAAGAACTGGTGTAGGATGTGAAGGTGATGGGTAACTTGGGAGGAAGTGATCACGGTGTGATGGAATTCCAGATCCTGAGATTGGGTAAGCATGAGGTCAGCAAAATTGGGATGCTAGATTTCAAAAAAGTGGATTTTGTCCTTTGGACAAAAAGGAGCTGGTATGCACGGTATCATGGAAAGACAGACTGAAGGATAAAGGTGCCTAGGAAGGCTGGGGTGTAAGCTGTAGCTGTGTTGGTCTAAGGACATAGACAGACAAGGTTCCTTGGGTGAATTTGATATCTTTTATTAGACCAACCCAAATAGTTGGAAAATAGTTATTAAGCAAGCTTTCTACTTCAAAAATCGTTTGTCAGGCTAAGGAAGTTTCAGCAGTTGGCGTGTGCTCTTCCTGGATAGAAGGCTGGGAGCTTTTAAAGGGCACAGTATTGGATGTCCAACAAGAAGCTCTCCCAACATGGTAGAAGCACAAGAGGAATGGCAAAAAACTAATGTGGCTGCACAAGGAGCTTCTTAAGTGCTTCAAACGCAAAAGGAAATTATACAGGTAATGGAAGAATGTGCAGGTCACCAAAGAGGCATACCAGGAAATAGCAAGAACGTGCAGGAACAAAATCAGGAAGAGCAAGCTGCACCTGGCAAAGCAGGTTAAGGACCACAAGAAGAGGTTCTGTGCCCAGAAAAAGAAAAGAAGGGCCAAGGAAGCTAAGGATCCTCTGTTAACAAGCCAGGGAAAACTCCTAACAGAAGATGCAAAAAAGGCAGAGCTACTATGCCTTAGTCTTCACAAAAAAATTAGGCTGCAGCCAGACACATAATAAGCATTATTTGATTAAGGAAGAGACAAGCTGAGAGATGAGATAAAAGAGTTGGTCAGAGAGCTTTTGATGGGTCTGAATGAATTCAAGTCAGCAGGGCTAGAAGAACTTCTAGGGTACTGAAGGAATTGGCAGAGGAGATCTCGGAGCCCTTTGAAATGATCTGTATGGTGTTGTGTGAGACAGGCCGCATACCAGACAACTGTAAAAGGGCAGTGTAGTGCCACTTAAAAATAATAAAGGGCAAGGAGCACCCAAGGAACTAGAGACCAGTTAGCCTCATCTCTAACTGGGAAGTTACTAAAACACATCCTAAGGAAGGCCTTTTGCAAAAATCCGGAGGAGGAAAGGCAGATCACAAGCAGCCAGCGTGGATTTATAGAAAACGAAGTGTCAAACAAACCTGCTCTTTCCTCCTTTGACAAAGTAAGTACTTGGGTAGATGAAGGGAATGCTGTGGACACAGTGTATCTGGACTTCAGCAAGGCTTTTGATAAGGTCCCACATGACCTTATCATAAATAAATTGGCGAAATGTAGGGTGGACAAAACTACTTTAAGGTGGATAGATAACTGGCTCAGTTGCAGCAAGCAAAGGGTAATTAGTAATGGGTTCATGTCAGAAAGGCAGGGGGTTTTGAGTGGAGTCCCACAGAGGTCCGTCCTGGGCCCAGTGCCGTTCAACATATTTATTAATGATTTGGATGCTAGCACAGAAAGTTTCTTGAGCAAGTTTGCAGATGACAAAAGTGGGAAGGATTGTGAACATATTGGAGGATGTGAATGCAATTTGGAAGGTTCTTGACAGATTGGAAAGCTGGGCTACAGCTAACAGAATGTAATTAAGTACAGATGAATGTAAGGTACCATACCTTGGGAAGAATAGTCGAAAGCGCAAATAAAATGGGAAACCTGGCTGGATGGCAGCACTATGGGAAAGGATTTGGGAGTCTTGACAGGTCACAGACTCAATATGAATCTGCAGTTTGCAGCTGCACAAAAGGTGAATGTAGTTTTGGGCTGCATCAACAGAAGCATTAGGTGCAAGACACAGGTGGTGATAGTGCCTCTCTGCTCAGCAAGTACTTAGGCTTCATCTAAAATATTGTGTGCAGTTCTGGGCTTCACATTTTAAAAAGGATGTGGAGAAGTTAGAGGGGGTCCAGAGGCTAACAACAAAGATGATAAAGAGCTTGGAAAGCAAGTCTTACAAGGAGAGGCTGAAGGAGCCAGGCATGTTCAGCTTGTGGAAAAGATGATTGAGAGGGGATGTAAGTGCCTTCAATTCCTATTAAAGCCTGTAGCATTTAAAGGTGCTTAGCACTTCATAGAAGTGGATCCTTATAATACTAAGTATGACTCTCTCACAGGTTTCGTAACAGTGCAGCATCTTAATCTGGGTCCTGAGGAGGAGGAGCTTGCTTGCAGTCATAGTATGCTTAACCCAGGCATCACTTCAAAGGCTACAGGAAAGGGTTCT
The DNA here is from genome assembly GCA_030014935.1 of Caiman crocodilus. Lineage (NCBI taxonomy): Eukaryota > Metazoa > Chordata > Crocodylia > Alligatoridae > Caiman > Caiman crocodilus. The sequence continues at coordinate 78,755,478 of JAGPOW010003648.1, forward strand.
TTCTTTAATTTTAATGAGGAAGGAGAGATGCCTGTGGGTCTGCACAGCAGCAAAGCCAAATGTTTATAAATATGAGACTGTATGCTTGTAAGCACAGGCAAGCTAGTGGTCGGGTTGTACATAAAGAGCAAAGAGCCCTAGTGTTCTTGTTTTAAAATATGAATGGTGCCTGTCATGAGACAGATACTAGAACAAGGTAAAGTGTCCTGTCATCACCTCCAGTATCTCTAAATACATTTGGAGTTTGTGTTCTACCACTGTGATTCTGCTGCTCTACCAAGTACGGGTGATGCCTTGGTCCTAGTAACCAAAGAAGAGCATCAGATGACTGACTGATCCCACTGCTGCCATTCAGCAGTGTCCTGAAGCATGCCTTTTCTCAGTTGGCCAGTGATGCTGCTTCTTTAAGCATTTGCAAACCCACAAATCTCCCATTCGCCCAATGCATTTGAACCTCTTCAAAATTTGGCTAGTTGTTCCATTGCTCAAGTGTGAACAGAGCAATTTTGAAAATTTGGTCTTGCTTCTGGTTGCAGAGCTCTGTTGATAATCTGGGCCTATATCTCCTTCTTGCTATTATAAAGTCTGCTTGCTATTTTAAAGTCTTTTGCTATTTTAAAGTCTGTGTGTAATTCCCAAAAGTCCAACAACCTGTGGTGGGACTCTGGTAGTTTATAACAGACTGCAGTTGTCTTTGTCATTGTCTAACTTTTTGACTCTGGACATAATGCAAGTAATTTTGTTTCTCATTTTACCTTCTCTCTTACAGCTAGAGGAAGGAGAACGTTTTGCCAAGATAGTGATAGACCTGGGTGAGGATACGGGAGAGTTCCTCGCGAAGGGTTATCTGGCTCTGGGGCTGACATACAGTCTTCAAGCTACTGATGGTAAATTGACTTACTTGTCAAATATTGTACATAAAGCAGCCATTCTAAGTCCTCAATATATGCAACACAAATTTATTAAAGGCTAAACTGTGGCAGATCATGGAAGGTAATCAAACTGCTGGGCCTAGGGGGACTATTCATTGACATCTGCACATCTGTTTTGATAGAAAACTTGGAATTTTCTTTTTATTAAATGCACAAATAAACTTTTGATCAGGTTTCCTGATGGTTTGAGAAGAAGCTGCATTTATTCTGGCTAATAGTTCTTAGGTGGGGTGGCACTTTATTTTAACAATTTTTCCAGATGTCATTTATTTACTCTGTAAAATCCAGTTTCCTATATATTTTCACATGTTCATTTCATTTCACTATTCATTTTCACTATTCATAAATCTCAGAGAAGCATGGTCTAAGGCCTAGAACTATGAACTCCTTCACCCAATTCTTGGCTTGAATCTGACTTGGTAGATCTAAGGAAATCACTTGAGTTCCTCAGATTTCTGTGCTTCTGCTTCTCTGAGGGGGATGGTCAGGAGAAGGGTAGGGAAACAATCTGTGCATCTAGTGGATATTGACCTCAAAATATGTTTGTACAGAGCTTTGAACTGGATGTGTTAAGTGAATACTGATCGTTGTGTGTTAATTATTGAACTAAGGCTTTGAAAAGTCAGTGTATGAAGATGCAAAGTATTTGACAGCCCATTTCACAGTGATCAGGAGGGATTTCTACCTGTGTTCAGCACCAGGCTCACAGCATGGAGCAGCTTTCTTAATGTATGCTGAGATTCCATTAGTAGTATTCCAACCTAGTTTGTTTCAGTAATGACTGAATCTCTTTGTGTTCCAGTTGTGCTGCCCAGTGCCCCCTTTTGCACCAGATCCATCCACATTCACTTTGTTTTAGACTTGTTTGTTGGAGGGAATTTGTTCCTGAGGCAGGTCGTTACAGAAGATCTTGGTCTGCAGTGCAGTCAGTGACTACAGCACTTTCCCAGGCAGCTCTTCAACAGAGCCCTGCTCCTTGTTGGTAGTCTTAATCAAATAGAAACCATTCTTCAGCAGTACAACCCACTGCAATTTTCCAACCACATACATAGGATCCAAAGGGCAGGGATGAAGATAAGAGCCCTTCCAGTAGTTTGTAATATGTTAAATAAGTCTCTCTCCCTATAAAACAATAGCCAATAAAAGATATCTCCCCCCAAACTCTATGCCTATCGCATATTCCTTCAGCCATCACTGCTGTAGCCTTGCTCCAACATATCTCCCTCTTTTGTTGTTTCGCTTCCCCAAATTAGTTCCTTTCAGAAAGTCGATATCCATAGCCCTATGTCCTTGCCAGCCTGAACTTTATCCTGTTTTCCAAAGTGCCTTAAAACTTTAAGAGTCCTGAATAGTGGCCTAGTTCCTCAAGGCAACGTGCCCAGATTTTGTTTAGTTTGTTTCTAAGATTGTACAGAATCCCAGAGACTGTTTTCAGAGGTTGAAGTTTTGTCTATTAATAAATAGTAAGGTGTAGATATCCTCTGTGCTGAAACTTTATTAATAGACTTCTGAAGAGTCAAGTTGTGGAAGAGCCTGTTGAACTCTGTAATGACGATGAAAATATGTCCTGAACAGTGATGAGGATTTTTAAGGCCTTCTGTTGTGGAACCTGAAACTTTTTTTTTCTTTTATTCCAAGAAGTTAACGGAGTTTCAGAATGTTCTGACATACAGCATGTCCCTTTAAATAAAAGCATAACTCCCCCTATTGCAGATCTGCATTTGTATCCAAGTTCACTTCTGGATTCCATAAAAAAGATGGACTTTCTGGTTCTCAGACAGCGTTTGTTGTTTTTTTAAACTAGAGGGCCAACATTTTCAGTTGCATATGACAAATTCTTTTAGAGCAGCTTATTTCTTATTCTTCCTTCTTTCAGATTATCTTCTAATAAAGTGGTTTAAAATCCATTAAATGTATTTGGTAACAAATATATAAATATCATGGCATTTTAGCAGAAAAGGCCAAATCGGTACTGAAGGGACATTTTTATGAAATGCCATAGGAAGAATACAACATTTATCATAACAAAGAAGTAAGAGTTGAAGGAGATGAAAAAAGGAGAATTGAACTTCTATATAATCCCCCTGTTTTATACTGAGAAATGTTAATGTGTCTGTTTGGGGTCTGTGCACATATAAACAGAGTCATAATGAGAAATGTGACCACAAAATGTAACGCCTGTGTGTGTGTATAAAATGTTAACTTTTGTAACTTTACATTTAAATTGTCTTCTGACTGATTCAGTGCTAGCTAATACGTTTTCAGAAGCACTTGACCTGCCTTTTTTCAAAATTCACAGGAGAATGTCAAGATATTTTCTGGCAATGATTAGGCTTCCTCTTTTTAATTTCTACTTTATCGTGTGTTTAGTAACATCTTATATGACGGAGACTTAAGGCAAAGGCTGTATGGCTCTTATAGCCTTGTTTGCTTTTCAGTATGACTCTTCCTTTAGTGAAGTTGGATGAAGGAACCATTCTGAATATCATTAAAACATTGCTAACTCTTTTGAGTAATCTCTGAAAAAGTCACCGTACATGCATTAGAGCCAGGGGAATGTTGTGGACCCAGTGAATAACACCACCATTTTTTCTTCATTCTCAGCAAGTCTTGCTTTGCTCACAGCGTGATCTGATTCTTCTCTGGGTAGTTTTGTTTATGTTCTGGCTGAACTCTGTTTTGATAGGTTCCTGCCGAAACATTTTCTTGCTGTCCCAGTTTTGACATTGCTTGTTAGGGCTAACTCTGGTTCCCTTGGGTCTCATGCTGAATACATATAAGACAAGAGAAGGTGGGATGATCTTAAGGCCTGACAAGGATGGAAGAAATCACCAAGCACAGAATATATTGTAAAATGTGAGTCCTTTTCGTAGCGGCTGCTTGTTAAATCTTCCTAGGTTTTTACCAGACTTCCCCCTTAAGCATATTCAGAATGTTGAAATGAAGAAAAAGAATAGCGTTTTTGTGTCTGTTGAGAACTTTAGATATATTATCACAGATCAGGGACAGACTTGGAAATGTTTCCCTGGCTTTCCAGAATAACTTATACCTAGTGTATTGAGGGCACAAGCTAATGTAAAAAAGCTGCAGGCACTGAACCAGCTCTAAATTGCTTATCTGGAGACCACTATTCAAATTGCATTCTTTCGTATTTGATATATAGTAACAAGAATGCAGGGCTGCAGTATATAGGAAACTCAATTAAGGTAACGTTTTCAAAGCCATTGAGCAAGCATATCTTGTATTTTCAAAAGGAATCTAGGTACTTTTGGAGATCTGATGCTTAAGGGCCAAAGTTCTGTGGACTGTATCTATAAGATGTACTCTCTGAACAGTCTGGATGAATGAGAAAAATGGAATGAGTTAAAAGGGGACAGAGACTTAGGGCATGTTGGCTGCCCCAGGGCAGTTGTCCTTGTGTCCTGCCTTACCCTCTGCAGTGACATACCCCTTTTTGACTGAGGGGTAAACGTTCATTCAAATTTCACTTACTGGGAGGAAAAAGCAGGCAGATGATCAGTTACTGTGGTAACATCACAGCTGACTGATGCTATGTTCCACTCCCTTGTAATTCTGGGTATGCATAGAAGTAAGTCCTTTTGAAACATTTCCAAGTGAAACACTCTTGGAAATGCTTCAGAAAAGAAATATTTCAGCTGGGGGCATGTGTGACCCATGTGTTGGCTTTAGAGTATTTCAAAATGCAGCCATTAGAGAAGTGGGGGATGTCTCTGGAGGGGCTGGAGGGCTCCCCAGCTTTACGTTGCTAGGCTTTTTACTCTCCAGCCCCAGTTCCCTCTACCTCTGTATTCCTTCTTTTGCCAGATATGAGGAGTAAAGGGGACGGGCTGAAGAGCCTGGCCTTGGTGGCAGTGTTTGATCCTTAGTGTTCAATCCCTAGTGCTGGAGCAGCCAGCATCAGGGAAGCAGAAACATTTTGGTGGTTACTTCTATCCATGCCTTCACTGTAACATGCACGTCTATATCCAGAGTGCCTAGGGCATTTTTGAAAATGTGATTTGGGTCACTAAGTTGTTTACGAGACTTGTAGCCTAAGGATGTAAATAAACATCTTGTTTGAGGCAGTCCTGATTTATCCCAGTATTTGACTTGGATTAAATTAGGCATGCCACAGTCATTTACAAGTCTCTTTTCCAGGTTGCATTGCTGCCTCTCTGCCACTAGGTGGCTAGTGAGAGCACATAGCCTGGACAGATCATCTTGGGGAAAAAGCACAGTAACCTGACGGATGCACACAGCCACATGCTGGGGGAAAAGCATTAGTACCTTTTATCCCACTTCAGAGGGACTTCAGGTGCGTCCGTGGAATTGTGTGGCTATAGAATTCCAGGACAAAAGGCTCTCTTCTAGGACAGATGTAAAATCTTATTTTGCAGCCTGACAGTTAAAGAAATGTATGCTGAGGTCTCGGACTATAAGCAGAAGCTCTGGGCTTTGTGGGTATTTGCTTGTGCTGCAGCACCAGGCACTTGTAAGTGTCCAGTACTGCGGTACATGCAGTTGTATAAGTGGCAAAATGTGCATCGGTGCTGAGAAAATGGCAGCAGCACGCTTTTGAATTAAAACACTTTGAAGGTGTTTTAATTCAAAAGCACACTGTCACCATTTTCTGTGTGGTGATGTGCGTATCGCCACTTATACAACTGTATGCAATGCAGCACAGTATGCATCAGTTCACGTACAGAACAGACTTGATTAATCGAGTCTGCTCCAACCCACCAGATCTCCAGAGAGTCATGGGACGAAGAAGTATGTTTTTAAATGTCCTGTGCCCCTATCTGTCCTGTCTTTATTAGTCTGCTGGACCTCCCTAATATAGATGATTTTCACTTAACTGGTTGTTCATATGTATCACCAGTATAATACATTGATCTAAACAAAATGTTTTGACTTTTCCCAACCCCCAAACATCCCCCTTCTGTTTTTTCTAGGAAAAAAGGAAACGGGGGAGGAAAAACTATATATGTTTTGTGAAATGGAACACAAACACTCACTGTACAATTGACTTCATATCTCTCTCTGTTACCCATTTATGTACATATATGATCTCTGATTTTAAGAGTTTGCAGTTCTGACAGAAAAACACAAGAACATAGTAAGTGTATTCCCAGTCTACTCATTACTAAGATCTTCCCCTCTTGTATCTGCCATTACAGGTACAAATTTATTATATTTTATCCCAATAAATTCAGTTTTTTAGCACCTCGACTTTTACAAATTTCCTCCCAAACTAATCAAAATATGCTAAAAATACTTTCAGTTCATGTTGAGGTGACTGTATAAATGTAAAAGTTTTTTTTTCAAAATCAACATTTTGAATTCAACCATTTGTCTTCTAGCATTTAAGTCCTGTGTTTCATTGCTCAAAATATTAGAAATTCAACACAGACTCCTTTACAATCATAGGCTTAAGTACCGGATAAAGGAAAGAGCATCAGGGTAACTTTGTGGCCCTGTTTCAGCCACTTCCTTTTCTGAGACTCTTGTATTTGAACTGGGCATTATGGCTGTTAGTAATAGCTGTTCTGAACCACTTTTCACTTTCATTTGGGGAAGGCAGGGGTTGTTTTGTTTTAATTCAGGTTCAGCTACATTTCCACTGGGACATTTCCACTGTGGTAGTTGTATCTTCAGCCTATAATGTGTAACATTCTTTTGAAACAAGCTTCAGTTGTTTTCACAAGTTTAATCTTTCTCTGTGTGAATTAGGTTGTGTGTTTTGTTCACACGCCTTCCTCATTGCCAGCTCAGATTTCAGCATGCTATTGGCAGCTGGGTAAAGAAAACTAGATTCTATTTGAATTATACTACATCAAGAGGAGCTACAGTAGATGACATGATCTAAAACCTGTAAACATCCAAGAGCTCTGCTAGAGGTTTTTCTATTTCCATGGCACATAGGCAATGCATAAGTGCTACCAGTAGGGGAGCACAGCTCCGTGCTGCCACTGTAGTGGGACAGCACAATTTGCGCTGCTGCCAATGCTGCTGCGAGGCTCTGGCACCAGCCAAGCTGCAGCCTGTGCCAGTGTCCTGCCATTGACTCAGAAATCTGGGGAGCCACATTGGCCCCCCCCCTCCCCCCCGACCCAACACATCACCAATGCCATGGCATAATGCAGTGCTGTGTAGATACGTGAGCTGGCTCAGGTACCAGAATCAGCATAACCCTGTTAGTATGGTGCTGCTTCTCAGGATAAGGCATGCCAGTCTTTCTTCTTTTCCTCTTGACTATTAGCCTCACAATTGGTTGGTTATGAAAGAAATTCTGAAACTCCACAACATACTTTTAACTGGTGATACTTTTTAGGTGAGATGTACTGTATTTACTTGATTCTAAGACAAGGTGTTTTGTTCCATTTAACTGAGGAGCGAGCCATGAGGGGAAATTGCAAGATTAAACAAAATGACATGCAGTGAACTTCTGCTGTGATTTCTGTAGGACCCTAGCTATGGGAATTGGGCTAGGGCCATGGTCTGTGCCCCAGGCTAGAATGGGGATGGAGCCTGCAAGCATGGAGCAAGGGTAATAGGGAAGGAGGAGGAGAAGAGGCTGTGGTGGGAGGGAAAAAGACGGAGAAAGCATAGGCTGGGGAAGGGGAGGTTATGGGAGAGGAGAGCCGGAGGGAGAAGGGGGAACAGGCACAAGCGGGGGAAAACTGATTTCCTCCATCCCAGCTATTTGTCTTCCGCCTGTAGCAGTGGTGGGAGAGGGCGTGAACTAAAGATGACCCTTCAATAATTAGATTCTATACATGGAAGATTATAATAAATTTATAAAGCTTCCATGTATAGGATCTGAGGGGTTCTTAGGATCTTAAATTCAAGGTCATCTTAGATTTGAGTGAACACAGTAAATAGTGGGCTAAACTATTCAAGTATAATTCAGATGCAGGGAGGATTGCACCCAATACATTTCCTAAACTTCTTTATTTTATATTCATTGTCTGAGCACATAGCATCCTTCTGCCATGCTTCTTCTGTCTCCAAATCATGGATAACATCTCTAGCAACATTCTGTGATTCTGTCATAAGTGAGGTATGAGATCACATTTTTCTCCTGGATGCTGTAGCCATTACTAAATCTATCTTAAAGCCTTGTTAGCCATTTTAAACTGATTTCAACATTAATCCTTTTAGTTTTTCCTTTTAATTTTTCTCTTGTTTCGTGACTTGCAGTAACTGATAGTACACCTGAATTTTTAGTCTTTCTGGAGGAGAACATGAAGGGTGAAGTGTTCCAGGCATTTCTTTAAACAACTCATTTTGTGATGCTTTCAAGCTTACGTTGTTAGCAAAATAAAGAAATAATTTTCATATCAAATCTTTGCTATAATGTCTTGTGGCATAATCACTTTGCAGTTTTTTTGCATCTGAAGACTAGCAGGAAAGCAGAGTGCAGAAGAGTTGTTGGAGGGTCTTGGAGAAGAGCTTTAACAATCCTCTCAGCCCTATTTTGATATCCATGTTAGCTTAGAAAATGATTCCATCATGGTATTATCAAACTCATCCATGTTCTGCTTTTTCACTGCACTGGACAGAGCTTTAGAGAATGGCACATTTGAACTTAGAAACTCAGAAGAAACTGGTTATCTAAATTTTGAGCAAAAATGAACAAAAATCCTTTCTGTCTTTTTATATCATACCTCTGGATTATGCCTGTAGCATACTTTGCACTGCCCTGCCTTACCCTAAGATTTCTGCCTATAGGCTCACCTTTTCGGCTATGGCACCAGCTCTGTGGGCTGTACCATGCTTCACTGCCTCACCTACCACCTGGGGCAGGGATAGGGAAGCCAAATAGAAGAGGAATCCAGAGACCTGTCTGCTTGTGCAACCAAAGAAATAGGGGGGAGTGGTGGCTGAGTAGGAATCCAGGGGTGGCAATATATAACACCTTGCAGGCTGCACACAGCCTGTAAGCCACCAGTTGAACAGCCCAGCCATATACCCTTCAGTCATTTGGTTTCTACCACTTCTGTCTGGAGTCATGGAGAGCCAGATAAATGAATACATTGATGTTCAGTAATTGTTAAACAATAATTATTGCTTCACACTATTGATCAATAGCTCACACATTTGTGTCTCTTATACCAAGAAACTACTGTTGTTATGAGGATTCTGAGGACTGGAAAACAGTATGACTTGACCAGCTTAATAGAGAACAGTGGTTTCAGACACCCTGTGCTATTCTGCAGGTGGTTTAGATTCTGACAAAGCAAGCCTCCTTAATACTTCACTGTGGATCCTGTTTGGTATCCAGTAAAGATTAATTGCTCTTAGGGCATGGACAAGCATAGGTGCTTGGAAGGGGAAAAGGGGTTTGTGCTTGGGAGTGTTATGTAAATAGGATCTCCAAGAGCTTACAGTATACAAGCAAGCTAAATTGCACTAATTTTGACTCTGAAAGAAGCAGGGTTAAAGTTGGAAGGGTTTTGCTACCTTTTGCCAGAATCATGCAGACATAGGTATTGATATCCTATGCTAGTGATACAATTGTTGCATCTGTCTTTCACCCCTCGTAATCCCTCTTTCTGATATCTGGTTACTTCATCCATTTGCCAGCCCTTGCACACATGCACACCTTTATAGCTTTGTTTCCTACTGGGTCCCAAAGATGCTCAATGTTCTCATTGTTTTTGTTTTTATTTTTATTTGCTTTGAATTCATTACAGAATGAAGATGGAACCTAATGAGCCAGCTCTTGGGTGCTCGGAGCTAACACCTGACACAGTTTAGAGAGCCGCAAGGAAGGAAAGGCAGAAACTAGGGGCCATAAACCACATTTAACGTATCGTAACATAGAGCAGCTTAATGAGCTGCAGTAGTTTCAGAAGGAATGCCATATTGGCTGAGGACCTGGTCACAGTGTTCTGTCTGTTGGGATTTGGTTTCTGTCCCATGTTTCTAGTTTTAAAAAAGTCTCCATTATGTACAGCACATTTAATGCGAACATTTCACACTTGCATTCCAGATATTTGTAATGGGAGGTAGATTTAGTTATAACAAAAAGATTTCTTTTTTTCTATGCCTGTCTAAAAACATTACTGGCCTTTTCACAGCCATGTGATATGCTTCTGTTGCTTTGTGCTATGTGTTTTAGAATGTACTGTAAGAATTCTCTGTTCAATAGTTCAGTAACTTTGTGTCTTATCCTGCAGCTACCCTGAAGTGCAATCAAGATGAATTACACAAGAAAGCACTTCAGACTTTGGAGAGGTGAGAACCTGACTGATATTTGTGTCCCTTTTTATGTGAAGCCAAAATAATTCCCTTTAAAAACTATTACATTCTCTGCAACATGCTTCAGTGTCTTACTGTTTGACAAGTCTTTTAGATGCTTGCAGTCATTCTTCTAAACCAGTCCACTGATTGCAAGAATATAGTGGATCATTTGGTGAATGTCAAAAGCCAACTCCTTGAGAAGAGTCCTTTAGATGCTTACAGCTACTTACAACTTAAAAATAAGCCAAACATGAGGATTATGCCCAAGATCCACCAAGAGACTTTGGGCATCTGGCTCCCATAAAGGAATCTACAACCTCTGAGTTAGGCAAGAGGCTTCCTAAAAATTGCATTCTGAATCCTCAGTATAGGATCCAAAACAGTCTGCATGCTTAATTGGGAGCCCATTCAATGGAAAACAATGAAGACCTGGATATTTCTTAAACAACAGTCCTCTTTGATACTTAGGTGCTTTATTCTGTATGCCTCCCTTGGCTTCAGATTCACAGCTTAAAATTCCATAATTCTTTCCTGAACGTAGATGCCTAAGACTACTGCCCTTGTCCTCTCTCTCTTTTTTTTTTTTTTTTAAACAAAAAATATGAGCAAGGATGACTTTGTCCATTCCCCCCTACAAAAAGGAGGAGGTAGATGGTGGTGAGAGAGGAGACGTAGGTTCAATTCCCTATGCAGCTTTGGGAGGTGTGGAGGAGTTCAAACCTAGTATTCTGTATATCCAGGACAGTTCCCTAACTACCAGGCTGTTTGCTGTTCTGAGGTAGGAGGAAAAATTATCAACTTTGATGTAGTTTCACTTTTGCATGAAAGGAATTGAAGATTCACTTGGCCAGAGAGGAACATGGAGCAAACATAACTTAGTAATTAGGGTGTTTTCTTAAGAGAGAGGATACCAGAGTTCCAGCCCCTGCTCAAACAGGTGGTATAAAAGGATGGTGGTGATAGTACTGCGCTTCTCTTCACTGTGGTTTGAAAGAAGTAGCTGCTTCAGCAGTTTGTATGGAGTTGAGTCCACTAGTTATGCTCCAACAATGTCTACTATATTGAGCTCCCCAGCCAAAACAGATGGAAGAAAGTGTAGTTTATGAATCCTGATGGGGTTTAGGTGACAGAGATGCTGAGCTACTCAGCACTATTAAGATTGAGATGCTTCTGAACTTCCCAGAAGCAGAGCTTTTAGGTGCCTTGGCAAATTTTAATTTCAAAAGCTTAGATGGCTGTAGAGTTGAGTGCCTTGAGGAATGCGTGGCAGTGAGTGGGAGTTTTGAAGATTTTAATTTTCAGTTTAGGTAACAAGAAGGACCTTGTAAGGTCCCAAGTTCAGCACATCTCAGTAAGTGTAAGGAAAATGATCGTATTTTTCTTTAACTATTTGCATCAAACTCTAGCCATCTTAGCCATGTTAAGGTGATGATCATCAAGATACCCAAGCTCAATGTGGGATCTGTCTCAGACTTGTTTCTTGTCTTCTCACATATTGGCACCAGTAACAAAAATTCTGTAGGTCCAATTCTGTCCTCCGTAACACCTAAGACAGTTCTGTTGTATTCTGAGACTGCACAGATGTAACTGATTGATCCTGTAACTGGAGCTTAGTTAACAATTCTGTTGGTGTCACACAAGAAGGAGCAGAATGTAGCACGCTCGGTCTCAGCTCTGTTGGCTCTGCAGTGGTAATAGGAGTATATGGCAGTAAAAACTTATTTTTGTCACTAAAGTCAGCAGACTTGTCTCCAGATCCTTATTCGTGTTGCTCTGAAGGGTAACAAGGTGCATTTTGGCACTTTTCAGAGTAGTAGATCTGTCACTTTAACTAACACGTGTTCTTGACTCCTATGTAGTATCTCCGGTGCTGTGCTATTTAGATGTAATTGCTGTGCTGCGTTGCTTTTTTAACTGTATTTATTTTTATCCTTTGACCTTTCCCGCTGGCAGTGACTTATTTTCATGGTATCTTAACTCTAGCTAGGAAGCAGACAACCCTGTAGCCAATCATATCCATTGAGATACCCGTAGTTCAGCTGACAAGGGGTGCTGCAAGTTGGCCAGATACTGCTGTGAGTGGTTGCATGTTTTTCAGTTCCAAAGTACGTTCAGTCTCTGCCAACCCAGAGTATAGGAGCCTGTGGCCATCCTTAAACATGAATCTCTTGGCCAGAAGCCTTGTTTCACCAGCTTGTTTTTGTTGTTGTTGTTGTTTTGATAGCATTTAAAGATGAGAAACAAAGTAGCAGCTCTTTTTCTTTTCCAAACCATTGTTAATCATTGTTCCCCATACATTGAGATGGCTTCCTTTCTTTTTAGCCCTTTAGCCTATTGTTAGAGGAGCTGTTGCAGACTTTATAAGGACTTTAAAAAGAACAGTTCCTTCTCTTCCAGTAACCTAGATAGAACAGGCTTGCATTCAGGTTTATGTGTAATAAATAAATAAATAAATCAATTGAGCTCTCTCTGACAAATTGCAGTATAATGTATCCAGTGTCATGTTCTAATCCCTGGAACTGGTATGTATCATGCTAGCCAAGAGTTCATAGGCCAGTTCTAAACCAGCAGAGATAAAGGGTATACTCCGTCTAAATTAAACTTGCCGGTCTTGGAGCAATTCATTATAATCATCAGCTCAATAGAGTTTAGCTCAGGCTAAGATTATAGTTGTGTGGTAACTGCCATTGACATAGTGTGTGGTTTGTGTTTCCTGCAGCAACTCTTAAATCTTTTTATTAGTGAATGAATAGTTTGGCAGTGCTTAGCCATCAGGCTTGTCAGTCTTTTATTTCTCCCTCATAAACTCTTCAACTGCACTTGCCTCCAGGCAGGGTAGCACAGGTGCAGACTTCCCTCTTCTTTGGAATAAAGCCCGAAAAAGTTAGAAAACATCTATTTAGTATGATCAGCCTTTCCTCTTGTGGTAAGGGCATTGTTGTAAAAGAGAGTGGGAGAGGAAGTTGAGTTTGTCAGCCAGCATGGAGTTGGTAATAGATTTTAGAATGTTATCTGAGAGACCCTTCTGAAATCCTGTAAGGAAACCCATGGATCAGGATTGGGTGAAACCCATTTATTGTATGTTTCCTAACACTTGCCTTTTGTAGGGCTGGGGCAATGGTTATAAAGAGACCCTGTTTAGAAGTCTCTGCCCATTCCTAAATAAAACAAAAAGTAAAGCCTTACAAATGTGGAGACTGAGCTGTGTTGGCAGTGAAGCTTTGTATTCAGGATAGTACAAATTCTTATTCCATGTAGCTCTGTAGAGGGCCATCTATTATATGCATCGCTGGAGAAGTAGCAACAGGGCCTAGTGGGAATAAGGCACTGAGCTGAGAATTGGGAGACTTTGGTTCTGTTCTTGGCTCAGTCGTTAACCTGTGCATGTTTTTGGGCATGTCACTTGCTCTCTTTATGTGTCTGACTTCGCTTCCAACTTCAATCTATCTTGACTAGTTGAATTGAAAGCTCTTCCAGGCTGATAATATCCATGTCTTTTGCATTCTGCCTGGTACTGGGGAGTAGGGGTGCTGATTTTCAGACTGTTATTTCCTCATGGAATCCAAATAGCAAGAACAACAACACTAAGAGGAGAAATTGCCATTTTATTTCTGCAACCCCTTTCCTGTATCAGAGCCTTTATTCAGATATTAGGGTACTGCTGCTGTGCCTTGGGTGAAATAATAGAAAGTAGTTAGTCTGAGGCTTTTATTCAGGCTGTATTGCTTAAAACAATGTCATAAAGGTATGTGGGTCATGAATGGAGAGCAAATGATTTGCACTCTCTTCTCCGTCATAGTCAGGTATCTAAACATCCTGCCATAAATCATCTCTTGCAGATTGTCAGCATGTTTTTGGTTTGGGTTTTTTTTTTTAATAAATGGGAGAAGCTTCGCATCTGGCTGTATAAAAATGCCAAGCATCTAGATTTTATAGCAGTTCCTGCTTGCTCGCTTCATGAGCTTGGCTCAGCCAGCAGAGCATTCATATGCTCTGCACTTGTAGAATTCCTCTTGAAATATGCTTTCTAAAATTTATAATTTGTGGCTTCTTTCTGATAGAAAAGATAATGAAAAGTACAATCTGATTTTTCACTTTCCTTTTTTTCTTGTTTGGTTGTTCTTAAAGAGCACATCACTTGGCCCCTGAAGACCACCAAATCATCCTTTACGTCTCATTGCAGCTGGCTCTCGTCAGACAGGTATGTGCCATGACTGGTAATTTCAATTCTGTCAGCCACCAACCAAGTGACTAGGAGCTAGTGGAATGACTCAGCAGAATAAAACCAATCCTGGTCACAATCCGCAGTGACTTTTCCTGAAAGCAGGGAGAGAAGGAGAGAGGGAGGGGCAATAGCATTAACTCAAATCCACCTTAATAAAAGAATAAATAAGCAAGAACTTCCTAGCCTGGGGTTCAGTCCAGTCCTATGACCCTGGTTGTCAAATCTTTCCAAAAGCATTTATCCAGTGATTCATCTCCGTCTGTCCCTTGCACTCCCTGCTCTAAGTAACTGTGCACGGGAAGGGCAAAGGCCAAACTTGAGATGTTTGTTATTTTTTAACCGGGCCCTGTTCCTGGCCTCAGTCTCTTCCAAAAGTCTCTTTTGTTACTTTTAAAATTCTTGATCTCTTAAAGTTCTCAAGTTATATGAGTTAAGGAGTTGCTTATTCCATGCTTGAGTACTTTCCACAATGATTTCTGTGGTCCTTGCTAGGATTGTTTGGTACTCAGATGTTACTGTAGGTCTTAGGTAAAAGACTTCTTTTTAACAGTGTGCATTGCTGTGTTTAAGAAGATTTGCCTTTTCTGTTAAAAGCAGATGACCTTTGTCAAAAAAGCTGAACTTTATTAGAAACCCTTTTAACTAGATTTGCAATTTCATCAGCTTATTTTCCTTCCTTGGCAGGCTTTCTGTTCACTGCAGATTTCTTTCTACTCTAGTCTTTGACTACAGAGTGAAACAGATGCTTCTTACTTTCCTGAGCTAATTAGGTGAGCTATTTGTTTATTAGGTTAAACTAATTGTTCCAAGAGAGCACACTCTTACTAATGTCACTTTTGCAACCCTTTCATAATAAGAGCAGTGTCTGTGAGGACTAATGCATTAGGATAGATAATTAAAACAGCTTATTGAACTTTATCAGCCTGCTGTGTACCTCACAATACAGTTTTCTTAGGGCCTTTAATGAAAAAAATATCTAACTAATCTATTTTCTATGCCTATACACTCTGACAGTCTGATTTGCTGGTTTCTTAGCCCCTTTGAGGAGATAAAATACTAAAGGGATATTTTTACAGATACATTTTTCAAGGCTGACCTCAACAAGAATAAAACTGAGGTTTTCTGGTCATCATTCGTCCTTCCTCCCCCTTACTGAAACAAGCTTTGATTCATCTTCCCTGTCTATTTCTAAGTTTCTAGTCTTTCTTAGTGATGAGATTTCATACGTTGCATTTTGTCCTCCTTTTCCACTTGTTCTGTCTGTTCCATCTCCCTTGCTCTCTCTTGTGTCTCCTGCTGCACCTGCAGATTTGTCCTTGACATTCTGCCTATTGCCCCTGTTCCCTGTAGGTGTGAACCCTGTATGTTATGTTATGTTGTGTCAATTTGGCCCCTACCACCCTGCTCTCTCTCTCTCTCTCTCTCTCTCTCTCTCTCTCTCTCTCTCGGCATTTGACAGATTGTATTAACTGTTGAATGTCACAATTCAAGGTTTTATCAGGCTGTATCATGCTGCTGAGACATTAAAAGTGCAATTTTATGCATTTGCCTATTACATCTTACCTTTTCTTATTAATAAACCTTGTTTTCATTATCAAGATCACTTAATAACATGCCTTAGAAAAAGCTGAATAATATAGACAGAAAACTTCCTGAAGTAGATGGCAATGTTCTGCTTTTTCACTTCCACAAGTAGACTGAATTAATGATGCTGAAAATACTACCTACCCTGAAAAGACTCTATAGAATATTTCTAGCAGTCATTTTTCTATTACTTGCTTAAAATAAGTCTGGTAAATACAGGAGAAGGGGGAAAGGAAACAGAAAACCCTGAAGTTTACTCTGCTACCTAAGCAAGGATGCAATGTAAAGGCCTGGTTATAAAAGATTCCTCAGGTGAAATGGTCAATCTTCAACTAGGCGTGTCAATGATGGTGTTACATTTGACATGTATATTTGAAGGCACTGCCTTTCAGAGGCTGATTCAAAGACCACTGAAATCAAGGGAAGACTGCTTTGAATTCAGATAGGCTTTAAGTTGGGCCATTAAAGCACTTTCTGCAACACCCTTCTGAGTAAATACACGTGAATGCAAATACGTCCTCATCCATAAGGAGAGTCTTATTTTATTTTTTTCCCAGTCCTGAAGTGCTAGCAGGAGCAGAGCAGTGTTGGCTTCGGGGTTACTAACATCTGCAGGGCTCAGTTGACAGTCAGCCAAATAAGTTAAAAAATTAGACTTCCAAGTCTCAAGTCCAGGGTGCTAGTTCTGCCTCTTTTTCCCATTTCTGTGATAATAGAGTTGGGATCTGCAGAAACAAGGTAGTGAGTTTTTTAGAGTGAGTTTTTGAAAAGGAAGCAGCTTTTAAAAGTCTTGCTTGTTTTTGCCAGCTTGTTTCCATGGAAATGACTTGAAGGAGTCAGAACTCTTGTTAATTGTAGGTGCTGGTTCCTTTTTTGGCCCTGAATACCATGTAAATCAATGTCAGATCCATAAAAAGAACATGTAAGGTTTTCAAGTCATTTTAAAACTTGTACTGATGTCTTTTTGATTTGATTTGACCTTCCTCCCCAGGAAAGCAGGGGTGGAAAGGCAGCCAGGGGCCAGCAGCTGAGAATTAGTTCTCACTTATCAGTTTCATCTGTGGGCTGCCAGCAGAGACCTGATGTTTCAAGTGGCAATTTTCAAAAAGCATCTACAGGCTTCAAGGGTGCATGTACTTCAGCAGGGAGGGAAATTAATAATAATAGTAATAAAAGGTTTGGAATGTATCTATCAGTTATTCCCCTCACACCCTGTTATTCCTTTTGAGCATATGGTTTCAAGGTGGGTCGGTTGACTCATAAATCCTGTTTTGTATGTGGTAGTAAAGAAGAGATCAAAACTCAGTTTTGTATGTGTGTATGTTGGGGTAGAAACTTGATGTTGAGACTGTTGGGTATAGACCAGTGATTCCCAACCTTTTTTTGCCACAACCCACTGCTGGGAGCTGGATGGAGCAGCCTGGGGGCAGAGGAGCTCCTGGCAAGTGGCGTGGCTCATCCTTTGTGTGCGGCGCCACCAGTATTGCCCCTGCAACCCTCATTTGGGTCATGACCCGAGGTTGGGAACCGCTGGTGTAGACACTCATAGTTGTCTTCTCTCTTGCGCTCATTCACTCTTTCTGAGTAATACTGCTTACGTTGTACCCGGTTGGGTCTTTCTAGGTCAGTGGTTCTCAACCTTGTTAGACTCAAGGTACCCCTCAAAAATACGAGTGCTAAGCTTTCACTCGATTATTTTCCATTTTTAAAAAAAAAAAAAATGAGATTTTTTTTTTTGCAAAGAACTCAGAAGGCTCATAAGTCAGAATGTTTTTTGACACTGGATTCCTATTTGAAGTCTCTGAGTTTATCCTGTGAATCAGGTGTAGATATTTGTCCACACAACAGTGCTAACATTGCATGGTACCCCATGGCACTCTTAAAAGCATCTCATTGCTATAGCTGGTTGAGAATCGGTTTTAGGTCCTGACCTATAGTTTTGGGAATGTTAGAAGTCCCAGTCCATGCAAGTCTGCTAGCTTCCTTTTCATTAAGAGTTCAGTATGTGCCCAAGTGATAAACATTTCAATCTTTTCTTCCTTAAAGGCTTTATTTTGGACCAGGCCTCTTTTTCTCTTTGGAGATTCTGCCATAAATTCCTCCTTTCTTTAACGTCCCATCCTACAAATACTAAAAATATGGATGTCTTGCCAAATATTTGTAGTTAATCATCTCTAATTCACAGCTGATTTCAAAGTTAGCCAGACTGGGACTGGTCAGCTAATTATAATCAATGTAGCTTCAGAGGCTTGAAGTCTGGTTCTCACTGCATTGGAAAATTTGTAATTTTGTTGCTGAACCAATGTAAGTATACAAATGTATTTGGCTATTGCAGAATGCTCTTTAAATCTTCATACTCTGTGCATATAAATAGGAAGGTAAGGATAACTCTCCGCATTGTTTGTTAAACAAATGCATAGTAGTCTCAAAATAAGAGGCTGCATTCTGCATATCCCTGTTCACAGCACTATTTTGGCAGTGTTGAGAGGCTCCATTTGTTTTATAGCAGTATCTTTGCAGCTAAGTCATTACAACATGAATAAAAGTATGCACATGTTCTCTGCAAAATGTTTCTGGTTTATTAACTGAATGATGAATTGGGTGAAAGTAGCATCTTCCTGTTGTAGGCCCCACTAGGATTCGTGGTCCAGCTGAGAGAGAATTGCTGTTAAGCTCAGCATTGGCAGGGAATTTAAGCTGGCAACATACGTATGATACAGCCTTGAGGTTTCAGAACACCATCTGGGCTGCCAGCTTCCATGTTTCTCATGTTACATAGCTACTTAAATTAATAAGCTGTGGCATCTGTCAATAGAGAGCTGGTCTCTGCCTTTCCAAAGAAGTTTGCTTTGACTCCTGCCAAACGTGGTTTATTGTTCTGGAAATTTGCCTCACAACTTTGCTGAGAAGTTTGGCTTATTCCAGGTTGACCTGTTTAAGGCTTTCAGCAAAGAAACACAGCATGTTGATGCTATTGCATGCTCTTTTTCTTAGCTGTGTTTGTCCACTGTTTCTAATTGTGTAGTAGTGGGAGGACTCTGTGTGGGCTAGTAATATTGTTACAGTGCTGACAAACTTTCTGGTTTTAGTTAAACAATCATGTGGCAGGCAAGCATGAGTGATATTCAGAATCAAACCATTGCTTGCAACTCAAAGACCAAGACTATCTTCTAATTAAAGTGCTAGATCTTTGTTGCAAGGAAAAATAGTTGTTAATTAGAGACATTAGCTTAAACAGATGAAAGGTTGCTTCTTTACCTGCTCAAATAAATGCAATTATATTTTTTTCTCTATAGAGTGTGTTTCTAATTTACTGTATTAGATGAGAACCTGGGATTAAAACTGAATTTTGAGTAAGGAGGAATCTAACAAGTAATACAGCTGTGCTTCTAGGTCTTTGATCAGATAGTGGTAAGGGGAAAAGTTAGTCACCAGACATGTAACCACTGAAAGGAAAGGTCTAATCTACAGATGAGTGAAAAATAAGTTTTAGGCTATGTTTTTTTGGCATCACAGGACAATCAGCCTGAGAGTCTGAAAAGGTGACTGGGACTGACTTCAGGGTACCTCATTGCAGCCAAAGCTATACAGAGAGTTTCTGATTTCCCTTTTTAGAGCAAAGTGCCAATCAGCCTCCATTAAATCATATGCCAAAATTGTAGGGATAGCAGTTTGCCTTCATAAAACCTAAGCAGGCTGATTCACGAATCAAATTTGTGCCCACAGATGTAATGCATTCTTAAATGTTGTGGTGACATTAATAGAGGGTAGGTGCAAATTGTCCCCCTTTAAATTTATCTGTACTGACATTCAAGGCTCTCTGGAATCTCAGGGCAGGGAGAAGAGTTCCTGGATTTTTCTAATTAATTCCTTTTGCCCCCAACTTGGCAATGTGGACATTTTTAGTTTTGGAGGAAGTAAACAGGAAAAGTGTCAGTGTCTGAATGATCAACCTTAAGAAAGATATAATAAAGCCTGAGTTATGGCACTGTTTTGACTGGGTTAATTGGTATGCCTCAATCATACCTGCAGTGTTGTTTATAACGGTTGATGTAGTGCAACAAAAACTCTCCTGTCTGTGGTCCCTGCCCTGGATTTTTTTACAGCAGTACAAAGGGGAGTGAGGAATTTTAGTTTGCAGTTCTTTAGGGGTGGGTAGTCCATAGATTTTGCAGAAAGGAGGCTTTCTCCATATATTCATAAAGGAGTGTTCCCTCTGTCCTTCTCCAGTGTAGGCAAGAGGAAGAAGAGCGTTGCTTAGAGCAGATTGCATGCACCTGTGGTAAATTACATGCAGCACCTCATACCTGGCTGGGAGTGTGTCATCTTGAGGTACAACACTTTACTAAGCATAGGGGTGCTGTGGCTTGACAGCACTTTCTACTCTGAAACATGCCTAACTGGAACAATCTAGCTCTGTGCATGTAAATGGATAAATACCGTGGCCTGCAAGGGAAGTGATGTTGGGTTCACTGCTCTTTCCCCTTGTCTCTCTCACCTATTCACCTTCATAGAGAGGCATGTTTGCTCAAATGGTCAGTGCCCAACGTCTATGTGGTGACAAAGTTCCCCCACAAAACTTATAAGTGATCAAAGGACAAACCTGGTGTTCAGACATTCCTTTTTTTGAGCAAAGTAAAGATCAGATATATGACCACATAGATTTCATGGCATGTTTGCACATGTGATACTTGTTAAGCTTTCCCCCATATAGGATGTAATTCTAATGACATTCTGTTGTGGTGGATGTCAGGACTGTATTTTACTGATTAGATAATGAATATTTCTCTTTCCTGAAAGCATTCTGAACTTTAAGCATATTTAACCCTTGGACTTTCATAATCTACTTCTCTTGTCCTGGGCTACATGGTGAAGGGCATTGTGTAGCTGTCATAAGAGGCAAAGTGCAACAGAAATGTATATGTTGACACAGAACAAAGAAATTGTCATAATTCCCTAAGCTACATCATGGAAATGGGAATTTCATATGTTTATGGCATAACTAAAAGGGCTGTAAACAGCACCCAACCACAGTGCTAAAACAGGGGGAGTATTGGGCTATGTCTCCTACCCCTTCTGATACCTGGTAGTAGTAGTTGCATGCCAGCTGCTTTATAGTGATATAAAAACTCTTCATCTTCAAAATTTTTAATTGTGCTTCACTGGCTATGTAGCCTGTTAGCTTGGGCTGGCTGTTAAAGTGATTACAAAAGTCTGTTTTTCTACAATGGTCCCAAAAAATGTCAAGATTTCCAACAGCTATATGTGCTCATAGCTTTGGGGAAGAGGTCAGATATGTAATTGGTGGGAAAATGTTTCTTATTTTTTTCAGATTTCTGATGCAATAGAGCACCTCCAAGAAGCACTGAAACTGTGCAAAGATGATATAAATTCGCTTCATCTGTTGGCCCTCCTTTTTTCAGCCCAAAAGCAGTATCATCACGCACTGGATATCATCAACATGGCTCTCACTGAGTACCCAGAGAGCTTTAGGTAAGTCCTGTTACTTGCACGATCCACCCCTTCTCTAAAGCAGTTTGGTGTCTCTAGTCATAAGATCACATCTGTGACCAGATCTCTTAATTCTCAGTTTTACACAAGGAATCTGATGTACCATTGCCTTGTGTGCCAGTACAACTCCATTGCAATCAATGTAATCCAGCATAAAACTGAAGTAACACAATGGTGCATGAGGTTCAGAGTATTATCTTGTGCTCTATCTTAAGAGGCTTCCTGGTTGTAATGTACTCATGTATGTATAAAAACCAGGGTTTGCTTAATTCAAAATATTTATCTTTGTTTAATTTGTAATGCAGTTTTGTATACTGTTCTGTAGTTCTTTCACATGTCTTTCTAGATAGACGTAGAGCATATCCAAAGGCAAATATCCGATTGCCCTCTCAAATTGTTTGATATCTTTGAATGCCTCCTGGTTAAAGGGAAACTAACTTTTCACCATTGCTTTGTTCCTTACATGTTATAAGATTTGCAAGAATAGTATGGCTTCAGAGGAGAGATTAATTGAAAAACATGTGTATTGTAACGTGCAGCTAGAGGGGATGGCTTGGTTGTTTAAAACCTTGATGTGAAATAAAGTAATTTCCTTGGAGTTGGTGGTTCTAGCTGCACTATGGTTGAATCAGTCCTTCTTTTTAGGGACATAAATAGGTTGAATTCCTTGCCATTTACCAAACCATAAAAAAAACCTTTTAACACTAAAGCCTTGTCTTGTCTGCATGGACATTAAAGATACCTTAGTTTTTTCTTTTGTTTTATTTTTAAAGTAGTACAATCATCTTATCTGTCATATTTTTTAATAATGCAACATAGTAGGTTGCTTGTGCCACTTGATGCTTAACATTCATCCAGAGTCACCTCCATTTCATTGTTCTGTGTGCACACATGCGTATGCATCTTGGGGTATTTTAGAATCATTTGGAATGAAGAATGTACTATCAGGGTATAATATTGGTCATTCCATACTGCCTTTTGCAGGTACTCTTGATATCCTTTCCTCAATCCTTTGCCGCCTTCATATTTGTTAGGAGTTGTGACCATCTGCACATGTTTTATAAATGACAGGCAAACTAGAATTTTTTTCCTAAAATTCAGGTCCATATACCAACACATGTTCTGTATATTCACATAGATAATGATTGAGCAGGGAAATCCTCTAGTGGCTGTGAGGATGGATCATGTTTCTGAAGTATAGGAGATGTAGTAAAGTCCTTACACCTGTATTGTCAGCAGTCAGTTGTTCCTAAGGGACTGCAAACACTAAAATGCAGTTAAGAGGAACATTACAGCAAAGCATAAACTATGTCTTTTTGTTAGGAACAGAGGACTTGCCATATCAGATCAGACAACTGATTTATCAAGTCTAGCATCTTTGTTCTGGTAGTTCACAATAACTTATGTTTCAGGAGACGGAAACCAAATAAAACATAATGCACCAAAGCAGCTGTGCAGTGCTGTCCATGGAAGGGAAGATTCCTTTAATGCCTTTGCAGCAATTGGAATACCCTGAAGCAAGAAAATAATGATAGTTTTCCTACTTTTCTGAAGCTGCTTTGCTCGTTGTAGAGAGGCAGGCCACACAAGGAGTACCACATAGATTTAGGGTAGTGTGTTAAAAGGGAGGTTCAGTTTTCATAATAAGATCTTCAAGACCCCAAATCTACTGTTACCCCCCAAAACACCACAAACATGCTATTCTGTAACTCCTTAAAATGGGAGTGGGCAAAATACAGCCCCTCGGGCTGAATCCAGCTCACCAAATAATTGTATCTGGCCTGGCCTTCAGCTGCCCCTGCTGTGCTCCACATGGGGCTGAGCCCTGCCCAATCCTGCTGGGCCAGCACACTGTGCTCCCGCCTTCACCCATGGGAGGGCTCTGGCCCCAGCCTCAGCCCTAGGCAGTGCACTTTAGCTTCCGGGTGGGACTGTTGCTGCCACAGCTGCCCAAGCAACTACTTAGTTCCTCCTCCTGTTACTGCTGCAGCACTTTGGGCAACAGATAGGGAAGTAGCAGCAGGCGGGGGGAGCCTGGATCATGGGGCAGGGCCAGTGGAAATGCAGAGTCAAGAGCATGGGGCCCCTACCCTGGGTAGGGTGGTAGGCGCATGAAGCCTGGGTCAGTGGGAGTGCAGGTCCAGCCCAGTTCCTTTACACTAGGCTCTCTGCTACACTTGAGCTCCCAGGACACAGTTGGAGCCATGCACTGCTGCAGGGAGCCCTGTATGATGGAGAAAAGGCAGCTTTCCCTGCTCCCTGATGCCATGTACAACTACCAGGACTCCTCTGGTAGTGGCAGGGAACTCTACATGATGGAACCAGGCCAGTTTGATCCCTCTTCATGCCACCCCAGCCAAGCTCTGGGAACTGCATGTCGTGGCAGGGAGAAGGCCCAGGCTTCTGGCTCCATCGTGCAGGAACCCCACACACCCTCCACACCTATACCCCCACACACCTATACCCCCACACAATATACAAGAGTAAGACTTTTCTGAGCTATTATGCAATTGCCTCTATATATGTTACACAAACGCAAGTAAATCAGGGCAAAAATATTTTTTTTAAATTAAAATGTTATCAAAGCTGTTCAGTTTTTAGCATGATTTATTTTTTTCCAGTTCTAAGCTATGCTTCCAAGGCAAGGGGAGGAACTTTCAGTGGCAAAGGTCAGAGGCTAGAGGCTGGACTTCTGGTTCCAAGATGGTGACCAGGGAATGACACACCTGTCAAAGGGTGGGGCTACCATTGTGACCCCCAAATCTCATTAAGCGGCCCTTCAGCTGAAATAATTGCTCATCATTGCCTTAAAAACAGCCTCCACTTCCTACACCTGATGCATCTGAAGAGTGGGGGGTGCAGACATATATTTTGGCTGCTCTTCTCTGCTACTCTGACTATTCCAACTAGTAGGTGAAGGATCAGAGAGTGGTGTCAGAGGAATGAGAGAGGGTAGAAGAAGTGTCAGCAAAGGAAGGTAAAGAATAGGAAAGAGAAGGAGTCAAGGAGAGAGAGACTCCAGAGAGAAAAGAATAGAGAAAGGGAGGCATGACAGTTGTGTCAAAACATGGTGCAAGGGAATAGAGCTGGCAGTATCAATCCACCATGCTGTCTCAGCAAGGGAGAGGAGGGCTTTCAATAGAAAAACTAGTTAAGGTGCAGCTTGGTTCATTGGAATGGAAAAAATTGAGATGCCTGTGTGACAGGTCTGCTGTGTTTGCAGCCTGTCATCTGCAGTAGTCCAGGAGCTGAGTCACTGACATCTCATGTTTAAAGTTCTTTTATGAAGCGGCTGGAACTATGAGGGCCTGGCAGTCAGGTTTTCTAGCCTCTTGCCCAATTGATTGCCTCAATTAAAAATGCTAGAAAAACAATGTAACACATCAAAAAACATTGACCCTGAGTCTTCCTAACTTCCATAGTTTATACCCAGAAGGGTTTTTATTACTTGGTAAAAATTCTGTAGACACCCAATTGTAGTGTGTACTTCTGTTTGAAGTTGCCTTGAAGCAATGAACTGTTGTCATTTTTACTGCTTCCTTTGACTGTAGAATAATTCATAGGAATAATATGGAGGTAAAAAAAAAAGTTTACAAAGTAGTATTTAAACTTACTTGAAAAATCCATCCAAATTTCCATTGATATGAAATGGGCAGTTGTGCAAATTAATGCCTAGCATATTCATTTTTTAAATGATGATTCCAGACAGAAATATGATCTAATAGTATAGATCAAGAAAGAAAGATGATACTCCATTTCCTTGGAGTTCTGGA
Organism: Caiman crocodilus; assembly: GCA_030014935.1. Classification (NCBI taxonomy): domain Eukaryota; kingdom Metazoa; phylum Chordata; order Crocodylia; family Alligatoridae; genus Caiman; species Caiman crocodilus. The sequence continues at coordinate 78,780,749 of JAGPOW010003648.1, forward strand.
TATGACAGGAAATCTAAGTATTAGATCTAAGTATCCTATCTTGATATATGTAATTAAACTGACTGTGTGGCTCTCCCAGCTTTTTGATTTCATATTACATTTTCACACATGGAACATTTTAAAGCAATGGTGACAAACTCACCAAGGGCCCTGGGCCAGATCTCGATTGCAGAGCTTCTTGTGGGCATAATGAATTTGGGACACGAAGGCTGCCACAATAGCCACTGTGACAGTAGCAGTAACATGTGAGGCAGCAGCAAAGGGTCAAGCAGCAAGAGGCCTGGAGGAACATGTCTGGGATAGCACTGCTGGACCAATCTCACCACCAATGGCAATACCCAGTGGGGCTAAAAGGTCCTGAATTCTGAGGTAACCGTGCCTCAACTTCTGGTGCCTGTTGGTAGTCCAACAGACCAGATAAAGAGGTTTTGCAGGCCTTATGATTGACACCCATGTTTTATAGAAGTAAACCTTAGTGAAGCCTTTTTAGATTGGATGGCATGACTAAATTATTTTGTATTTTTCTTGTTATCCTTCTTGGTCAGTTTCTTGTACAATGAGCCCTGCACCAGGATAATACTGATGTGATCAAAGTCAGATATTCTTTCTAGCAGCATTTCCTCCAGTAGAACCATAAAAACCAGGTGTAAAATCCAGTGCTCTGATAAATGGATATAAAACTGCCTATTTATAAAATCCAGTGCTATGGATATAAAATAGATTCTATTTTATATCTATTTGGTAAGGACTAAAAATAAGTTTATGGAAACAGTAGAACCAGTAGTTTCTGTATTACAGCATACCTGTGTACCTGGCCAAAATTATGTAATAGATTAGCTCCATAATTTCTTTATGAAGACTCGGGCCTATGTATGAAATGTTTACAGGTATGAAGTAATTGGTAATAGATGCTTCCATAATCTTTGAAGGGGAAGAGGGACCTTTGTTTATGACCTGAATATTTTGAGCTGTTACAACCGTTAGGGAACTGTTTTTACTGCCTCATAATACAAGATATTAAGAGAAGTCCAAAGAAATTATTACATAACAAGTGTTTGGGACAAACATCAGAAAATATTCTTTTTATATCATACATAATTAAAATATGGAACTCATTACCACAGGATGCTATGGAGACCAGTAGTATAATGGGTTCAAAAAGAGATTTGACAAACCTATGGAGGATAGGTCTATCAAGAAGCAACAGTAGGGATCTAACCTGCTAGCAGGTTGGTTACTGGGAGCATACAAAAGTGAATAGACCACTTCAAAAGTGACCTGTTTCTAATACTCTTCCTCTAAGTTATAAGCAACTTGCCACCATCTGAAACAGGGTACTGGGCTAGATGGACCTCAGGTTTGGTCTAGCACAGCAGTGTAACTAGGGGTGGGTGAGAGGGACACACCCACACTGAGCACCAAGTTAGTAGTGGTGCTGGATCGTCCCTGCTTCCTGCAGAGTCCATGCCCCAACAGCATTGCCATTCCACGAACAACAAAACAGTTCCCAGATGCTGTTGCTTTAAGGGCAACAGCCAGGGCAGGTAGAGCATGCGCAGATGCAACAGCTCAGCTGGGCCTGGTGTGGATAAGGGCTGCTGCCCTGCCTCCATCCATGATCAGAACTTGTGCCCCCACCTTCCCATCACCCCTCAAGTCTCCGACAGGGTTGACTCCAGGCGCCAACTCAGCTCATTATGCTGCTACTCCAGCATAGATATTTTAATGTTCTTATCCAATGTAAATACTTACTTTTATAACATCTTTGCCTTTTGAAAAAGTTGCAACCATGAATGGATTGCAGATATCTAAGTGGCCACAAAACATTAAATATATACCTAGGAGACCTAATAAAAAGAAGGAAATGCATTTTGCAAGGAATTCATTTATGCTACAGCAGTTGTTGTGCAAATATCTCTGTAGCATGAAGGGTAATAATAAAGTGGTTTGGGGTTTGCCTCAACTACCCCTCAAAATGTGAAACTTTACTACATTAGAAATGGTTTGGTGAAGAAGGTCTTGGTTTCACCATTACTACATTCATTTGATTGAGAATTTATTAAATTCACTCTGGCAATATTTATTTATTGTCATCTAGTCCAGATTGTACATGTAGGAACAACTGTTCTATTTCTTAATTAATTTAATTCATCAGGTATTGTTGCTGTAGCAAACATCACCCGTTTGAATTTTGCTTTCTGCTGCCTGTGTGGTTAGCTACTGTGTGGTGAAACTGAAAATTCATGACTGGCCTGGGCACGATATTGCTGTGGATGTTGAGTTGCCTACTATATTTGTATCATGTACTACAGTAGTAAGAATGTTCCTTTGGCTTTTTATACCATTATGGTGACTGAGTGGCTGCTCGTTCCTGAAATAAGATGAATCAACCGAATTACAAATCCTTGGCTTAAATCTGTTTATATACTCAGGTTTTTTCCTGATATAATTTCTAGTTGTGTGGGATTTGTCTGTGTTCACTCCAAGAGGGTTGTACTCCTTTATACTTTGGCACAACTTTTGAGAATGGACAAAGTCTTCAGGCACTCCCTTTTTTTAACAAGTGGACCAAACCTTAAGATCAGAAGTGGTCAAAGAGCTCATAGAAGACTGGATCCAAGAGAGGAGCAGGGTATGCTCCTCTCCTGCATCCTGTCATACCCTTGCCCCTTCCAGCCTTTTATTTTTCAAACTGAAAACTCCTAGCTTTTCAGTCTCTCCTGGTATGGGAATGGCTCTTCCCCTGATTATTTTGCTTACCTGTCTCTGAATCTTTTCTACATCCTTTTTTGAGATGCAGAGACCAGAAAGGCTCACAGTATTCAAGATATGGGTGCACCATGGGTTTGTATAGTGCCAGGATGGTATTTTCTGTTTTTAAGTTGTTTTTTTTCCCAGTTCCCTTTTGATACCCAACATTTTATTAGCTTTATTGGTCACTGCCTCATGTTGAACTGAAGTTTTAAGAGGACTATCTAGAGTGACTCCAAGGTTTCTTTCCTGAGTCATGCAACTAGTTCAGTAGTCAGCAGTGTGTAAAATAACAGGTTATTTTCCCCAGGTGCATTACTTGTCAGCACTGAAGTTCATCTTTCATTTTTTTGCCTTTTTTTGCTTAGTTTGAGATCTTTCTGTCTGTCTGTAGCTTGGGACTTGAATTCCCAGAATAATTTTAGTGTCATCTGCAAACTTGGACATTTCACTGTGTACCCCCACTTCTGGGTTATTGATGAAAATGTTGAACAAAACTGGGCCCAGCACAGATTCTTGTAGAATGAATCCTACTTCTGACATCCCTCCATCCTGAATAGTGGCCATTTAGCTCTACCCTTTACTTCTAATCTTTGAACCAGCTTTCAGTCCATGAAAAACCTTCTCTCCAATCCTATGAACTCTGTTTTTTTTAAAGCCTTTAGTGAGGCACCCTGTTGAAATCTATTTTTTGAAAACCCTGATTCATTACATCAGCTGGATCCTCCTTGTCCTCCATATGCTTGTTAAACACCCTCGAAGAATTCCAGCAAACTGATGAGGCAAGAGTTCCCTTTACAGAAACCAGGCTGACTTCCCAGCAGATTGCATTTGTCTATATTACTCTGTTTTTATTTGTTTTTATTTTAGATTCTATTAATTTGTGAAGGATAGAAGTGAGACTCACTGGTCTGTAGTTCCCAGAATCACCTTTGGAGCCCTTTCTGAAGTTGGGTGTTATGGTGGCAACCCACCAGTCCTCTGGTACAGAGGCCTTTTTTAACAATAGGTTACATAGTACTGCTAATGGGTCTTCTGTTTCTCCTTTGAGTTCCTCTCAGGTAAATGCCATCTGGTCCTGCTGACTTTTTAGTATTTAATTTAGTTCTGAGTAGTAATTAAAATGAATAAGAGAAAATATCAATAGCCAAAGAAAAAGTAGTTTTTAGCAAACATTTGTAATGACATCAATATAATCTAATAGTATTTCATATGCAAATGAAATTGTCATGTATTTATATTAAAAAATACCCTCCCTAAAAATGTAAGTTATATTTAGCAAAGGTTTTTACTGCTTAATATAACAATTTTCATCCAGAGCAATTAGTTTTAATATTATACTTACCAAAGCACTGATTAAATACCACCTCCAGGAGTGCATCATTTGTTCAGCAGCACAGTTGTCCTAAAAATGGACCCCAATGCAATGTGGTATTTTTATACTATTAATACATCTGCTTTAATAGATTTTTTTAAATGTTCTGATCAATTAATATTAAATTGCCCTAGAGAGTTAGATCAGCATTTTATAATTTGTTGCAGTCTTTCTCAGCCTAGCCTGAGCCAAGTAGTTGGACTTCCTATCAAGCTGTTGGAGACACTGGCTCAGTCAAGCAAATCAAGCTTGAATTTTCCATTGAAATCTGAAGTGCTCAGATGACAAGAGGCTTAAAGGGAGTGCTGCAAATTTGTCTGTGTCCATTTAGCTGGATTATAATGTATGAATCCACTACTTACAATGTATGAATCCACTGGAAAGTAACCTGATTTTACCTCTCAAATGTGTGATTTGGGGCATGTCTACAGCAGACTCTGTGATGAGTGTCAGGGTACCTTTGAGAGGCATCCCTGGCTCTGAGCCCGAGACCAGTGCTGGGGCTATGCTCAGAACCATCCTAAACCAGTTATACTGCTATCCTAAACCAGTTACACTGAGGTTTTAGTATATGCTGAGCTGAAAGCAAAATGGGTGAGGGCTTTCTTTTCAGCGATGTTCTTGGGCTGACCATAGAGGCAGTGTAGCAAGTGCCCTTATTGTCTTGAGTCTGCTTGTTGGTTTCAGGGAGTTTTCATCTGTGCATTGCATAGCACAAGTATAGCTCAGGGATTCAGCACTTGTGAGTCAGACTATCTGTAATTTTCTTCTCAGTATGAGTAACTTCCCTGCAAACTGTGTGTATGTGGCAGTGAAGAGCTTGTACTATTCTAGCGTGTCCAGAGGCATCCTGAAGTTGCTTGGCAGATTGCCATGCGATCAGTTTCCATCATATAGGAGAGGATAGGTTTTAGTTCCCATGAAGTCACTGGAACAGCCTTCAAATATAATAAACATCATTAAAAGAAAGTAAAGTTTGGTTGCAGTAGAAGCCTGCCAAAGGGATTTCCTTTCTCGAATAGAGTGTGTAAGAAAAGAATATTCACATTCCCAACCGGGAAAGTATGTTATGTTTAAAACCTCTCTTGTGCACAAAATTTAATGTTTTGTTATCAAATGTGTAATATGGGTGGAGATGTGTTTCTCCTGAGTGAATACAGATTGCAGTAGGCCACCAGAGACCTTTAGTGAGTAAAAGTGTTTCTGGGTGTCTTGTTTAGATGTAAGAGTGGTGATGTTGACTCTTAGATGCCAAAATTTTATTTTTTTGTTCAGTTTTGTCTTCTCCCCACACCTCCAGCTTCCTTTTTTAAATTTAAAAATCCATGGACAGTCCTAGTTAAATTGTTAGCAACCATGGTATATTGTACCTATAGGCAATTTATTTGAGCAAAGTTGGAGAAATTCCCAAAGGGCTGTAACTGGCTCACCATCTAATATTTCATGTTCATATTTTGCAGATTTTTCCTGTAGAGTTCTGTTCTATGTGTGCATTTAAAAAAAACCCCAAACAAAACTTTACTTGTAACCATTTAGTGACTATTAATTAGCTAGCCAATAGCTAGCAGTTTCACAGTAGCAGTAATTGACTAGGCTTACCATTTCCTTGGGCATTAAAATCTTTTCATATTTCCTTGGATAGTCAAAACAGAGTTGACAGAATTTCAATATATGTTTCTGAGATGTTAAAGAGGGAGAGGTATATTTTGAACAGGCCAAATGTCACTTTTATTACCCAACTCAGATTGTCAAGAGGCCAGTCTTAGACAGTTAATTTCTTGCCAGTGTTTTCCCACCAGGCGAAGAAATTGAGCTTTTAAATTCCTGCTGGTTTTTTCCAGTTCACCATATATTTTCTTGGAGGTCACCATACCAGCAACTGAGATATATGTATAGGCTAGTTGCTGTAATTGTGTGACAAAATTCCCCTGTCGTGCTCCAACCAGCCCCACCTTTTGAGGCAGTGGAACTTTCTTTCTGTTCCCCACCCCAAAGCTGCCACTGATTTCTCACCATCTTTTTGAAAATGGGTATTTTTCCTAGGGCTGTTCTCCAACTCAAGGTGAGCATACTTCTTTCCATTTCTGGGAGGTGGCTGAAAGAGGGACAGGACTTGTACAGATGACTTCCACCTGCTTTTGGTCCCTGAGCTGCTGTGTAATGCAGAAGCAGCAGTCATGTTTCAGGCTTCTGTGTGATGCCAATTTATGAACCTACCTGTAATACATTAAATATGAACTCTCACAAACAGATTCTGTTCTGTTTTCTCAAGGGGAGTGCAGTTCAGGGAGAATGGGGTTCAAAGGGAGCTTCAAGCCACTTTTGTGACTACAAAATCATAGAGGAAGAAAAAGAAGGGAAAGGACCTCTAGTCCATCTCCCTGCCCCAAGTCAGGAATGGTTACATCTACCACCCTTGATATGCAGTTGTTTTTACCTTGCTGTTATGAACTTTCAACATGGGGATTCTACAACCTCTCTAGTACTTACCCACTCTCACAGTTAGAAAGATCTTTCTAATGTCTAAATTAAACTGCAGGTAGATTTAATCCATTACTTTATGTCCTGTCCCCAGTTGACGTGTAAAACAGTTTATCATCTTTCTTTTCAGTACACATCTACATATTTAAAGACTTGTTATATTATCCCCTCAGCCTTCTCTTTTCTAGATGAAACGAACCTGTTTTTTTCAGTCTTTCCTCATAGGTCTTGTTTACTTTTCCTTTGATCATATTTGTTGCTGTCTTCTGGATTCTCCCCAACTGATCCACTTATTTCCTGAAGGGCCCAAAGCTGGACATGCAACTCTAATTAGATGCCTTCCCAATGCTAGGGAGAGAGGAAGAATTATTTCTCATGACTTGCATATGATACTCCTTTTTATGTCTCAGTGAGGTGGGCTCTCCCCACTTTGCAGCAGCATGATATTGTTAGTGCCTGTTCAATTTGTAATGCATAACCCCTGCAGGTCTTTCTCTGAAGAATTACTAGTTACCTAGCTGTTCTTCATGTTGTATTTGTGTGGGTCTTTATTTTTGTGTATCATATTTTGCATTTGCCCATACAAAATCTTATCTTGCTTGTTTTATACTGCTATTCCAATTTGTCAAGATCGTTTTGAACTCTATGCTCCAAATACTTGCAACCACTGAAAATTTAAGAAGTGTACTCTTACTTTCATTGTCATTGTCATTAATGAAAATGCTGAATGGTAATGGACACAGGATAGCTTTCTGCCAAACCCTATTTGATACATCTTTATGCGTGAAGATGAATCATTGATAGCTGTCTTTTAGTTGTCTATGTACCTTACAGTAGTTCCTCTAAAATGTATTTCCCTAGTTTAAGAGAATGTCATGTCAGACTATTAAAAAAAAAAAATCAGATACATGACAGTTTTTCTCCTTCGGTGATAGAAATGATGGTGGTTTAACAAGACTTGTTCTTTACAAAGCCACAGTGGCTTTTGTTTAGCCCCTGGTTTTCATCTACATGCTTGTAACTATATTGGCTGTTCTTTTCCAGTACCTTTCCAGGAATCAAAGTTAGGGTTTTCTAGGTTCTTTTTTTTAAAAAAAATGACACTGTTCACCCTATTCTAATTTCTGGAATCTTTTGTATCCTTCAGTAATTCTCAAAGACCATTGCTAATGTCTCTGAGCTTACTTTAGCCAATTCTTTACATAGTGATTGAAAACATCTAACTTTTCTATAAAGTCTGTAGCTTGCTCTTTCCCTATTCTATCCTGTATTCTTGTGTCCTGTATCATACATGCTGATTGTATTAGCCATCTGATTAAAGGTAGCCAACTTAGTGAAGACTGATGCAAAAAAAAGACATTAGATGTTTTGGCCTTCTTACTATCACCCGTTGCTAGTTTCCCCTGCCTTCTAGTAGTAGACGAATTCTATTCCTGGATTTCCTCTTGCTGCTAATGTTCCTCTTCCCCTTTGTTGTCTCTTGCTAGCTGTGTTTCATTTTGTCTTGGTCTTTCTGACTTTATCTTGACATCTAACTTTATACTCATCTTCAATAATTTGTCCTAATTTCCACTTTCTGTACAATTCCTTCTCAAGTCTCAGATCAGATCAAGTCTTTTCCCGGGCACCACCAGGGGTAACTAGGACCAATGGTCACAAGTTACTGGAGAGCAGGTTTAGATTGGACATTAGGAGGCACTATCACAGTTAGGGTGGCTAGGACGTGGAACCGGCTTCCTAGGGAAGTTGTTCTTGCTCCTACCTTGGGTGTCTTTAAGAGTAGATTAGATAGGTACTTG
>JAGPOW010003648.1:78789254-78806051 GCA_030014935.1 Caiman crocodilus
GTGACCCTGGCACTCGTTTCCTGCCAATTGGCGGGGGGTCAGACTAGATGGCCTGCTCTAGGCCCCTTCTGACCCTAGGTACTATGATACTATGATCATTGAATAGTTCATAATTTAGCCAGATTGGTCTCTTACTACACTTCCTATCTTTCCATTGCAATAGGATAGTTTGAGGTTGGGTCTTTAATATTGTTGTTTAAACAAACTGCCAGCTTTTCTGAACACCTTTCCCTCTGAGTCTAGCTTACCATAGGATCTCCCTTACCAATTCTCTCAGTCTGTTCATAGAATCCTAGAAAATTAGGGTTGGAAGGGACCTCAGGATGTCATCTAGTCTAACCCCCATTCCCAACTAGGTCATCCCAGCCAAAGCTTTCTCCAGCCAGGTCTTACAAGCCACCAAAAAGGGAGATTCCACTACCTCTCTGGGCAACCTGTTCCAGTGTTTTATGACCCTCCTAGTGAGAAAATTCTTTCTAATATCTAACCTAAACTTCCCCTGCTGCAACTTGAGACCATTGCTCCTTGTTCTGTCATCTGCCACCACTGAGAACAGTCTAGCTTCATCTTCTTTGTAACCACTCCTTAATTAGTTGAAGGCTGCTATTAAATTCCATCTCAGTCTTCTCTTCTCTAGACTAAATAAGCCCAAATTCCTCAGCACATACTCATGCATCATGTCCCCCAGTCCTCTCCCCATTTTTGTTGCCCTCCTCTGGACTCTCTCCAACTTTTCCACATCCTTTCTGTAGGGTCAGAAAGGACCTGAACAGATCATCAAGTCCCAACCCCCTTTTTCTTTTTTCCAACTACTCAGCTGGTCTAGTAAAAGATATCCTAGTTGTATTCATCCATCTATTGCTTAATTCTGTTTATTATTTTGTAGAATTTAATACATTAACCCACAGACTGTAGAAATGACCCTTGCTTTTTGTGATTGGTATCTGTGTGTGTCAGTTTTGGATGAGCACAGGGGCTTATTAGGGCTGTGCGAAGCTTTGGTTCCCAATTTCATTTGATGGAGATTTGGCCTGATTTGGTGGCTGAATCTCCAAATGCAAATTGAATCAAAAGAGCCTTTAATCTCTCCAAATCAATTTGGAGAGATTTGGAAAGATTCAATGACTTGAACATAGACACAGTCCCACATGTTTTCCCTACGTACCTCGAGGCACCAGGCAGCTTGTGAATGCTGAGATGCTTGGGTGGATGGAACATCCCACAGGAGTGCAGGTGAACTATTTTTTATTATTATTATTATTATTATTTATTCAGACTTTTCAAAATTTCATCTTGGAGCAGAAACTCAGCATGCAAAAATTTATCCCGAAAGTGAATGTTTCACAACAGTTTTACCTTCTGTAAATGTGCAAATACTTTGTACTTTGCCATTACAGAAGCAACCTGAAGGAGCACTAGTTAGCTGACAAGTCATTCTTCTGCCACTTTTAGTAATGCTGGCGTATAGACAGGCATGCATACAGGAATAACTATATTAATTTCAATTTCCATCAGAATGCAGGGCTAGAAAAGAATACTTGCCAAATGGAACATTGCAATCAGAATACGGGCTGCAATAGAGTAGTTCTACCATGTCAGCAAGTATTAGGAAATAAGGCTATCCAGACTTTATTTCCCCATGTACTATATTTCACAACACAGAATAGATAACTTCTGCAGTTCATTTTAATTCACTTTAATACCCTTCCTTAGATATATTTCAGCAATTGAATTTATCATAAACCTCTGGGGAGGGCAAAAAATATGATAGAGGGATTCTGTATCACAGTGGATTGGTGCAACTTCGTTGGTATCAGGGGAGTTTCTTCTCTTGCACCAGCAGACAATTTGGTCCAGTGTTTCTTGTGTTCTTGAAAGTGCTTAAGACTTGACACACAAATGGCTGGACTTCTAACCATGGCTAGAAAATGAATTGGATGACCTCTACTTTGTGTTCATTTGTCACCTGCAAAAGTGACAGAACACTGATGCCAGCATATCAAGCAAACATTTTGCTACTCATAACAATGAGTAGATATATTGAAATCTAAAGTGCAAGGATGGAGAGACATATTAACGTATTTCCACTGGGACTACGTTAATATCTGGCCAGTCTTGTGTAACACCTTCACATTTATGATGGCTTCAGTTTATTATACCCTTTTTCTTGCACTGTTTTTTTTTTCTCACAATGAATCTTTGTCTTTGTATGTGTATGGTACCTAACAGAGTGGGGCTGTGAAGCTGGCAGAGGACACAAACCACTCCTGCAATACAGATAATAAATAGCAGTCATAGGTTAGTCCTTTCCCAGGGCAGGGGGGTCAGAATTAATGATCTGATCAGGTCCCTTCTGACCCTAGAAACTATGAAACTTTCCCCAGTAAGCAAAGGAGCTCTACATGAGCATGATTTTGACTGATACAAGAAGCTCTCCAAATGGCTCCAGCCTCTGTGGATCTCCAATATCTAGTCTCATTTTACAATTACAGATAACCTGATTGTTCCAGAGTTAGACATTAGTTTTAATAAAGGATACCATATTAGTACTTTGGAACCATGCATATTTTTTTCCCAGTAAATAGCATAGGGCTATTTAAGCACTTCATCCAGAAGCACGAAATAGCCCACACAGGAATAGTACAGCTCAATATGAAAAAAAATAAGGTGCACAATATCTGTACTGGGACTCTCTCTCAAGACTAGCAAGTCTCCTGTATCTCTCCTTGATGCAACTCTGAATTACCATTGGAGCTGTAAATTACGGCAATCTGAATGAAAGGACTGCTTATGGTTCTGGTTATAACCCAACAAACATTTATATTAATTCGTATTAAGGGTTTTTCACACACTGTTCTAAATATGATCCTAGGTTCACATTGAATTATGCTCCTATATTGAAGTGTTATTTAAGATTAGACAGGTTGGTTCTTATGATTGTAATGCTGATATTAAAGCAGATTAAACTCATTTAGTCTTCAGTGATGCTGGCAATGCCACTTCTTCTGTAAGATAGCTAGATGTAGCAGGTTCTGAAATGCCAATTAGAATCAAATTTTATTTTCAATTAATTTAGTAGCTTACCTGCATTGAGGCATTTCTACCTATGGAGGTTTCACTCAGCATGATTTACACCTTCCTTTATTCCCTTAAAACCTAGGTCACATATTTGCTGTGTTTAACATATGGAAGCAAGCAGTCCAGGGATAATAGAAGCTAAATCAATTTAGTTGAGGGTGAAACTTGCTCAGCTAGCTGCATGAGATTTGTGCTTAACCTCTCATGAGCTGTCAATATTCTGATGATTGCCATGAATTCAAATTATCATCTGCAAACTGCAAAGTGTATAGAATCAGTCATGTGTGCTCCCTTTACAACATAATGCCCCCCTCCTCTCTGGGACACATGTCATTGAAAACTTCAGTGGGACAAAAGTATCCCTTTTTTAGCTAAGGTATTAGAATGCATGGGAAGCACAGTAGGAGATTGCAAGAAAAAAGGCCTTCATCTGAAAGACCCAGGCCTAAAGGAATTTATAGGTACATCTCTTAATGACAATTGATCTCTGTTTGTTTCAGTGGAATTTGGTCCACAGATCCAACAATGCCTACTAACCTTTTCAAAGAGCCAAATTACTTTGCTTTATATTTACAGAGGCTTTAAAGATGCAAACCACATCCAGAATTAAAGAAGCAGCTTTGCTTTATAGAATACAGAATTTCTGCAGAGCAGGCAAAGCCGGCTTTGTGTATATATTTTTTCTTAGTAATGAAAAACAATTTTCATTATTTTTTTCATAAGAATACAGAGCTTTAAAAAACCCACAGTGAACAGTGGCATCACTTTAAAACACCATATATCTACTGCCTAAGGTTTCTTCCATTGTATTTGGCATGCCCTGTGAAAGACATTATCTAAACGAGAAGTTGTTGGACTGTCTTCCAACTAGTTCAGTTTTGCTTTTCATGTTAAAATTCACACAGGAAATGTTGTTGGTGTTTTTCTAAAATAAGTTTGATGTCTTAAATTGAGGGGGCTTATTTGGCTAGCCAGATTTATAAAAATAATCTCTCCAAGTGTCTAAAAGGGTCAAAACTAGTTTCAAAGACTCATTTTTCTTTTTCTTTTCTTTTTTTCCAAAATGTCATTTCATTTAGAAATGTGCACTCTGTGTTGATTCAGACCACTTTCATTTCTTTGCCAAAATGTCTGGCAAACTTTCAGGACATGATCTCTATCATTCACACACTTGCATGTATTTCTGCTTATCTTGTCAAACCAGGGTCCTGCACCTGCCTGAGCCAATGGCTACTTTTTATAAAGTATAACAACATGCACCTTGAATCTAAGAATCCCAAATGTGAAGCAGTCTAGTGAGGCCTTCCCTCCCTTTCCCTCCACTGTTTTCAATGCTGTTTATGGAAGAGTACAATAAACAGACTGAATCGCCATGGAAGAAGAAGAGACATCATTCACAAACTGCGTTCCTGATCTCATGCATGTACATGCTTTTTGCCTTTGTAGGATAGGTGATTGACTGCAGAGGTGCAACAATAGCTAGGTTTAGGTCTTAGGAGTGAAGACAATACAGTTCATGCAGAGAGCTCTTACTACAGTGAAGAACCAATGACACAAAAATGCATGTTAGAACTGTGCACCACAGAAAACGTAATAAAGGTCATCTCAGCTTAGCAGACTTCAAGATGTTGTAAGAATGGCTGCAAATTTCTGTCATAGATTTTTTCACTTAAGTGTAATGCTTGTCTGTTGTCCATAAAGTTAGGATCCTGTATAGACCCTTACAATAAAATCTGCTAGTTGTTGTGAGAACTCTAAGAATTGACCCCACAGATAATAGGCAACTCTGGGAGTAGTGCAACATGTCCTTGCTGAGGGCAGGAAAACAGGGGAAACAAACACGCACACACTATCTCAGTTTTCTGCAGCTTTTTGATTACTTAAGACTCAGGAACATGGCTTATATGACTGCATCTGTCATTGCAGCAATTAATTGAACAGCTCTGCAGCAGTGCCGTAGCAGAAAAATCACTGGCTATTGGCTTAGTCCCAGGCAAGAAAAATGCTGTACTAAAGAAAACTGTCAGGATACGAAAAGGGATGGATTTTCCAGTGTCAGGTCTTATGACAGTGGAACACAAGTAAATCTTATAAAAAATAGGACTAGAAGCCTATGACCGGTGTCCCTTGCAGATAGCTGCCACTGTTAAAGATTTAAACTTCCGGCAGGTTTTTACTTAGTTTTCTGCCTTGTCTATCTACTTAACTCCATTGGGAAGGAACTGTCCATTTGTATATGTTCTGAACTGCATTTAGTTCAGTACTTAAAAATAATGCTGCTATTATCTTTGTAAATAATCAATAAACTATCATTGGGTGTTAGAGGGCATGGTTTTCTTTGGAAAATAAAAGGAGGATGCAGTATGAACCTGGTAATTTCTGAAGTTTAACGCTGGAATTGAATAAAGGTTTTATATAACAAATACCTCATGCCTTAGTCAAGGCCACTTGTAATGAATGTAACTATAGTAACAAAACAAAGTTACTAGCTAATGAAGGAATATTTCCAATGAGCAGAACATGAAATATGTTTAGTTATCAGCTCTGTGCTGTTACTTTAGTATTTTCAAAGGTCTCTGTGTAAAGCTGTGGTGAGCTTTGTTTTCCTGCCTTGAGATGTACAGTGCACGGTGTCCTGTCATAGTTAGACTGTCCCATTGTTTTAGTTACATTTTTCTCTAACCTCAGGCAGATGAATAATATATAGAAGGAATGATAATGTGAGTGAGGTGGCCCAAGTGGCAGCCAGTTTGGCCTACTGAGGGTTACACTTAGACCGTACTAAGGGTACTTAAAATGCAAACATCCAAACTTAAAGCTTGTTCATTCTTGCTAAGTGTTATCTGAGTACTTCCAAGTTGCACCACTTCAGGCAAGGTATTAACTCTGGGACATGCTACCTGTTTCATGTTAAAGTAACTTCAGTCTGCTCCACAGAGATAAAAAAGCAGTGTGCAGTCCTCCAGCATCCCAGGATGCACCGCTCCTAGCTGTACCCCCCCTCCCCATCCAGAGCAGGGATAGAGCCCAGGTGTCCTGACTTGTAGCCACACCCCTGCTCACTACTAGTCACTAGCTCTCTAGTGACAGGGTAGCTGTAAAGGTAAGAAAGTGTATTAACCTTTAATATGTAACTGCTCACAAAGCGTTCCAACTTTAACATCACACTAACATTGACAAGAGTTAGTATAGTTCTACGTGCAACATGCAACTTCATCCTTAATTTGCAAATATTAATCTGTTAAGGCTGGAATGTTCAGAGTAGCTAATCAGTTATAGCTGGCTTCCTGTTGATATTCTGTGGGATCTGCGTGCCTGATTTCTTTAGCTTCTTATGAAAGCCTAGCCTTGAAAAAACAAATCTAGTTACTGAATTGCAGAAACAGTTAATATTCCATAATACAAAGATCAAGTACCCTTTACTGAAGAACATCCAGTACCCTTTACTGTCAAACTAGGATAGCATAAAGAACAAGACCTTTTAAATACAGTCCTACATGTGTTAAAGTAAGTTAAAAGCTCAGATTAGTCAGTACTCTCTGTATCTTCCTAGGTTTATTTGGCAACTTTAGTTAGATTCTCATCATTTGCATTCTTTCCCTTGATTCCTCTTGCCCCTGACTTGACAATAATTGTCCTTGCCTAGCCACTTTCCTCCACTTATTCCCTGTGCACCTGGGGACAGAACCTGAAGTCCTCATTCTATGGGCCTCATTACTATAATCATGCATCTTATCACATCTGGGTAGGTATACCCCTCCAGTTCTCTTATCAACTCTGGCTTCTAGCCTTCAGTTGCTCCCAGCCAGTGGATGTCAGCATTTCTGTGAAGATAACCTATGGAAGAGAGGTGAGGACAGCAGGAAACAAGAGCAAAAATGGTCTTGGCTGGTCAAAGCAGGTAACTGAAGTATGCGCACATTCTCATCAAGCTGGGCTTCCACCCATGGGAATGTAGGAGCCCTAATGTGGCTTCTGTCAGAAGTGGACTTGCACTGTGCCAGTAATCGGGAGACAGATTTTCTCTTTTTTTGCACAAAGAGAGGAGGAGAGAACACTACTATCAGGGTGATGCCCAACATTTTGATAGCAGCTGGTTCCTGAGGAGCTTTGAGCCCTTTGCCAAGCAGAAGCTAGTTAAGTTTCACAACATTCCTGTTGTGGTGTGGGATGCCTAGGAAACTCCTTGTACACCACTGGAATGATGTCCACCCTGAGGAAGACTACAACAGCTCCTTAACAGGTTACAATAATGTGACACTGTAATTTGAGATATGAAGTGAAGAAGAATATTCTATAGTATAGGGCCTATACAGAAGTAATTTAGGGAGATAGAATCTAATCACATGAATTGGAGTATGACCATGATACTAGAACTAGCACAGCTATTCTTTCAAACCTTGCTATGGACTTTTTATTAACCTTGGTTTTGCATTTCATTTAAAATATGTTAATAGAGGCAAAGAAGGATGGGTGGGTATTAAAAAAGGATAAACCTAATGGGACACATGTAATCTTAAAAGCCCCACATAAAAGTAATTTAAGCTTTAGTATTAAGAAAATCTGGTCGGCTATTGCTGAATTCATCTCTTCTGTGTAATAGCTGGAAAGAGCATTTTTTTTCCTAAGGAATCCATAGCACTAAATCCTATAATAAACACTAAAATTAGAGAAACCAGCTAGGGTTTCAAGTTTGCTAGATAAGTCTTTTTAAGATTATAAATGAATTTCTGAACTTTTTGCCTTTCCATTTTCATAGATTAGTCATCAGATTACTGAATGTAAGAAGTAGGTTATAGGTTTCATCTGTGTTAATTTATTTGTTCTGTTACATTTTCTCAAGTGGGTTGAACTTTGTACAGTTCCATAACAGCTGTAATAATACAACAGCCTTGTAGTGGCATCTCCCACATACTTGTACCCTTTATTTGCCATCAACAGCTAACAGTTGGGTGCATGACACATTCAGCTGTTAGACTCCCTAGACATTACTTTTATGGTCATACCCAAAGCATACTAGGTACTGTCTCCATCTCAAAGAGTGTAAGATATGAAGAGAGGAGAATCAGACAGAGGGGCATACAAAGAAAAAAAGCTGGATTCTGGCACTTTGACACTCCACAGTAGCACTATTTCACCAGAGTGAGTGTGGGCAGTGATCAGGGAAATTATGTTATAAGGCTTGTTAGTCTTTATTTGACTTTTCTTCTGTTTGCTTTATTTTTCTAACAAAGTCTTTGTTCTCAGCAGGAAGCGGGGTCATTTGACTTGAGAATGGAGAGAAGGAATTGGGGGAATAAGGGAGTAGGAACAGAGAAAGGGGGAAGGAGATGGCAAAAAAAGAGAGACAGTATGGAAGAAAGATAGCTAGAGCTCAGTGAAGGCTGTTAAGAGGCTGAGAAGCTTCCTTGTGGCTGTTGTCCCCTACATGGACTGGTTGTGAAAGGGGTTGGGGTGCTGTAAGGCCTTGATTTACTGCTGTTTTGAACTCTCAGCAACAGCTATGGTCTGGCTGCTTTGGGAGAGCAGACCCAGGCTAGTGACTGTACAAAGCTTCAGCTATATAGCTGAGCCCCCCTTATGGAGCAGCATTTTCCGGCAGAAGGAATTCTTTTGATACAAGTCTTTTTCTTCCCCCTGTGATAGAAGTTGGATCTCTACAGAAGGCTTGGCTGTATAGTCATAGATCTGCTGGATAGGCACGTTAACTTTTTGTTTTCATTTTCCTAATGTCAAGGCTTGGCCAACACAAGTTTCAAGTCTAGACTGGACACAGATATAGGGATTTTTATAGTCTGGTCATAGATGCCTGTGAGAAGGTCAAAGGGTCCCAGTCCTCTTGATATGTTCCTCTGGGTTCGCTGACAGCTGATAGGTCCACGCTTACCACCTTGTGCCCTTTGCTTTAGCTGGTGCTTCATGTTTCCATCAGTGAAAGGCAGTGTTCCCTTGAGGGGCTTGGGAGGGTATAGTGGTTTACAGTCTGTGCCAACCACAGATAGGGCAGGTCTAGCTAGGGAGGAGATACTGGCAAGGTACACAGGAGTTGCTCTGGTTCAGCTCAGTCCCATGGCAGCCTCTGCTAACAAGGCTTCTTCAGAAATAATATCCTTGAGACTAAGAGACCTACTGCAGTTGAAACACTAAGTGTTTTCTAGGCTTTGTCTTCTGTGACGAAGGGAAATGACTCTAAGTTCTGTGGCATAACTGCTCTGCAAAGGTGACTTCATGTGCCTGATTTCCACTGTCTAATTTTTAATGCAGGATTACAAATGAATATACATTTCTTAAAGTGAAAAAAGCAACATTTTATGCAGAGCAGTTAACAGTTTGGAATATGTAGAACTGGAAGATGTGGCCTAACTTGCACCATTAAACCTGTGTGAGTGAAATATATGAAGCATCTAAATATCATTTGCATCAAAAAAATGAACCTATTTTGGAAGCCAAAACAGCAATAAAAATCCCAGGCCAAGACCATGAATGAATGGTTGGTTTCATCCCTGGATTGTCCTGAGATGTAAAACCTAAAGCTTTGGGTAGAAATGAAGAAGTTATAATAAAAAGACCTTTGATTATGTCAGGGTTCTGCTATATTTACATTTCTTGTATCATGGAGTAGGCAAAAAGCAAAAGAAAAAAGACTGATAAAAACTGAGAGGTGCCATTAGCAAATGCACTGACTATTGCCTTTAGTGGTATCATGCTGCATCCCCCAAAGCTGAATTTATTGGCTCAGTTTGTTTTCCTTGGTAAAGCTGTGCTGAAGGTCATGCTCCTGTCTTACATCTTTAAGTTCTCCAGGGTTAAATCCTGCTAGGCTTCCTCATGCAAGCAAATACGTCTCCTATAGTGGGATTGCCGTGCCTAGTACCATGGGTAGGAACTGGCCACAAATACACAATGTGCAGTAGTCCTTAATCAGCACAGTAGGCTAGATCCTGGAGTACTACCCAATGCATATTCAGGCAAAATTCCCATTCAGGTTGATGAAGGATGTAAATAAGCACCTGGGAGCTAAATTTTGGAGATGCACCAAGCCCTGCTTAGGGACAGTGCATAGTTGCATTACCATAAGAGTAATTTGAGATAATTTTGTTTCTGTTATCTTTATGGAATAGTAAACTCTTCGAACCCTTTGCACGACTCAGTTTACTTTTTCCTTCCCTAAGCTGTACTGGCCAGCTCAATAGGGAAGTGAAGATCAGGCTTTGCCTGCTTGCTCCCTGCTCACCTGCATAGAGCAAGCAGACCCATGAGGCTGAAAGAACTAGTCTTGTTTAATCTGGAGAACGGAAGGCTGATGGGTGGGATTTGATAAAAGTTCAAATACTTGGAGACTGTGGCCTTTTTTTGTGGCCACAGGGGACAGGGCTAGTTCTTGTAGCAAGGGCCCCAAACTGCAGCAGCTGAAATTCAGGTAGGAGATGAGGAAGAATTTTCTGACTATGAAGGTGGTCAAGCATTGGAACAGCTATCTAGAGAATCTCTGGCATCTGCATCTCTGGAAATACTCAAGGGCAGGTTACACAGACATTTGTCTGGGATGTTTCAGTCAGGGATGTTCTTGCCTTGAGCAGGGAGCTGGACTAGATGACCTCATGAAGTCCCTCCTAGCCCTAATTTCCTAAAATCTGTACTCTGTTCCTCTGTGCATGTAATTTTACTGTTCTGCATAAATATCAACACAGAGGGCACCTTACTCTGATTTTATTTCTTTGCATGGCATATAGTACTGCTCGTGACTAAGTCGCCTTTTAGAACCAGGGGATTTTAACAAATTTAAATACAGTTGCATTAATCTGCTGATCATAATACTGAAAAAATACTCTCTTTTCTTCAAATAACTTATTCTTTGGTAAATTGACCTTAAAATGTTTTCTTTGCTCTGCCCCAGCTATTGAGGTTTTAACTGTAGCATAATTTATTCCTACAAGTTGACAAAAGTCTAGTAAATAAAAAAAAAAAGCCTGTGATTACCGTTTGTACCATTCACTTGCTTTTCCACATGAAGTTTTTCCATATATAAGTTGTTCTTATCAAGACTGTCCATTTCCATTCTGCTTGAAATCACCTCCCACTGTATTTTGATGGGCAACTAATTATTTAAAAAAGGATTACAACTGCTTTTTTTCCAGTAAGGCCAAAGGAAACCATTACTTTAATCCTATATTAAATGACAAACAATCATTTTATGCAGCTTCTAGATTTAAAATGAAGTAAATTATATCTATTTAAGAATAAAGAACCTTAATCTTAAAATTCTATTTTAATAGTTTTTTAAAAAAGAGGGACCTGATCTGTGTTTGTCTAAATCAGGATTTTGTCTGCTACATGCATCTTCTGTGGAGAGAAAAGGAAAGCATTGGTTCTTCAAGTAGTGTATCTTGGCATTGAGAATGTGTTCCAAAACGTCATTTCAGACATACTATCCATATTTGAACTGTACAGTCTCTAAGCAGAATTCTCTGAAGAAACTAATTATACTAGCAAATATATATAATAAGAAGCTCTGTTTAGCTGTCCTCTGGCAAATCTACCAGTGAAGTCAATTGAGTGCCTGATTCTATGAAGGACTAATGCCTTCAGCTTCCATGGTATCTGAGAGAGTAAAAAGTGTTGCACAGTGCCTGTGGGCATTACCATTACCTGTGACGAAAAGATGTGAAATTGTAATACCTTGATGTTGTGGTGGGGAAAGGACCAAAGAATGCACCTGTGCTTTAACATGTTTTCAGAAGGAAAGATGTTAAATCATGTGATTTGAAACCATAGTGCTCTGGGTGTTAACTAGTTTGAAAATAAACCGGCTTAAATACTAGAAGCCTTTTGGGCATTCTTAATGAGAGTGCATTCTTTTTCTTAAACACAAATAATGTTTAGGGTTTTTTATACTTTGATATCTCTTCCTTCTCTTTGAACATCTATTTAAAGGAGAAATCAGTGTGCGCTGCTGACTGACTGCAAAGCATGGGATACAAATGTACATTTCTGATCTCTTCTTGTTACAGTCTGTTCTGAAGCCCTATTATTGGTTGAGAGCCTTGCACTTGACTAATGGTGCATGTGAAATAAAAAGAGGATCTCAGAATTTCATGTTAGCAGAAGCTGTAGTGCTGCATGTGAAGTTCCATCTCTTGTCTTGGATTAGATTTAAAGATGCTAGATTTGACCTCAGACACCTTGCAGATCTACTGCAGAGTGTCTCAGCCAGCTGGTCAATAGTCCCTTACAGATCAGGCATTTCCACAGTGGGTCTCCCTCTGCAGAGGAAAAAGGGAAGCATAACGTTTCCCAGTGTGAAAGAGGTTACGGCTTGCTGCTTGCTTTCTGTTTTCTTCATGACCAATTCTGCAACTGAAAAAATAAAATTGAAGCATTGACAAGAAAGTGGAGCTATTCTTCCCTCCCTCTCCTTCAGCGAATCCAAGTGTATGTTTCAGACGGAACATCTTTTTAAATTTGTGGGAAATAAGCTATTCATTTTCAGGATTTATCTGAATCGATAAGCAGGGAGTCAGCTACCACAGCAGATCCCACTGTGTTGACCTGCTGAATTTATATAATACATGTTGGCTTTGAAGAAGGTGAAGACAGCCTGCCTGCCTGAGTTTTGCTGACTTAAAGCTAGACTGCCACATTGCTTAATTGGTGTAAATCGATGACTTCAGTAGAGCTGCATCAATGTTTGTCAGCTAAGCATCTGGACTAGTATGCTCAGTTCACTGTACCTGCACCAGTCCTACCAGCTTGATCTGTACTTTGACAACCATGCAGTTTATAAAGCATTATAGGATAAAAGACTTAAAAGGTCAATGGTTGCTAGCTGCTGACTCATTTCTCCTAATAAAACCAGTAATTTTTTGAGTAAAGAAACTGTATGTAAATCTGAGCACACTAATCCCCTCATCTCGTATATGCTGCTCCAGTGTGGACAAACAGGACAGCCTGTGTCTATTTTATTTGACATTTAGATTGTATTTACAGTTTTCTTTGTAGGCATATTTTCAGGGCATTGGTGGAAAAAAGGGCAGATACTGGCACTTTTAAAAGTTTAAACCTAATAACAGCGTATTTTCCTAAAAGGAAGTTTATTTTTATGTGGGCACTGTTAAAGAGTTATGATACAATGTCGTCTTTTCATAGCCCATCCAACAGAGCTGTCACAATGTGATGGAAATGGATGTAAAAAGCACTGCAGAAAATTAATCCATTAATCTAGTTTGGGGCTAAATAAACCTTGGATTCCTCTTAACATTAAGGGTGTGGTTTTCACCCCTTTCAGTTTATTTTTTTACTGTCAGACCTTGCCTACATTATGCTAAGCACTTCTGACAAATTAAGAAACAGCAAATTGATTTCTGTCTGTTATTGAAGAGCAGTGACTCAGCTTGTCTGTATGGTGTCATCTGCACCTGCTACAGTCACTTCTGCAACAGTGGAAGTTACAGCCTTAGTAATGGTTTAGAGATGCAATTGCACCTTAAAATATGTAAGCCTATGTTTCAAAACTGCGTTACTGTTCAGATGAACAGTACAGAGCTCTGGTAGCTACTGTACTGTCGTTGGGAAATTTAAAAAAGTAGAGAGGATAAATTGAAGTGTGTGTGTGGGGAATGCTTTTTATTGTTCATTTTGTTTTGTTTGCATTTGTTGCAATTAAGCAACCCCCCCCCCCACTTGTTTCCAGTGAACTTCAGTGAAGCTGCAGTTAATGGTGTCTGTCAAAAAAAAAAAATTTCACAGTGAAAGGAATGCCCTGCACTGTGATAGTTACGATATTTATATTATCAAGATGGTAGGGCCTTCTGCACAGCAAAACGAAGATGCGATTGCAGCACTGCTAACAGGCCTATACTTGGTTAATCTCACCAGCACAGGCTATGATAGCGATGAAGACCTGGGAACGTGGGCTTTAGCTTTTGCTTAGCAACCAAAGTACAAAACCTCCAGGGACTGTAGGTACATACGTGACTGCAGGTTTGTACTAAAGTTTGTGTGGCTATAGCTCCCTGGTGTTGTTATCCAGGTTAGTTGGATTAAGCCAGCGTGGGCATACCCACTTATGCTACAGGGATGTCTTTGGCTTGCCATGCTGACCTTCACGCTGAGCCAGTGAGTCATCTTTCCAGCTGGTAGGTCAAATATAGCCCCTAACAGCAGAAGCAGGTCAGTACTTTTCTTCTGGGCTTTTCTTGTTTAGCAAAACTGGTCAGTGTCAACTCAGTATGATACACGTTGCTCACAGGCTCTGCCATTCCTTCCTGAAATCCAGGGCCTGTAGCCTGGGCTTTTCCACAGCCTCACATCCCATGATGGCAGGTGTATCTAACCACGTCTTCCACTAGCTTAATGCATGGGACGTGTTCTGCAGTCTTCCCCCTCAGATTTCCAGCTCCCTTTGTCAGTGTCTGCTTCTCAACTATCACATGAAATGGGGCGCACACATGCATCCTAGAACCAGTGTGCTTGGCAGAAAACAGAATCCCACTCCACCACTGCTATGAGAGCTCTGAATATCAGATGACAGCCCTGCCTCACTCGTGTGTGTTTATGTTCTCCTCTGCAAAGTTAAAGATATAGGAGAGAAGATCATATTTCTGTGTCGTAAAGGACCTGATCCATCACAGCACTTAAGCTCATGCTTAATTTTAAGCAGAGGAATGAGCTCACTCACTTCACTGGGACTACTCGTGCTTAAAGATAAGTACTTACTTAAGTGCTTGGCTGGATTAAGGCCAACATGCTATTAAGTAATAAAGCCCCAAAATAAAATTTAAAAAATGAGAGAAAAAGTGAGGTCACTTTAAATATGTTATATGGCTTGACAGCGCTGTATAATACATTTAAAGAGGAAAATGTGTTTTAAGCTTATTCTTTGTGAATAGCATAGCTTAGCATGACATGTTTCTACTATACTAATATAGTGGAAAGGTGATGCAGTTTCAGATGAATAGCTCCTAGTGGTAATATGAATAATATGAAAGTTTCCATAAATGTGTCAGGTTGGGCAAGACTATTTTATTAATCCTACAGGACATTTTCTACTATGCTATATCTTGTTGCATAATTTATACAACCATATAGCAAGTACAGTATTACTCACCACATCTCTCATTGTCTTGGCACATGGTATTTTACTCCATGTTAACTATGCAGATCAGGATTCTGGTTTACCTTGACAGGCTTTCAATGAGAGATTTAAAGTGACTTTGCTGATTTCCATTTCATGTGCCAATGTCCTGCTGCTCTGTCCTCCACAGGTTGCCTCAGCTGTGTACCACTACATTTGCCTGGAAAGCTGTTCCCCTGCTAGAATAGTCTATCAGCTAGAAATGAAAGGGAATAAATATTTCTGCAATCATTGGAGGATACTGCTTTTGGAGGGTGGCTACTGGGCACTGGTATTGGAGGCAGTGTTGGGTACTTCAACTCCATACCCAAGAATTACATTTGTTCTGTTTGTGCTTTTAGTCCTTCTGTTCCTCCTTACTTAAACTTGCTAATGAAAGATTTGGGATCTAGTTTGCCTGTCGTATTTGTACAAATCAGGAGTGAATCGTTGAGCCTGGTTGTAATGATGGAACAATCGGATGAGATTTATCAACAATGTTATTCAAGTTTATACTAGTTTAAAATGAGCGTGCTAGATGTATGCAGGTCTAAAAAGTTTCAGCAGAGAATCAGGCTTAGTAGATCTGTATTAAAACAGTGTAATCAGGAGGACAATTTGGCCTATTTCTCCTCCTAGCTACAAATTTATCAGAAACTTTAGATAATTTCTGATAAAGTTTCTGATAAATGTATCAGAAATGGGGAATATGATAATAAAATATCTGACTCTTATGTAGTGCTTTTCCTCTGCAGGCCATAAAGTGTTTCACAAAGGTGGTCACTGTTGTCCCCATTTTGCAGATGGTATAACTGATGCATAGAGTGATGGAGTGACTTGTCCAAGGTCAGTGAAGGGGTGAGTGGTTCAATTTTGTCTTGACGCCTATATAATTTATATCCCAATTTATATAGGGGTCGTTTTGCACCCTATTTTTCTCTCAAGAGCTTTGTACCAGATTGTGATAAGTTATATCAGAGTAGGTCTTTACATCATGTGTCTGGACTTTGTTTACACTGGCAGGAGAGCAGGTTACACCAGTGTAAGTGTTGCATGTCCAGTCTCTCAGATACATGTTGTTATTCAGGCACTTGACAGCCTGCCTTTGAAATCAGAAATTAAAAACCATATTTCCAGGTTTTCCCATAAAGTGTTTAGCTGTACAGAATACCCTTTTTGAAGGCCAGAAATGAGCTAAAATGTGTCTTTTGCCATGATACAAAGCTGCATTGTTGCCATGCACAAGGTTGGTAGGGGAAGCTGAAAGCTGTGTGTTTAGATACATTACACAAAGGGTCCTTTAATTGCATAAAGGGTGAGGGGGAAGGTACCTGAAAAGTCTAGAAAAAGCTTTCATCACCTTTGCTTTGCTGTCAGTTTGATCCTCTTTACTTGTACCAGAGATAGAGGGTGTCCATGAAGGGTGGATGTTCCTTAAGGAGACGATCCTCCGAGCCCAAGGGGCAACCGTTCCTGCCCGATGCAAGATGGGCAAAAGTGCCTGGAATCCCCCATGGCTTAATAGGGATATTCGGGGGACCCTGAGGGCTAAGCAGGAGGCTTACTATCTTTGGAAGAGAGGAGCAGTCTCCAAAGAGGAGTACTCC